>OX101785.1:11525863-11935863 GCA_944452715.1 Ophion slaviceki
AGAGAGAGAGAGAGAGAATCTCAACCGGAAATAAAGTGCCGATAACACTAGCTAGCTGGAGGTTTTTCTCTCATCGTGAGATTCGTTGTTCCAACGTGCACGTGTATTATATAAATATCGAGGGTTACGAGCACAACGCGAGCGGCATTTGTGATATGGGCGCGCTATTAAGCCCAGCGCGTATGCACACGTGGCAGAACTCGGTGAGGTAGGTCCGTTCGTATAATGACCAACTTTAATGACAAAACATCCGATAACGGGAGCACCGATTTGCAGAGAGCGTTATAACTAAACGCGTGCAGGGTATGACAATGACTCGAAACGCTGCTCGAAGTCGAGAGCCGTGTACGAATCGCTGTCTCGCGACGACATTCATTTCCCATGCTCTCCATATCGTGGACACGCACTTCTTGATGAGCGAGTGCCTTTCACTAGACACCACTCTGGTTATCATCGATGAATGGTTGCTCTGAGTCAATTCTGAATCATTACCGATCGCGCAAGCACCATTTCGCTATCTTCTTGTAAACTTTGCTATACCAGCCTCGATGAATTCGTTTGTAAATATTCCTCCTTGCTGGGTCTTTAGCCATTCGCGTTGGAATCCTCTTGGCTGCAATTTTACTTGAGGGGATCGGGCGATCAAACGATTGAAAAAAAGAAATAATGAAAAAAAAAAGAAATGTTTTCCTCGTCTAAGGCATATCTCCCTTAAAGAGCGAAGACACACCGATCGAGCCGTTATGAGCGATAGAGACGTAGCTGTTTTTTGTACCAATTTTTTCTCCTCGACGACTGATGATTTGCCTCGTATACGGGAAAAGGAAAAGACACTCGATCCGCTTTGTGGAAAGACGAAGGTCGACTGTCTCCTTATTTTTCTTAAATGTCAATCGGCATTGAGAAAAATTCGGTAAAGAATTTTTACCGAACGGACGTGTGTCGATTTAACAAGCATTGGTTTGATCATGCACTTTTTTTCGACCGAATAAAGATTGAGGCCATTTCTGGCAATGCAAGTACATGGAACGATCTTTTCCAATTTTTTTTGGCGTAAGAACCGGTTGCTCGCAATGAAACTTTTTTCATTGGTGAACATTATATATTTTATAACATTGAATAAAAATTCTTTCTGAGGCTGAAAATTTGGGTGATTTTCGGGAATTTTTTGTCAGGAACGTGCTCAATTAAATGTTTCGGAAAATTAAGAATATATTTGGCTATATTTGACCTATATTACATAAGTTTTTCATAGAAAAATATTGAGATCCAAGCGAGTTTTGCTCCACTGCTGACATGATTCCCGCCGATTGAGTAGCTAAAACTGAAAAAGGAAAAAATGTCGTTAAACTGGAAGGTATTTCCTGTACAATGTCGTAGGATTTTCGAAAAATATCAAAATCTACCAAAGTGGCGTAGTTATGAAAAAAGCCTGTTTTCTTGCCTATAAAATGATCTTTTTTCCAATGCCAAATCGGCAATTTTCATCCAATCAAAAATATCCTACACCATTGTAGAGTAAATATATTCAAGAGTACTCAGTCCAAATTTCGAGTCAATCGGATAATTGCTCTTTGAGTCACAGTGTCAGCAAATTTGAAAAATCTCATTTCGAGAAAAACGCGTTTAAAGATTTAACTATCGATTTTTGCAAGATAAAATGATATAAATGATAATGATATTCTTAAATGTATAAACTGGAGAAAAAGGCAAAACAAATCGATTTTTTGAAAGTGTCACACTGGTATAGCCCCTTAAGACCCAGTCTAAAGAAATACAAAAGAAAATATTCGTCATGCAATATTTATGGATACTTTGACGACAGGAAAACGAATGTATTTATTTGTAAATAAATTATTTATGTTCATGTACGTTGTTCAGGCCTCTGTCGAAGTATCGCTTTGCCATGGTCTGCATGATAAGTGCCCCGTGGGTTGATGCATCTGGAGATCAAAGGAGATTCTGGTAAAGCAATGTTAACGTAAAGTAACGTTATTTTGTAAAGTAAATCTATTGTAATTGTATCTTGTAGAATAATGTCTCTCAAGCCAAGTTTTTGAATTTCGAAAAAAACAAACGAGTAGTCACATCTTGGAGTAAAAACATTTTTTTCACCTTTCAAATTTTACACTTCAAATGTTGACGAAAAGAGTAGTGAATTAAAAATAAAAATGTCTCGATACAGAGAGTCTATTTCCGAAAATATTAAAAACAAGTGCATTAACGGAGACTTTGTCCTTGGAGTGCCACATTTCAGGTGTTTACATTTTATTTTTTTTTAAGGAAACGAGTAAAGCTTTTTGAGTGCGGTTTTTTTCTTGCTTTTATTCATGATATACAGAACGTTAAAAAATGTTTTTTTTTTTAAACCAAAATGGCGGCCTTTGCAGCTCCGCGAAAACAGGTCCCCGTCAGATCGCGGGAGGTAAACGGCTGACATCACTGCCCCCTCTTTGTTGATCTGAAACACAAATTCAAAGCATATTATCAATCTGTGGCCCTTTGGTCATGGAATGACGGATGGGTTTTTCGTTTAGTACAAATTTAGGAAAATGGCGGCAATTTAAAAAAAAATCGAATTTTCGCGTTTTTTTTTTGCATAAAAAGATAAATAATAAATGCAAAAATGTATCTATCGAAAAAACGATCCGTCATTCCGTGAAGACATATTTTCTGAGTATGCTCTCCAAATTTCAGGTCGATATGTTACAGCGGTCAGGAGAATGTCAGCCATTTTTAAAAACGTGTTTTCGAGAAAAACGCGTTTAAAGTTTTGTAATGTGTTTACACAAATGTGTTTATAATTACCGCTAATCGGCAATGCCTGGTCCATAGAGGCACCCCTCCTCTTCTTCTAGCTGCTCATGTTGAGCTCAAATTGATTTTTTGAAAATTTCAAGGACAAAGTCTCCCTTAAAAAAAAAGCACAAAAACTTGTTTAAGTTATCGCGCAAACCGTCTCGAAAAATATAGTTTCCAAAAAAAAACCCGTTTAAATCTACCTGCACTCGAGCAAGTCGTTCGCTTCCTTTACCCTCATAACTCCGTTCCTAATTCAGATTTCGAAACAATTTTTGTTTACACGTGCAAAAGTATGGACAATAATAATCGACAATTGAAAAATCGATTTTTCTAAAATGCTGAAGGTACATAACCCCTTACCTAGTTTCCTACAAACATGGGCAATTTAACGTCCTGGATATTTCTATCCAAGAATTTTTTCGAAAAAGTAGAAAAAACACCATCGATGTTCTGTATTCTTTTTTTTTATATGACGATTTTTTTGTACGCCGTTTGAGGTATACTCAAACGTTTTTGGAGATTTATCAAGAATCCAACCAAATTTCGAAGATTTATTTAGAGATATATTAAAAATCTAATCTAACAAACAGGTAAAAAAAAAGTAACCCAATCAAGTGTCGATTTTCACACGCCACGGCAAGGGTTGATACATTTGGCGTGATGAAATTGTTGGTACGGGACCATAGTAAAATATTCGGAACTACGCTAACACGGCGGGCTCATTGTACGAGCTGGTGAGGGCACATGTACGCGGCTGGAATCGGCGCCATCCGAGCTCGATAACGGACGCGCAGTTAATCTTTGAATATGCGCGAGGCTGATAACTACTCCATCGGGAATAATCCTGTGCATCGTGTACCAGCCTTTTCCTAATCATCACGCTCGGCTGCTCTTCATGTTACACGCATATTATCCACATACCGCGGCTCTGTGTATACTCGTCTATCGAATACTGCTGGCGCGTTGCTCCGTTTTCATTATTCACTACGAATTAATGCAGATAGCAGATTACTAGTGGTATTCGGTTTTGTCCTGTATTTCATGTAGTTCGCATTCTGTTGAATTTGAGGTAAGACAATTCTTTAGAGATGAATCGCTCTTTTTGGGAATGCATTTCAAGATGACGTTGACATTGGCATCGTTGGAATGCAACGATATTTTTCTTTTTATTTTTATTCATTTTTGCAAATTAAGGACGTAAATTTCTGATAAGAATACGTAAAAACCTTCGAGCGATTTTCATATCCTAAATCGGCTGAAAGGAAATTTGGAGTAAGTAAGAAAAATACATTTTCGTTGCATCCGAACAATGCAAACTTCAACATCGTAGTCTAGACAATAGCATATGAGGCATTCCACGTCACTTCAGCCAGTAAAAAAAAATACACAAATAATTTTGAAAAATCGAGTTACTTTATTGAAAAATATTCACCGAGTGTCGAAATTAAAAAAAAATTTCTGACGTTTTTTCTCGTTGATTACCATTTTTTAACATTTTTCCATTCAAATGGCTGTATCTTTGGCAGGATTTGACGTATTTGGATTCGTAAAAAAAGAAAATGTGCGCTTTTTTTAGCCTTCCAGCTTTTCTAGCCTTTAATTTTTTTATTACTATTCGATTGAAGAGTGCGGATCACTCCAAGGCTCCAATACATATGACATATATATCATATGTATTTCAAAAACCTGGTAAACATACAGCGAGTGCTCCACACTCTTCGATCGAATATTAATAAAAAAAATTTTAAATAAAAATAGCTGTTACTTCACGGTGTTTAGGAATCCCATAATATAAAAAATACCAAAAATCCGTTTTTCGTATTCACAATTCGGGGAAATTCTTAAAAATAAAATAACGAGTGTCTTTCCTTGAGAAAAAAAAATATTTTTGCATATTTTGCCCTGAAACGGACGTCCGGCTTGCTCAATAAAATCTAAATTAATTTTTTTCTGGAAGGCTAGAAAAAGACGCACATTTTCGTTTTTTACGAATGTAAATACGTCAAATCCTGCCAAAGATACAGCTATTTGAATGGAAAAATATTAAAAAATGGTAATCAACGAGGAAAAACGTCAGAAATTTTTTAACAATGTCGACGCTCGGTGAATATTTTTCAATAAAGTAACTCGATTTTTCAAACTTATTTGTGGATCTTTTTTTTCTAGCTGAAGTGACGTGGAATGCCTCATATATGAAGGGTGTCTCAAAATGGTCTGACATTTTAAATTGCACGCCATTTTTTTTGTGGCGAATATGAAGTCCTAATCTTTGACAATTGGCATCAGGAAGTATTGAGGTTTGGTCATGGAGAATTACACGATCGAGCAACGCATAGAAATTGTGAAAATTCACTACAAAATTGGTGATAATTTTCCAGAGACGGTTCGAAAAGTCCGCATGTCTTTTGGTCATCATAACGCACCATCTACCAACACTGTAGTGAATTTAAGGGGTTACGTGGGTTTCGAAGCTATAAAAGGCATATTTTCTCTATTAAAAAAAATATAATATATAAATTATTTTATTCAAAATGTTAAGCACATACAAGAGCAACATTGCAGGAATATTTTTAAAAAATTCATCTAAAAATTTGGTAAATTCAGCCGGTGGGACCTGGTTTCCGGAGAGCCCCTAAAAAGTGTCCTTGTGGTGGTCAGGATAACTTGTGATAGCTTTACCTGAAATGAAAAAAAAAACAATTTATTTTCTGTTAGTAGATAATTATAGCTCGAGATTGAACGAAGGATTTTTAAAAAAATTGAAATTTGCATTTTTTGCAGAGTTGTATGCAAAATTGTTCAATTTTTGGTACAATTTACACTACGTATAATTAGTTCTAATTGAAAAAAAAATACCTTCGTTCAATCACTAGTCAATGCTATTTTGAAGCAGTATGCAAAATTTCGAAAAGACTAGTGCATTAGTTTTTGGGAAATCGTGTCCACCGACTTCAAAAATAGTGTTGCGGGAAAAAGCAAAGATTCTGCCGCAGCTGCGATGTCCAGGGCATCCTTTTGTTCCTGCCTTGAATTTTTTTGAAATTTTCTAACCCAAAATTTTCTAACCGCAAAATTTGAGGTTAGTGGTGCAATTCTGACCGCGAAAAACAGTGGCCTTCCTCGTACCACTCGGTCGAATGAAAACATAGTCGCAGTGAGTGCAAGTGTTGATGAAAGTGTGTCCACCTAGATTCACCATCGTGCTCAGCAATTGAACATCTCAAGATGCTCTGTGCAGCGAATTTTGACGAAAGATCTGCATATGCACGTTTACAAAATCCAATTGACACAAGAACTGTAGCCAGCAGACCATGCGCACCACCGTACATTCGCCAATCGGATATTGGAGCATCAACTAATCGATGGTGATCTTACGAAGAAAATCAACTTTAGCGACAAGGCCCATTTTCTATGGGGTTTTCTGAAAGGAAAAGTGTATGTCAATGATCCACAGACCATTCCGGAGCTCAAGGAAGCAATTGGACGCACCATTAAGGCGTTACCCCCACTTGTAGCGCAAAAAAAGGCCTTTTTCATGAATTTTTTTAGAGAAAACTACAAAACTTTTTTAATCGATCAATATACCATCTTTAAGAACACATCTTGAAGAACTTTCAGTAATTTTTTTATTGAAAAATATTACATTGTTTAGTGGCAAATGGCCGTCAATGAAATAATGTTTTTATATACACGGTTTGCGGTGACCAACATTGCGGCGAAGTGGATCATCTGAAGAAAAATACGGATGGATTTGGTCAAATATAAGTATAAACTAGTCTTTAATTGAAGGATTTTAAAAAATATTCATTTTTCACAAAATGGCGGACAGTCAAAGTTAATGGTTCGATTTTAACGAAAAAAACGGCCGTTTTTTGGCTATAAAACGGCCATTTTTTTTCGAAAAAAAAAATCGAACGATTAAAAACTACATTTTTATGTATTAAATAAGCCTGCAAAATTTTAAGAAGATCGGTTCATTAGTGTTCGAACAATTTTGGTCACCGACTTCAGAAATGCCATTTTGAGAAAAACGCGTTTAAAGATTCAATTTCAGTTTACACGAAGAACATTTTCAGGACATATTCAGGACATTTTCAGGACATATTCTCAGATACTTATACTTCGAAAAAATGCAATAAAAAAAAATCGATTTTTTCAAAATCGCAAGTGGGGGTAACCCCTTAATGAAATAAGTCCGCAATTATGCCAAAATGTTATTGAAAATATTGTCAAAACAGTGAACGCTTGCAAACAGGGACTCGGCGACCAATTATCGGATATTGTGTTCCGCACATAACCTCCATGTTTGTACCTTATATTAAAATAAAAATATTCGTGCTTTTCAAATAAATAATACGTTTTATTAACAAATAAAAATGTCAAGTCATTTTGAGGCAACCTCTCCGCCAAAATTTTGTATATATATATTTTTAATCTTGGTTTATGGGGAACGCTCTCAAAATTTATTTTACTTTAAGACTTGTACTAACATGTATAAAAAACCGAATTTAAAAAGATTGTTTTGTTTTTCTTAAATGAATTGTCAAAAATGACCCTTGGTTTTGCCCTCACAAAGGTATATTCCCCCTTAAAAACAAGTGCGTTAAAAGAAATACAAAAACCTGTTTAAGTTATCGCGCAAACCGTCTCGAGGTTCTCTAGGTATTCTAATGTAGATTGACGAGAATTTTTGTTTTTTGTTCTAGGTAAAAATTGTGGATGCTAAATGTCACGCCGCAGAGCGCCTAAAAAAAAAGAAAATATTAGTAGTGGGCGATTTTGTACATCGAAAAAAAAAAAATATATATTTTCTAACAGCTTGATATTCATACTAAATAGATGTGTAATTAATTTTATGAGTGAATCACTTTTTCATACGAAAAAAATTGTTAAATTCGCACATGATTTTATACCCGTTACTGTGACCTAAGGCCTTAGCCTACATATATAAATTTCTTAATTTTGCTGTCACTTTGCCTTAAGTGATAGAGACGTTTTTGAAATTACGAATTTGTTGTAGATTCCGTAGACTCACAGATATTTGCAGCAGGTACTTAGTCCATATTTATAATTTATCAAACGTATGACATCAGCCAATGTGAATCGGATTAAAAAAATTGTCCATTATTTTAAAGCTAGCAGAAGACACGATAATACCGGTCTTTCGAGTTTTTCACCGATCCCGAACATAGTAAGAAAAAAATCGCGTAAGCGTGAGAAAAAAAACGATAAAATTCGCAACTCCAGAGTTGTTGCAATCTCCGAAATAAACTTGTTTTCTTGCGACGCAAAAACGCATGTTTGCTGATTTGCGTCACGGTGATTCTCCGAGGAGCGGAGAGAGTAAGGGAGACAAAGGAGGACAGAGGAAGAGAGAGAGGGAGAGAGAGAGAGAGAGAGAGAGAGAGAGAGAGAGGGAGAGAGAGAGAGAGAGAGAGAGAGAGAGAGAGAGAGAGAACCGTTGTCGGGAAATTCCAAAGCCGAACCTGGAAATCGCATTTAGAAATGTAAGTGATTAGTCCGCGATGAATGAGCTTTAATTTCCATGTCGGCAGTTACGGTAGATCTTCACAGCAGGTTTGTACCTAGCGCGCTATTTAAATGAACGTATAATATACACTAGGTAAGCGATAATTATCGTGAGTATAATAAAAGAATACATCTAGCATCGGGAAGTAATAATGTTGCGAGCGTTCGTTGATAGATGTGCGATTAATCAATTCTTTCCTGGATTTTATTACCTGCCGAGTCAATTTGACTCGTCAAGATACATGGATCAACCTGGGTGTTAAGGCGTTAGCCCCACTTGTAGCGCAAAAAAGGCCTTTTTCATGAATTTTTTTAAAGAAAACTACAAAACTTTTTTAATCGATCAATGTACCATCTTAAAGAACACATCTTGAAGAACTTTCAGTAATTTTTTTATTGAAAAATATTACATTGTTTAGTGGCAAATGGCCGTCAATGAAATAATGTTTTTATATACACGGTTTGCGGTGACCAACATTGCGGCGAAGTGGATCATCTGAAAAAAAAAAATGCGGATGGATTTAGTCAAATATAAGTATAAACTAGTCTTTAATCGACGGATTTTAAAAAATATTCATTTTTCACAAAATGGCGGACAGTCAAAGTTAATGGTTCGATTTTAACGAAAAAAACGGCCGTTTTTTGGCTATAAAACGGCCATTTTTTTCGAAAAAAAAAATCGAACGATTAAAGACTACATTTTTATGTATTAAATAAGCCTGCAAAATTTCAAGAAGATCGGTTCATTAGTGTTCGAGTAACCTTGGTCACCGACTTCAGAAATGCCATTTTGAGAAAAATGCGTTTAAAGTTTCAATTTCACAACGGATTCTTCTCTTTCAACGCTCATATCTCAGTCAATTTTGTTCGGATCGACTTGAAATTTTCAGGACATATTCTCAGATACTTATACTTCAAAAAAATGCAATAAAAAAAATCGATTTTTTCAAAATCGCAAGTGGGGGTAGCCCCTTAATTTGGCCCGAGTTGCAAATGTGGAAGACTCCAGTTTCGCTTACAATTAGGTCTATGGTGATCATAGATATATGGTGGTAAACCCATGAGTGCTTGCTCTACAGACACAGAGACATTGTTGCTTTGATGATAAACTCATTGTCATATGAGTAAACATAAAAAAATGTTGAATTTATATGGATAAAAAAAATATGCAGTATTTTTTATCAAATCACCACTCGTGATAGTTTTTAACGCTCTTGAAGTGTGCATCGTTGGAATGCAACGGAAATACCTTTTTAATTTTCCTTCTTCTCCATTTTTATTCCTATCCAAAATCTTTTTCGATGGATTTAGGTCGTAGGTCTTTTGTGAGGATCTTAAAGAAATGTTTGTCGTAGCTTCGATCAGTCAAAAACAATTTGCAATGAGAAATCAATTACTTTCGTTGTGTTCCAACGATGCAAACTTCCTTATCATCATTTTTTAGCCAAATGATTCTGGCGATATTCCTATGTATTTTAAATTGCGATGATTGGGAAATAGGGGCCCATCTACGAATTGGCTGGGATTTTCTTTCGGCCTAATTATCAGAAACGCCATGATAATTTATCAATACCCTTGTCAAACCTAATTACCAAATGAGTTTTAGTTGCATCGTTGGAATGCAACGAAAGTTCTTTTTTATATTTTTATTTCCTTGTGTTTATATTATGATAAAAAATCTTTTTTTCCACAGACCCATATTCCAGATCTCTAAATTAGTATCTAACAAAAAGGTTGAAAATTTTCTGTAGGCGAAGGCCACTAATAGAAATCAAAGCAATTGTCAAATATTAATTTTCATTGCTATCCAGTGATGCAAGACCCAATCTCGTTAAAATCCACAGTCTATTTGGAATCTCTTTTTCACAAGCTTGAAGTTTGCATCTTGAGAGTGCAATAAAAAGTCATTTTTTTAAATTGCCTCTGAAATTATTTCTGTTGGCAGATTCAATCCGTAAAACTCACTCATTCTTCAGAGTCATGATTCAGAGATCGTCAAATTAAATCTGCAAGACATGATTTTGGATTATAATAAAACTGAGAAAAAAAAATCTTCGCGCTCCAACGAGGCAAACTTTAACCCCATTATTATTTTTTCTACGTGCAAGATTTTCCGTATTGGATAACAAATGATCCGAATGGAATAAATAGTCCAGGTTTTTGAAATCGACGAATATACTCGAAAAAAAAATCATTATTGATGCATTGTTAATAGGTAATTACTTTGAAAATTGGTCAATTAATCAAGAGATAATGTTCAAGGAACACGTCAGTGCAAATCGTAAATTAAGTTTGAGGAGCAACGTTGATCACGCTCTAATGCGCTCTCGTGTGCAGCCTAATGAACGAGGCTCGTACTCATTTGATGAATAAATAATTCGTGGTTCAACCACGAGTAACGATCAGGTACAAACGTATCACGGGGAACTTATGGGACAAACAGCAGTCGTTTAACGCCGGATAAACATTTGCATATAACTTCGACCCCTCGCCGTTTGCACGTTACACATCCCTATCGTGCCCGTATACGTAAATAGCATTAGGATTCGAGAGGCTAAGGGTGCACGATCGGTATCGTGCGTGCGAGGGGTCCCCATCGCGTGGCGATATTACACGCACCGTAGAACTTCGAACGCCTCCCTCCTCATCTTGTTTGGGGGTTAATCGCGACGAAAAACATCGCATTGATCATTTGACGCGTGGCTTTTGCAGGTGGTTCATATACCCGATGATGCTTTTATGACGAACGAAAGTTACGGTCGGCAAGAAGCTCACAAAATATTTGTTTGCAAATTTTTGTTGTCAAAGTTAGGGTAGTTGGCCAAAGTTTTTTTTCAAGGATCCGTCAAAATAAAAGTACAGCCGTTTCTTAAGGGGCTGTACCAGTGTGAACGCTGAAAATTTGGATGATTTTCGGGAATTTTTTGCACAACATCATTAAAAGGTGGCGTTTCACTTCTTCAGCAACAAAATCTTTTTTTCTCTATCGAATGTTTCGAAAATTGCGTTTATCTCAGGGTAGATTGGTTTTGAAAAAATGTGATCTTCAGCTGAAACGGAGATGGGTGGAGAATTTTGTGCACTTCGCTATGGCATTGGAGTTTGCATCGTTGAAACGCAACGATATTGAGTTTGTTTTCGTATTGCCCAATTTTGTTGACATTTATACTGCACATATCACCTAAATATTTTTAAAGATCATTATTGTTTGGGGATCCATCATGTGGAACTTCGAACGGAGTTTAGATAGTAATCAAAATAAACAAATGGAAAAATAAAGGAGGATTGTCGTTGTAATTCAACGATACAAACTTCAACACCATACTTCGCGATAGAATTATCTGAGTCAAATTTATATATTCGATGGTCGCTTGGAAGATTTATTTTGAATCATAATAGTGTTGAGAAGTTTGGAAGAAATTGTTTAAAAAAATGAGATGTTTCGACGAATAATTCAAAAATTCTTCTTCTCTTCGTAAAAAACAATGAAACTTACATACATGTACGTAGTTCTTTAGGTGGATGGTCAAGCGTTCCACCGATGAGTTTTAAACAATACTGATTTTTTTTAAAAGTGAACATGCCCAGTCTAAAAAATCGAAGTTTCGATAAACTCCACTAAATTGTTATTGAGAATTTTTTTAAAGTTAGACTTTGACCAATTCAGCACTGCTTTAAAAAAATGTAATCCTAGTCAGTCTAAAATGCAGTCAGTGTCTCCTGAAGTGTCTCCGGTGAATACTGACGTATTCACTGATTTCATTGACAATTAGATTCCAGCTCAATGCACAATTCTTTAAAACTGCGTTAAATGGGTCTAAATTTTAATATTTTTTTTTTTCGCGAAATCGATCTAGTGAATTTTACGGAACCTTCAAATATGCACTTTTTCTGGACGTATCTATGTCTGAAAAAAAAGAGTCAGTATTGATCAACGCTGATAAAGATGAGTCAGTGGTCTCCAACATACATGTGGTTGAAGATGCATAATTGAAACATGATTAAACGTCTTTTTTTATTATCATCCAAAATCTTTCTTTTTGCAAATGCAGATCAAAGTGCTCTAACAAAAATCCGAAAAAAATCTGAATGATTTCGCCAACCCGAATTGAGCAAAAAACATCGGGAACTTCAAGAAAATTGATTTTCAATACATTCCAACGATGTAAACTTCAAAATCATCAACGCACATCGGTGAGGCCTCTACCCCCCCCCCCTTAACCGTCCAAAACAGTAGTGCTGAATCAATGCCTGGTCTTCCAATCGGCGAAAGATATTTTGGTCGATTGGAACGTATGCAAAGATTCTTCGAAAGGAAACATTGGATCAGACACAAAAAAAGGCTTGCAGATGTGCATCAGCCAGTCGTTTTTCTCGCGGAGTTATGTGAAGAGGTATCCGAGCTGCTACCGCGAAACGCAGTGCCATTCATCTTTCACGGTTGCCGGTTGCTCCCAGCGCGACGTTTACATTTTTCTACCTCTGGGAACAAAAAGCGAAACGTTCAAAGAGCCCGTACGGATGAAGTTCGCAAAGATGCTATCGTTTTTCCGAGACACTTTCTCTGCCATAAGCGGCACAATGATTGAAGTAAAAAGAAAGAAGTGGCTCATGCTGAATGATGTTGCTTGGATAGTAAAAAGTTGGAGTCAAATGTATACCTTTTAAAAACGCTAAGTAATAAAGAAATCCCCCGAATACTTCGTCGCTGGTTTTACCATATTTAGAATTCTGATTTATTTAATAAATATGTTTCATTTTAACTTAAGGTAATCCTATCGCTTCACACTAGTCATACCACCGATCATACTTGAGACTTGTAGAATTCATATTTTTAACATATGCAAAAAAAATAGTTTGTAATAACTAAAATTTTCCATGTGTAAACTGTTTAATGAATGTTTATATTTAATTAGAAAATACAAAATTGTTATTCCAACGATTCGCGAAGTATTTCTAGGTTTGATATTTGACAACATTGGTTCCATCTCCATCTCTTTTTACTCGCCAAGGCGAGTTTAACCTCCATGCTTTTCAACGTCTGTCTGTCAAAACAATGTCAGGTGCGGGAAATATAAAGAATTGTATTCGGGCCACGACTGGTAAAAAGCGTGAAAAATTGTTGTCGGTGAAATATGTAGGTTAAAATTGAAATATGTGTGGAAATTCGAATGAGTGAGATGAGGTTAGGACTACAGTCAGCTGTTGCCTTGCTGTCACGTCTCTTTATCGTAGCAAGTGGTAATAAATCCAATACCGGAAGTTCAAATTAAACTTGATATTACGTAAAAATTAGGTCAATAAGCGTAATTTTTTTCTGAGAGCATTGGATTACTACAAGTGGTTAGTATGTAAATCTGATTATTTTTAAGAATCTGACGGATTCCCACTATTATATACACTTTTGTAGCGACCGGAAATTGGGTTTTTGCATGTCGTCTCGGAATTCCTTCACAAAAATACGCAATTTTAATATTTTTTTTCTCTTTAAGTAGGTCGAAAACCGACCCTGAAATTTTAGAGACGATAATTAATATATTTAGGGAAGCTCAAGAAAAATTATGATAATCCTATGGATTGAAGCCTGGCGATAGGATTACCTTCAGGCCTTAGGCCATCCTAGAGGCCGAAAAATAGGCTTTTTGGGGATTTTTTTTCAGAAAAAAACTACAAAATAAATCGTGATCGCAAAAAAGGGTGTTTATCATACATATCAGTGACTGCATACAATAATTTTTTTAAGCGATTAATTTCAAAATGGCGGCTGTGCAGCGTTTATCTCAAAACTGCATTTTTTAAGTTGGCCGGAAACATAACTGAGACAATATTCAACCGATTCACTTGGAATATTGAATATATCTTGAAAAATACAAATTTTTGGAAAGTGAAAAATTTGCCTAAAAAATCGTCAGATAATTGTTAATAACAAATGAACTATGCAATATAAAAAAAATCCTACGTACATCCATAGACAATGTATTTGTCAAGATATATTCAACATTTCAAGCGAATCGGTTGAAAATGGTCTGCGTTATGTTCCCAGCCTACTTCAAAAATGCAGTTTTGAGATAAACGCTGCACAGCCGCCATTTTGAAATTAATCGCTTCAAAAAAATTATTGTATACAGTCACTGATATGTATGATAAACACCCTTTTTTTAATCTCGATTTATTTCGTAGTTTTTCTGAAAAAAAAATCCCCAAAAAGCCTATTTTTCGGTTTCTAGAGTGGCCTAACCCCTTAAACAATGGTTTCATAATATTTTTTAATTAAATTGTGCCAAAAAAGAGAGATTACTTTTTAGAAAATAGCCAAGCAAATTTACTCGAAAAGCTGTAAACAACATTTTCAAACCTCAGGAATACGTTTCTTTTTAATATTTTATTTTTATCTAAGAAAATCATATTACTATTGAAACATTGAAGTAAATTGTATAGTAAAAACTCAGAGTAAAAAAGAAGTGGCTGATGTTAAATTTCTCTCTGCTTGTAGTACGTTGATCGTTCTCGCGAAAACCTGAAGTTGAAAGTGCCAAGTCAATTCTGCAAACACAGGACCGCAAAATTTAACTCCCTATCGTTTTTTCAAGAAAATACGAGCCCGAAAGAATCGCACTAAAAAATAAAACGGAAAACTGCATTTAAAAAAAAAAACTAAACACAAAATTACTTGGGCTGATTGACTCCGTCATTAGGGGACGCCAAGATTTTTTTACTGCCGAGAATGCAGTGTTGGGTTATTGTGAAAATGTTTTTTTCTCTCCGAAAGACCGGATGCACAGTCGAGAATCGAGCAGTAATGGCCAGCAGTAAAAAGCGAAATGTGTGAAGTGTACAATCTACGGAAACGGTAAATGCTCGCGGTTTGCGCTGGCACGTGACGTGCATCGAATCACTCGATACGGATAGACTTTGGGATGAGAAGCGAGAGACAACGACACAAAAGTTGCAGCTATTATCGACCTCCGCCCCTTTCCCCTTCAGCCCCTACGCCCATCCGAGCGAACGGGCAATGAGAGAGCGATTCTGATAGAGGGAGAGAGAAAGAATGTTAACCGAACGTCGTTATTGGACGCTGGAAAATTTATTCGTGGCTTTCGTGACGTCGGGCCATTAGAATGGGCTCTGATGCGCTGCGCGGACTGCATTATAACGGTGATCCTTTATACACGTCAAATGTATATATACATACGTATGTCACATTTGGCGGATCAGGTACAGACGCGCGGACAGGTCTAAATGCTCACAAGAGATTGTTAGAATTCAGAAATGTAGTAAAAAAAGGGAGATTGCTGCTCCTGTTCGCGGGGACAGAAATTGGTCATATTTCAAGTTACAGGATTTTTCGGGTATCGCACACCCTTACCGGTTTTTACGTGTTACCCTTTCCAATTGAACCCTCTCCTAACTCCCTACCCGCACTCCGCTGACATAACCCAACTTAGGTTTCGTCCACAGCCGTCTTAAGGCGGTCCTCTAGTTTCTCAGGTCGAAAAAATCGATTTTTTTTTCATAAATCACATCTACAACATGTGTAGAAAATGTGTGCCAAAGGATTTTTCGATATTCGAAGTGGTTCACAAGTTACGGCCCTCGAACGGAGCAGGTATACGGAGCAGGTATACTTTCAAACGCGTTTTTCTCGAAACACCATTTTTCGAAACGGTGACCACGATATTTCAGAAACTACTGCACCGATCTTGTTCAAATTTATACAGCATCTTTAATATGTTATAAGCCAGCGATTGAACTAGGATTATCATGATTGCTTCGATAGTTTTTTTTGTACGAGCGAAAAACTTAAGAAAAAATGCGTAAAAAATAGAATGTAATTTTCAAAAGTGTATAAAAAAGTCAATTTTTGTAAATTAGAATTCACTCTAGTTCAATCGCTAGTCTTAAATATGAAGATTAAAATGCCGTTTGGTTTTTTGATTTCAGGTAAGCAGAACAGCCGCAATCTTGGTCACCGTCAAGCACCTCTTTTACTTGATGTCTTCCTGTCGGCCACTATAACGTTTATTCTATTATATATTTTGACTTCAAAAAATTTGTAAAGCTTATTTAAATGTTAATAAAGATTATGCAAAACAATGAGATTGATTATTTCGATGCTTTGCCCGTGAAAAATTATTGAAAAAGCCGTAAAAAAATAGCCGAGAAACTAGAGGACCGCGTTAAGGCACCACACCACGGTAGAAGAAAACAGTTAACTGATAATTTAAATTTCATCCAAATCAAATCTTCCGAGCGGTTTTATCAAAATTCACATTCCCTTCAAACCGCGCCGTCAACGATTCTATTAACATTGATGTATTGAAGTTTGCATCACTGAACTGCAACGAAAATATCTTTTTGTATTTCCCAATTATTTATTGGCACATGCAGGCTACAAAAACCACATGAACATTTTTGGAAATCTTCATTAGGGTCCCTTAACCCAACCTGCCAAAAAAGAGTTTAATATGTAAACAGAAATTCAGATGTCTTCAATTTTGAAACTTACCGCATATGAAAGATGGTGTTGAAGTTTGCATAGTTTCCAGGCAAACAAGAATTCTTTATTTTTTTTCATTTCTATAATTTTCATTAATATAATACATTTTTCATTAATATAATAAAAATAAAGGAATTAAAAAAATTAAGAATTCACATTCACAAACGATGCAAGCTCCACCACCATCTTCCATGTTGCAACTTTCAAAATTGAATACGTCTGACAATTGTAAAAGTCAGCACTTCAGAATATGAATTTTCGCACGATGTTCCACGTTTCACATTTGGTACAGGGATGGTCAGCAACGTTTGCCACTGCATCACCATAATACATGACATCGGAGTTAGCATCGGTGGATTGCAATGAACATTTTTCTCCTCAATTTCTCAAATGTCTATTGGTGGATTTTAGCCACGAAAAATCGAACACTTTGGGTTGCTCAGAGACGCAAACCTTGAGTCTACACAAGCAGGTTTTGTATATCAATAAAAATAAGGAAATAAAAACAGAAGAAAGAACTTTCGTTGCCTTCCAGCGATGCGAACATCAATCATACTACAGATTTAAAAAAAAATGTGCAAATAACTTGCACATTGCTTCATTTCATTTCGCACACAGGTCAATACGAGGAAGAGAATTTTGCAGCCCGACTTGCCCATACGAAGGGCAGCTCTCCGAGCGAAATAAGGTAAATATTTACAAGTGGGGCTCCAGCTAGGAAAGGGGTTTAGAAACGCTGTTTTTTACATTTTTAAAGGTATGAAGGAATTTGGTTTGGTGACATCAAGTGGGTCAAATGACATGGGTTTGTTTGGATTTGTTTGAGTTTGTTTCCTCCCCCATCATAAAAAACATATTTTCATACTGCAGAATAGCCCCGAACACGTGAAAAAAATTTTGGAGCCGATTAGGGCTGGAGCCCCACTTGTAGACATTTACCCGAAACAAAATGACCCGAGCACATCCGAGCGCATTGTTCCGATTTGCTGACTTTTCAAAAAATACATCGCGATATGGCGGCTGGCCGAAAACGTTCGCGGGTTTGTCCACTGGTCCGCATCGTTCTTCCGAAGCTTCATTTACCAAAATCCCACCCCTGCACGTGAATAGATATACGAGGGTGGGGTGAAAAGTTTCCGGCCTGACCAAGAGATGGTGCCACTAGGTCTAGTTTTGGAGCGGCGTCCTACAGTACCATTCCTACCGAGCTTGTATGTACAGTTTCAACCCAATCGCTACGTTAGTTTGCGTTTGAGAGCACATTGCGCGAGACGCTTCCGTTGTTTTCGTAAAAATGGAAAAATTGGAAAAACGTGCTGTCATCAAATACTTCCATTTGAAAGGTTTTACACCAAAACAAATAAAAGAAGAGATGGATTCAGCACTAGGAGACTCCTCCCCATCATATTCAACTATTAATCAGTGGGTTTCTGAATTTAAAATTGGTCGTGTGAGCACCTCTGACGAGCTTCGCTCAGGACGGCCTGTTGAAGTTACAACTTCAGAGATGATTGAAAAAATCCATAAAATAGTGTTGGAAGACCGCAGGTTGAAAGTGCATGAGATAGCTGAGACCTGTAGGATGTCAGCTGAACGTGTGCGAAATATTTTGCACAGCCATTTGAACATGGAAAAGCTGTGTGCAAGGGATGCCGCGTTTGCTAACGCTCGACCAATCGAGCGTTTGCTAACGCTCGACGCTACCGACAATTTGCCGCTGTATAGACGTAATCCAAACGAATTTTTGCGTCGATTTATAACTGTTGATGAGACATGAGTCCACCACTACACTCCTGAAAGTAAAGAACAGTCAAAACAGTGGGTTGGAAAAGGGGAACCAACCCCAAAGAAGGCAAAAACAATTTTATCGGCAAACAAGGTTATGGCTACTGTTTTTTGGGATGCGAGAGTTATGAGAAATGTATCAGTGTTGATGGAGATTATGTTGAAAAATAAAGCAAAAAAAATTTTTAAATATCGTTTTTCTTGGTCAGGCCGGAAACTTTTCACCCCACCCTCGTACAGTAGGGTCGATGGGCTGTATATCTACCAGAGCATATCGAACGGCCGTTCTCCAGTAGTTCTCCACGTTTCTCGTCGTGTTGGCACCGCCCTCGACCGGGAAAATATCCCCTCCGCTCGTTGCCAGCTTGGATTCGTTCGTCACAAACACGAATCCGATAATACCCGCCAACCACCACGTACATCGCACTCGTGCAAATCCAACACACACACAGCCGCGCGCCGATGTTGCAAAGTCGGTTGTGACTCGGCTGGAAATATTACTATGCCGTTCATCATTGTCAGCCTGGCCGAAAGGTTGCCTCTCGTTCCTCCGCGCCTTTTCCATCGTCAACCCAAATCCAGCGCTCGCGAAACATCGACTCGGTTGTTCGATGTCGTGCCGAAAGCATCGCCGATGTGCTTTTTCACATCGACAACGACCTGCCCTGTCAAACCGCGGCCATCTTTTCTCCAGTGCAGTCTCGAGACGATAAGGGAAGAATACGATTTCCAGGGTGCAAAAAAACGAACCGACAACCTCCGCGGACGAGTCGAGTTATCGCGAAAAGTTTGAGTGCATCATCGGAGTCATTGGAGCTGCGGACAAAATGATCCATTGAGGGATCCACGTGGTCGGAGCTCCGTGGATTTTTGTCGCGTTTCCGTGGGAACATTTGTGGTCGCTGGAAATATTTGTTCGCCAGCGGGGAAACATCGGAGGGTGGAAAAAAAAGAATTCATCAGGGATTCTTCATTTGTCGTCGCAAATAATTTCTCCTTCCTTTTGGTCACTGCGATTCGAGAATGTGCGTCACAAAAGTAGGCGTCGAAGTACGCGTTTCGATGGATACTCGTTATCGCTGAGTTCTCGATGGCCTCGGCTACGCTCAACCATGTAGTGAACATGTGCGTCGAAAGTGGCGATAAAATGACAAAATTCGAGACGGAAAAATCTCTGCTTTCAATCTTCCGGCGTTTTTAGATTATTCGAAATTTTACGTGGTTTTTTTTTTCGTCGAGAGAGGGAGAAAAGGCGATTGGATTATCGCGATAGACCGTAAGATAATCGCGGGGAGTGCTTGGTAACGAGATGGAGTTTACGTGGACTATACAGCATCAGACGAGTGCCGATGCTATCCAGACAAACAGAAGCCACTCGAGTGGTCCGGAAGAGACGAACACTCATTCGACGACTCGACGGCTTCTCGCTGTTGCAGGTACGGAAAACCGTGGAAATTTGCAAGAAACCGATGTCTGCATTCAACCCTGTCTCCAACCTTTAGGCGAGGAAAAAATTGCTGATTTTAGAGATTTTTTTTAAACGAAATATCTCTTCGATTTTTGAAACTTGGGGTATGTTTTATTGTTACTTTGGCTGTTGCATGGTGTTTTTTTTAATTAATTTTTCAAAGTGGCGGAGGCATGGCACGGTCTTCTAAAGTTGCGGCGGATGACGTCGGACGGCGTGACACGTAGCGCCGCCGGTATTAATCTGAAAAAAAGCCAACGTAGATTTTTCTTTCATTAACACTCATACGCAGAATATGAACCAAGAAAAAGTGAGAAATGTTGAAAATCGATTAAACGGTACGCTTTGAAACAAAAAGATTGAATTTTCCGGAAAAAATTGCTACATTTTGCAATCAAAAAATACTTTTCTTTCTCATTGTCACAAACTTTTAGGATCATTTTTTAGATTATAAGGTTAGAAAGATTTATACTAAATTT
Source organism: Ophion slaviceki (assembly GCA_944452715.1). Lineage (NCBI taxonomy): Eukaryota > Metazoa > Arthropoda > Insecta > Hymenoptera > Ichneumonidae > Ophion > Ophion slaviceki. The sequence goes on from OX101785.1 coordinate 11,546,424, forward strand.
CATCAGAATTGGTCGATTAATTTTTTAGCTATACGTCTCGTCGGTTTTGAAAATGCAGTTCGGAAGAACGTGCCAAACCTACGCGATTTTTAAAGATTATTAATTTTTTTAAATAGTATACAACAGCCAAAAGTAGTAATAAGACATAGCTTAAGTCTCAAGAATGGTAAGGAAGTATTTCGTTTGAAAAAAAAAAAAATTATGAACATCAGCCGATTTTTTCTCACCTGAAAGTATCTCCCCCCTTGATATTTTCGAATTCCGCAAATTTCTTTCAACAGATTTTGCGAACGGAAGTTCCTCCACCATTTTCAAATATATTTAGCGATCTACAACAAAATCTACAAAAGATCTTCTATAATAATTTGAAAAAAAAAGGAAAAAAAAAAAAATCGAAAATTGCCCTCGTTGCGTTCCAATTGTGCAAACTTCATAACCATTTGAGGGCACACCCACGTAGCGAACGTCAAAGTGGGTGGATGAAATTGAAAGTTGCACCGTTGGAATGCAATGAACATCGATTTTTCGTAGCTGCTTTAATTTTTGTTAAGAAATTCTTCAACTATTTTTTAAGGGGCTTGTTTAGAGATCTAAATATACAATAATAATCTAAATAGGCAAATGAATATCCGGCGTAACAATAGAAACGAGGAAATTGATCTTTCGGCGCATTTCGACGATGCCAACTCTAACGTCATTCAGGGAAAACAGAGATTTTAGAAACTGAGTAAGAAAGGAATTCGAAACCGAAGTAAAGGGTTGAGAAATTTGACAATGAACATTTTTATTGATCAATGATGTAGGCACATTGAGATAATACTCAACCAAAAATTATGTAGACCGACGTGCAAACATGGAATATCCGAGCGTTTTTTAAACGATCGATAAATTATTAATTATTTATCGGATTGAAAAAGTAATTTGAGAAACTTTAGAGTGCAATTTCTAAATACATATGTGTGTGTGTATATATATATATATATATATATATATATATATATATATATATATATATATATATATGTATATATATATAATAAACATTAATATACTAATTATTAAAACAAATATAAAATAAATATCAAACATTAAATAGACATTTTGCTTAAATTCTTATTTTGCTAGAAATCTTCATACTAACCTCGACTTTGTCATCAGAATTTTCGTAAATCGCGATTGCATTCCGAACCAAGTTCACAGCAAAGTCGATTTTAAAAATCTACAAGACTCAATTCAAATTTCCAATGATAATGGTATCGTGAAGTTTACTTTTAGAATTTAGATTTTTCAGAGTAGATTTTTAAATACCAAACGTAATATAAAACACAAAGTACGTATATAAAGAATTCAACCATAATGAATTCAAGTTGTCAATTAACTGGAATCAAAATTCAATTTATTTGTTAGGAAAAGTACTCAAAAGGAATTAAAAACCGTAGTCACGCACCTTGAGACAAGCGTTAGGAGAAAAAAATCGGACCTTCTCCTATCTCGTGAATCTCGTCGGCATATTTAAATCTCCGTTCTTTTTTATCCATTGATCCTCCACGGCGTACGGACGATTGGCTATTTTTCCACGAAGCGAGCAATTAAATTCGTAGTCGTATTTTTCCCATCGGACAAGGTGGTTTATTCCTTGAAGATCAAACGTATTGCATTAAGCATTCACGCGATCATGGCCTCTTGATTTTTTACTTGCATTTTTTTCAAACTTTTCCTCTCGACATTCGCGATTTGATAAACAATATATTTATCTTATCAATTCGATGATGCGCTGCGATTATCGTAACGCAATTGTTCGCCATAAAATCATAGCCGGAGCGGTATATTATATAGAACCTGTATTTAATTTCGGGAAAACTTTTGTCCAATCGTTTATTCTTATTTTACCGAGTATTTTATCGAACCAACAAGTGATCGATTAACTTTTTCGCAAAAAAAAGAGTTCAACTATTAGGTGTACAAATAGGTTCTCGGCCTAATAGTAAAAACAGCTGGATTGAATATTTGAACGAAAAAGAATTTCCTCCAAGTCTCGTGTCATATAATACCAACCTAGTAGACTTTTTCCCAGACCAACAGCTTAAGGGGCAGTACCAGTGTGAATGCTAAAAATTTGGGTGATTTTCGGGATTTTTTTGGAAGAAAAGTACTCAATTAAACGTTTCGGAAAATTAAGAATATATTTGGCAATATTTGACCTATATTACATAATTTTTTAATAGAAAAACATTGAGATCCAAGCAACTTATGCGCTGCCTTCGGAGGCGTCAAAAAAAAGTTCCTCCACTGCTGACATGATTCCGGCCGATTGAGTAGCTGAAACCGAAAATGGAAAAAATGTCGTTAAACAGGAAGGTATTTCCTGTACAATGACGTAGGATTTTCGAAAAATATCAAAATCTAACAAAATGGGGTCGTTATGAAAAAAAAGTCTGTTTTCTTGCCTATAAAATGGTCGTTTTTTTTCAATGCCAAATCGTCAATTTTCATCCAATCAAAAATATTCTACGTCATTGTAGAGTAAATATATTGAAAAGTACTCAGTTCAAATTTCAAGTCAATCGGATAATTGCTCGTTGAGTTACAATGTCAGCAAATTTGAAAAATCCCATTTCGAGAAAAACGCGTTTAAAGATTTGACTATCAATTTTTGCAAGATAAAATGATTAGAGATACGGCCTTGAAATTTTTGCAGGATACTCTTGAAAGTATAAACTGTCGAAAAAGGCAAAAAAACGATTTTATGAAAGTGTCACACTGGTATAGCCCCTTAAGGCGTTACCCCCACTTGTAGCGCAAAACAGGCCTTTTTCATGAATTTTTTTTAAAGAAAACTACAAAACTTTTTTAATCGATCAATATACCATCTTAAAGAACACATCTTGAAGAACTTTCAGTAATTTTTTTATTGAAAAATATTACATTGTTTAGTGGCAAATGGCCGTCAATGAAATAATGTTTTTATATACACGGTTTGCGGTGACCAACATAGCGGCGAAGTGGATCATCTGAAAAAAAAATGCGGATGGATTTAGACAAATATAAGTATAAACTCGTCTTTAATCGAAGGATTTTAAAAAATATTCGTTTTCACAAAATGGCGGACAGTCAAAGTTAATGGTTCGATTTTAACGAAAAAAAAATTGAACGATTAAAGACTACATTTTTATGTATTAAATAAGCCTGCAAAATTTCAAGACGATCGGTTCATTAGTGTTCGAGTAATCTTGGTCACCGACTTCAGAAATGCCATTTTGAGAAAAACGCGTTTAAAGTTTAAATTTCAGTTTACACGAAGAAAATATTTTTTTTTTTGTAAACTTACATAGAGTCATCTATTCCGGGCATAAAATAAAACTGCACTTCAAATTGCACTTCAAAAAAATGCAATAAAAAAAATCCATTTTTTCAAAATCGCAAGTGGGGGTAACCCCTTAACATAACCTCAAAATATACATGATGAGCCCAGTGAGCAAAATGAGTTGCAATAACGCGCATGTTAGGCATTGCATGCCTTTCTCGTTCGAGTTGGAAAAAAAATACTTCCGAGGCGAAGAAGATGATTTGTCAGGCATTGGGGGAAGATACCGTATCCATCAGTACCGTGAAGACATGGTTTCAAAGGTTCCGGAGTGAAAATGTCGACCTCGAGGATGGTGAGAGAGCAAGACGAACAAAAAATTTGAAGGCGAGGATTTGGAGCAGCTGCGTGGACGAAGATTTTTGCCAAATGCAATTGGAGCTTGCTACTAGATTAGGAGTTACCCATCTAGACGTTTCCAGTAGTTTAAGAAAACTCGGCAAGATTAAAAACGATTTTATACAGGCAAAGGACCTGGGCCACTTATATGGCTGCATGACAATGCCAGACAACACACAGCAAAAAGGACCAGAGACGCTTTAGATTCATTGAGCTGGGAAGTTTTGCCACAGCCGGCGTATTCACCAGACTTGGCTCCATTGGATTTTCACTTGTTCCGATCGCTCCAACATCATCGGGCTTTGAAGTGATATCCACTTCAAAACGTTCGATGAAGTAAAACATTCCATTACCGAATTTATCTTACCGAGAACTTATTTGTACACCTAAACGTAGAAGCCCAAATTGATGTGGATACTAATTAACAATTAATATTTGGATGTTTAATAAGTTCTCCCTGACCTTTCGTGAAAATTGATGCTTTATTTTAAAAAATCATTCCTAATGCCTTTAAACGTTTCGAAACTGTTGTTTTATCAACTCCTGATGGTTCTGCAAGTTCAGCTAGCGTCTGACATGAGTCTTCATGAAGTAATGCCTCCAATTCAATACACTGAAATCATTCTTTTTGAATGACGTTGATGTTTGCATCGTTGGAATGCAACGATTTTTTTTTCTTCTCATTTTTCATTACCTTATTTATATCATTACCCGGAGTTTTTTTTTGCCAATTGGGGGCGTACATTTCTAATAAGAATACGTAAAAACGTTTGAGCGATAATCACACCCTGGATCGACAAAAAATGAGAATAATCAAGATTTCATTTTAGATGCCCTACAACGATGCAAACTTCATCTTTATTTTTTTGAGGCGTCTAAATCAGTCGCTGCGTGTTGTTTCCGACAGAGCACTGTCGGCGTAACTCCCAACAAGAATTCTGTGTGCTAAATAAAGTAGTGCCGTAAAACTCTCTGGAAATACTCTTTTTTGGCACGAAATTTGAAATGTTTAACACTATGGAAAAAAAAAGTTGCTTACACTTCGACGAAATGACAAACTGAATTTCAAGCTTGCTTATAGTACTTATTCATAGATGCGTTACCATCTTAAGGCGTTACCCCCACTTGTAGCGCAAAAAAAGGCCTTTTTCATGAATTTTTTTAAAGAAAACTACAAAACTTTTTTAATCGGTCAATATACCATCTTAAAGAACACATCTTGAAGAACTTTCAGTAATTTTTTTATTGAAAAATATTACATTGTTTAGTGGCAAATGGCCGTCAATGAAATAATGTTTTTATATACACGGTTTGCGGTGACCAACATTGCGGCGAAGTGGATCATCTGAAAAAAAATGCGGATGGATTTAGTCAAATATAAGTATAAACTAGTCTTTAATCGAAGGATTTAAAAAAATATTCATTTTTCACAAAATGGCGGACAGTCAAAGTTAATGGTTCGATTTCAACGAAAAAAAACGGCCGTTTTTGGCTATAAAACGGCCATTTTTTTTCGAAAAAAAAAAATCGAACGATTAAAGACTACATTTTGATGTATTAAATAAGCCTGCAAAATTTCAAGAAGATCGGTTCATTAGTGTTCGAGTAATCTTGGTCACCGACTTCAGAAATGCCATTTTGAGAAAAACGCGTTTAAAGTTTCAATTTCAGTTTACACGAAGAAAATATTTTTTTTTGTAAACTTACGTAGAGTCATCTATTCCGGGCCCATACAGAAGTATGGGCCCGGATACTTATACTTCAAAAAAATGCAATAAAAAAAATCGATTTTTTCAAAATCGCAAGTGGGGGTAACCCCTTAAACTACATGCACGCAGTTCCGGTAACGCTATCTGTTGGAAAATATCGAGAACTTATTGAAGGCCCTGATAGTATTAAGGGGTAGGGCCACTGTAGCGAGGAAGAAAATAAGTATATTTTGGGAATTTTTTTTAGCGGGCAATGGCATAAATCAAAATTCTGAAAAGGGTCCTTTATTGTACATATCATAAACTGTATAAACTATTTTTCTCAAAGTAATATAAAACAAAATGGCGGCTGAACACCTTTTCTTCGACGAAGCCTTTTTTTTCATGTTCGGACCAACGGCAGCTGCAATTTTAAATTTACAGTGAATGAATTTTTTTTTTCGATAATACATGTGAATAGCTACAGAAGTACGTAGGATTTTTTTGATATATCGATGTTTGCAGAAACAACGTGTTTTTGAAATAAAAGTTCAAAATTCTCAAAAAACATCGTCCGAAAATTGTTTATAAAAAAAACTATGTAATATGTCGAGAAAATCCTACGTACTTCTATGCAGAATGTAATTGTGAATATACAGTTAAAATTTCAAGTCGTTCGGTCAAGATTTGTTCGAGTTATGAGCCCGGCCGACTTGAAAAATATAGTTTCGAGAAAACCGCGTTTAAAGTTTTCAGTACGAAAAAATCATTGATAAATTGTATATACCTTCAGTCAGCGATGCTTGCGCCATACAATTGGCCTTCCAAATTAACGTCCTGCCCGAGCAGGACGTTATCGATTTTTTGAAATTTCCAGAGTGGCCTTACCCCTTAAACAATTGAGAGTGTTTAAAAATTAACAAAATTTAACAATTAATAGTAATTAATAAACTTTGCACGAGGGCACAGGGAAACTGTAAAAACCTGTGTTGGTACAGGCCCCCATATTTTACCGAGTATCATACTCACCTTACCATCGGAAATTCAGTAAAACTCCTCCGACTCCGACTGCCTCCTGCGGCAGTCGGACCGTGGGCCAGTGCGCGGCTGAGCGGTCACCCACCCAAGTATCGCTCCAGGCCAGCGCTGCCTAACACAGGAGATCGCGTAGAGCCGCGTACCAGCCGTGCATCCACGACTGTTTCATTCGTAAATCAGGTATTATCTATCTTCTTCAGCGTTTTCCACTAAAAGATCAACTGGACATAATTCTCGTAGTGCAGACTTTGTTATCGTGATTTAAATAAATTTTACGGGCAATATTTCGCGATGAATCGGCTGGAATTTAGTTTTCCCATTATTGTCTGGATTTCGTGGCCCGCGACAAGTTCTTGTCGCGATGACAGTCGCTAAACGTCCGTCAAAGCGATCGTTTAGTGAAATTGCTGGTCTCATGGGGGGGGGGGGGGGGACCAAGCCCCGATTATGCTATCCCAATTGTTTTCTCGAACGTGCATGACAAAAGTAAAACACCTGACAGGCTGATGGTCTCTCCCTTTCTCTCTATGGGACTTTTTTCCGTCGTACCCCTAATAATCATAATCGACCATGGGATCTCCCCTCCTCCTCGCTTAGCAGACTGGAATGGCCACTCGCCCTTACTCCAAAAAGGAAGGAATTTGAACGTGTTCAGCCTACGAGTTATTAGAGGAAGAAAAGAGAACGGGCATGGTTGGCAACGAACGATGCAGCTGTTTGGGTCAACTTAGCGATCACCAACTAGGAGGGTGGACAAGCGCACCCCGCGGTTCCTGGACATGCACTCAATTTACCAGCCCCTGCACGCATACACGCGTGTAAAACTCAATCGATTAGCTTGCTCGGTTTAAATGCCGGACTTCCGGTTCCACGGTTATGGATACCTTGTTGCTTCTACGCACTCGTTGTTCCTTTTTCCATCACATCAACAGCTGCCTGAAGAATTCACCCGATCGCGGGTTCTTTTTATTCTCGGAACAATTGCCACGGGACTCCCCCGCAAAATCATTTTGACGATTATCATCAGTGGTTGCAATTTTTTCGTTGTGCAGTCTTCAGTGGTGACTGCCAAATGGAAGGTTTCCATTGCTAATTGGATTGGATACAATTGGATGATATTTCGATTGACCGGGTGCTTTTTTGAACTTTGAAAATTACGAAAATGGCAAGCTGAAGAAAAAAAGTTCGATTTTCGACGAAAAAAACATCTTCAATCATTTGTTCTTCTATTCATCCCATTGCGAAACATCAACAAGGTCACAAGCCATAAGAAAGCAGGCTAAAGGTGTCGACTTTGGACTCATTTATTGAGCCTACGAAGCTGGCAACCTGGCCTACGTGTATCATCAGCAGCACACGAAAAAATCTTCAACGACGATCTAATAATCAAGCGAGTTCGCGTACTACCTTAAATCTAATTGTAGATAGTGCTAAATTCATGAGAATACGAGTTCTCGTACGCGACGAATTGAGAGCTCACGTTGTCGCGCACTAAATTGAACGTGCCCGCCAAAGTGTAGGGAAACTCACCTTATCTGGATTGAACCGGGTCTCCAATGAACTGCCACATCGAGCAACAGTGCAAGCATTCGTCGTATACCAGTGCAGCGATGCCAACCGAGCAAGGAAATACCTGAGAAGTCTGACAAGTGTTGCGCAAAAACTAAAACAGCTTTTAATAACGCTCGGGGATCCGTTGTTTTTCTCAACCCAAGCTTTTGATTGGATGGAAGTGGTCGAAATATACGATGATGTCGAAGTTTGCATTGGTAGAATGCAATGCAGTTTTTTTAATTGCCTACTTTTTCTCGCGGCTTTAGGCTACAACAATTACTCAAACGGTCTTTGAGAATCGTCATTAGATATCTAAAAAGTTAGTTTGAAAATGAAAGTGAATAATAATAAATATTATAATAGAAGCCAACGTGGAGATGAAAAAAAATCTCGTTGCATTTCAATGATGTAAACTTCGACGTCATCATAATTCTAAAATCTATAATAAATATAACTCCGCAAAAGAGATTCTTTGCAACAATTCAAATGAGGAACTTGGAATATTAAAACAAACCTTTGGTTGCATTTGAGCGATGCCAACTTCGGCATTATAATATATAGAACGAATATAGAACAGAAATCAACGAATTTTATTTTAAAATGAATAAAGTTAAGTAACATAAAAGAATTTTGTTTGAGAATAAAGTAAAATCAACGCAATTCATTTTGCTATAAAGTAAAATAGATGTCATTTATTTCTATATGAAGTAAAATGAATGATATTCATTTTTAAATGAAGTAAAATAAACGAAACGTATTTAAAAATAAAGTACAATAAACGATTTTTCCTAAGTCATATAAACTAAATTTATTTAACTCTATATTCTTAAATCAATAATAGGCCATGGTAACGAAATGTCTATATTTTATGAATGGTGATATCGATATTTGACAAAACGAAGACTCACTTTATATTGATGATGTTGAAGTTTGCATCTTTGGAATGAAACAAAAATTCATTTTTTTTTAATCAATAAATAATTATTTAAAAAATTTGGCGCTTTTAGCTCGCGAGTATCACTCAAAAATTTTTTAGGATGTTTTTCCAAGTCTGACAACCAAAATTTGCAAACATATTTGAGGTGATAAAAAAAGTAAAAAAAAAAGATTTACCTTGGCATTTCGACGATGCATTTGCATTTCAACGATGCAAACTTCAAGTCCATTCGTTTTGATTACTTGAAAAGATGCAAAAAATGCACAAAAAAATACGCGAATGAAACAAGATGAATCACCATCGGGTCTACCGACCACTGTACAGTGACGAGCAATTGTAACCAGCTTCGTGCACTTTAATAACATCGTTTGAAGAAATGGCAAAAACGATAAAATACCATACCAAAATATTGACTCACCTTCGCACTGCATTCTCCACCAGCTCGGACACTTTCTCGTTTTCGTTTCCTTCATTTTCACTTTATCGGCGAAGCGTGAAAACAGTTTAGTCAGCTCGGTCGGGGAAAAAAACTGATGTCACAATGTTAAATGATTCAGAAGCGAAAGATGATGAATAACCGAAGAAATACACTTTCCTTTGTCCATAGAGCTATATTTATCAACAAATACGATATTTTTCCACGAACACCCGTTTCGCATCGAATGGCAGTTTCAAGAGTTCGATCTGTTTTTAGGCTCGAATTGTTGAACACGCTTTTACGTGGAATTTCTTCAGTTGTGTTTTTCTGCCTTCGTCGTTGCTTCTCTCGCGAGATTAACGACTCTTGGAACGATTTTCCCTGATTAGGTTTGCGTCGGTAAAAAGAGAGTGCAAACGCCAATCGGTATTTCTTTCAGTTCGATTGGTCTGTCCTTTTTTGCGATAGTTATGCCGCGACAAGCTTCTTTCCTCTTTGGAGAAATACATTTGGCTCATAGATGCCTCCACATGGGTACGTCGTATACCGAGGTTATTGTGAAAGACACGTTTTCTATATGTCCAAAAGGACTCGTTTTCTTTATAGCTAGCCACATTCTCGTAATCACATCACCGGAAGAACGAACATAAATACTTGGGTCAGGTGATGATTGGAGCTAATGAGACTGTTTTACATTGAGTATTCCATGGAGAGCTAAGAAATGCTAAAGGCGTCTGAACGTCACTGTTCTTTTTCAAAGAAACTGGCATGTTCTCAGGTTCCACTTGACGGATCCAGATGAAAGAAAGGGCAGGCAAATTTTGAAAGCGTTTATTTTCACCCATCAAAGGTTTAGGATAAAAAAACGTTAGCTCTTTTCACGGCAACGTTGCTCAAACAGACAAGCAGGTGGAGTGAAATTTATTTGAGTAGGGAAATGAGGATTTTTCAACGGATCCTTTTTTCTCGTTTCGAGGAAATTCGTTTCGCCTGAAGTAGACTTCATTTGCCACGGACGAGCTTTTTTCAAAGCGAGCTTGAATGTTCCTTGATTTTTCTTTGGGGACTTGTTCATTTGTCGAATATTCACTATTTTTTTACTTGTGCAACGGAAACACAATTAGAGCAAGACGAGCCCTCTCGGTCCGAGCACCTGATAAGAAAAAAATGGAAGATGCACCGAGAAGAAATAATCATTGATCCAATATCATTGGTGTTATTGAATGGAATTTCGTTGATTCAATTGTAAAATTGTTGGTGTAAATAATCGGATTTATTAGTCCAAACCAGACGTCATTGACTTTAAGGCGTAACCCCCACTTGTAGCGCAAAAAAGGCCTTTTTCATGAATTTTTTTAAAGAAAACTACAAAAAAATTGTAATCGATCAATATACCATCTTAAAGAACACATCTTGAAGAACTTTCAGTAATTTTTTTATTGAAAAATATTACATTGTTTAGTGACAAATGGCCGTCAATGAAATAATGTTTTGATATACACGGTTTGCGGTGACCAACATTGCGGCGAAGTGGATCATCTGAAAAAAAAATGCGGATGGATTTAGTCAAATATAAGTATAAACTAGTCTTTAATCGAAGGATTTTGAAAAATATTCATTTTTCACAAAATGGCGGATAGTCAAAGTTAATGGTTCGATTTTAACGAAAAAAAAAACGGCCGTTTTTTGGCTATAAAACGGACATTTTTTTTTTCGAAAAAAAAAATCGAACGATTAAAGACTACATTTTTATGTATTAAATAAGCCTGCAAAATTTCAAGAAGATCGGTTCATTAGTGTTCGAGTAATCTTGGTCACCGACTTCAGAAATGCCATTTTGAGAAAAACGCGTTTAAAGTTTCAATTTCAGTTTACACGAAGAAAATATTTTTTTTGTAAACTTACATAGAGTCATCTATTCCGGGCCCATACAGAAGTATGGGCCCGGATACTTATACTTCAAAAAAATGCAATAAAAAAAACCGATTTTTTCAAAATCGCAAGTGGGGGTAACCCCTTAATAACATGATAAAATTAAAAGTTTTCTTTCATTCAAAATATATATTGTTAGCCGAGAACAATATATTATTGAAACTATCTAAAAAAATATCGCGAACAAATTATATAGTTTTGAATGCATTTTCTTCAACGAACAAAAAAAGCGTTTCAATTCATAACATGAATATTGTTGATTCGAGTACACAAGAAAAATTGAATTTCGCTCGGTTGATTCAGATAAAATTTGTATTGAGAAAATATGTTTTTTATTTTTTTCACCGTATCCGATATTGATTTTCAAGTACATTATTCGTTAAAATATTAATATTTTATTTTGATTGAAAAATATTAAGCAAATGTCTGAATTGGTTGAAAAATTATACGAAAATAAAATTTGATTCTTGCGCATTTGGTTAAAAAAATTCAACCAAATCATGGTCGAGCGTCACCGAAATTATAGGTGTTAGGAAACCCGTAGTTCTCGGAGTAACCGCTAGAAACCGCACGCGCACTCGTTTCTCGTAAGCTTAGCGCGAATCGAAAATCTACTTAAGCGCCGGAGAAACTTTGAAGAGCATCGCTTCTTGGCCTGTGGCTAAGATCAAAGTGTAGTATCTGTTCTTATCAGTTGAATATCTGATATTCTCTCCATTGATATTCCATTGAGTATCTGATATTCTCTCCACTACTATCGTGGATGATCATTCTAATGCTCACTTTTTATTTAACGGGGTCCTCTAGTTTCTCGGGTCGAAAAAATCGATTTTTTTTTCCATAAATCACATCTACAACATGTGTAGAAAATGTGTGCCGAAGGATTTTTCGATATTCGAAGTGGTTCACAAGTATAAATCACATGCGCGAACTTTCAAACGCGTTTTTCTCGAAACACCATTTTTCGAAACGGTGACCACGATATTTCAGAAACTACTGCACCGACCTTGTTCAAATTTATACAGCATCTTTAATATGTTATAAGCCAGCGATTGAACTAGGATTATCATGATTGCTTCGATAGTTTTTTTTGTACGAGCGAAAAACTTAAGAAAAAATGAGTAAAAAATAGAATGTAATTTTCAAAAGTGTATAAAAAAGTCAATTTTTGTAATTTAGAATTCACTCTAGTTCAATCGCTAGTCTTAAATATGAAGATTAAAATGCCGTTTGGTTTTTTGATTTCGGATAAGCAGAACAGCCGCAATCTTGGTCACCGTCAAGCACCTCTTTTACTTGATGTCTTCCTGTCGGCCACTATAACGTTTATTCTATTATATATGTTAACTTCAAAAAATTTGTAAAGCTTATTTAAATGTTAATAAAGATTATGCAAAAACAATGAGATTGATTATTTCGATGCTTTGCCCGCAAAAAATTATTGAAAAAGCCGTAAAAAAACAGCTGAGAAACTAGAGGACCCCGTTAAGATTTGAAACAAATTGAAAAACTTACCTCCCATGGCATGTTCGTTTCGATGTAGTAAAGAAACAATTCATTCTATTGATTATATTTTTGTACGAAATAAAAAATGTTGCAGCAACCGCTTAATTATTTCGTCCATACATCTACGGATTGTATATAGAATTATTTCAATAGAATATAATTTTATTTGAAGGATAATGTAGATATTCAGAGAACAGAAGAGCTTTTTGAAATAAAATAATATGTTATTTAAATCAATCACATTTTCCAATATTTTATCGCATTGTAACAATCTCATATATCGGTGGCACTCCGCAGCAGCACATTTATTTGGATCAACCAATATATATTTTTTTTATTTAATTGATTTTTTTTCTCAGTGTGGTACAAGATATAGAGACCTCAGGTCCTACTTGACGGATCCAGATGAAACAAAGTGCGATGAAAGTCAGTGCGAATTCACGAATTTAGGAAAAATACCTTCAGTCGCTTCCACACCAACTTCGCTCAGACGAAAAAAATAAAAAAATGCTAAATATCGACTCAGCATCGTATTCTTAGCCCGCTGTTCTAATTTCAGGCAGAAAGAAACGGATGTGGCAGGCAAACATCACAATTTTGTAATATTAGTAACATCAGTGGGACCCGGAGTCTCGGGCGACGATTCAACGTGAGAAAATTAATACCGTATACATTCAGCAGCGTCATTCACTGATGCTGTGCATTTCTCGGGCTTTGCTCGTTGCCCCGCCGGTGTGATTGGGTAGGTAACATTCTATTTGCGTTGCGGTGAAAGTCTCTGCAATGAGAGTCTCATCTTTTTGCTTGTTTCCGCAGCGATGTCAATGCCCTGAATGAAATATCACGCGGCACACTGTATCCTCGATCACTTTTATAGAACGTAATCATAAACTCAAAACCGTGCAAAAAAATGACGTTTCTTTTTTCGCCGCCTTTGCCCGCGTCTCCATTGAACTCCATGGAATGTCAATGGCGGTTAGTCCCCGTAAAGATTCATCCCAATTCAACGTTTTGAGCAAAAATTCAGATACAGTTGGATCGTATGGGATTGAAGTTTGGATCGTTGTAATTCAATGAAAATTCATTTATTTAAATTTGTTTCTAAATTCCTAATTTGTAGATCTGCAGATAAATATTTTGTAGAATAATGAAAACGAGTTTGTAAGAATACAAAAAGAATCTTCGTTGCATTCCAACGATGCAAATTTCAACTCTAATGGAACAACAAGGATTCTTTTTTGTTTTGTATCTCTCTTTTGTATCGTTATTCAATTTTTTTTACATATTCGGGTTATAGATCTTCAATGACAATCTTCGAAAATTTTGAATGATTTCCACAGCCTAAACGTGAGAAAAAAATTGAGCAATGCAGAAAAAGATGTATGGGTTGCAATCCAACGATACAAACTCCATCATTTTGTTATCAAGATTTGCAAAATAGTCAAAAATAGATCGTTAGATTTTTCGTTAATTTTTTTTTCAATTGTGAAGTATTTTTCTAACCAATGAGAATGAGATAATGACGCAAGAGAGTAAATTGCGTATTAACAATTTTTCTACCGAATAGTCTTCGCACTCGGTTTTACACACGTGGGTGGAAAAATACGCATTAAAAAATTGATCTTCCATGCAGCAATTCTTCACTCTTTTTTCACGACTGCGTACCGAATTGTGGAAACAATCGCCATGCCGGTAGAGCTCGTATGTGTAATGTACTTCAGAGAGAACGAGAAAGAACGAATGGTCGAGCTCTCAGCTAATTACTAGACACCTGTTACGCAAAAGCTTCGAGACCGAGAAATTCCCGTGAGCCAGCGCGGATTCATGCTTTGCCGTATGAATTAAATTGCACTTTGTGTGCTCCGTATTAACACTCTCTGCTGGTCTTCGTGTTTTACTCGTTCATACACAATGCCGGGAAAGTCGTACATGCTCAATTCCACAAGCGGGTTCGTCTCGAAAGAAAGTTGAATTTTCATGACACGACCCTGGGAAATTGGATTTAAATTTAACATGGAAGTCTGGACGGAAAGATCACGAGCTTGTGTGAATCTTGTGAAGAAATCGACGCCTTGTGCTGACTGGAAAATCGACTGGTCTTGGCGTATCAGTTGATTGTGAAATTCACTTTCGTTGGTAATGAAAAATGTGCATTTTATATTTTTATTTAATATTTTGGAATAAAAATGAAGGCATCGCAAAAGTTAGTAAAATTTTAATTCGTTTTTACAAATGATCGGGATTTTATCAAGTATTTTTCATGAATGGTTCACATGAAGAAAGGTTAAGAATTGTTCCACATTAAGGGGACCGGGCAGTCAATACTATTGGCAATGTAACTTTTTGTTTATTAAGGCGTTACCCCCACTTGTAGCGCAAAAGAAGGCCTTTTTCATGAATTTTTTTAAAGAAAACTACAAAACTTTTTTAATCGATCAATATACCATCTTAAAGAACACATCTTGAAGAACTTTCAGTAATTTTTTTATTGAAAAATATTACATTGTTTAGTGGCAAATGGCCGTCAATGAAATAATGTTTTTATATACACGGTTTGCGGTGACCAACATTGCGGCGAAGTGGATCATCTGAAAAAAAAATGCGGATGGATTTAGTCAAATATAAGTATAAACTAGTCTTTAATCGAAGGATTTTAAAAAATATTCATTTTTCACAAAATGGCGGACAGTCAAAGTTAATGGTTCGATTTTAACGAAAAAAAACGGCTGTTTTTGGCTATAAAACGGCCATTTAAAAAAAAATCGAACGATTAAAGACTACATTTTTATGTATTAAATAAGCCTGCAAAATTTCAAGAAGATCGGTTCATTAGTGTTCGAGTAATCTTGGTCACCGACTTCAGAAATGCCATTTTGAGAAAAACGCGTTTAAAGTTTCAATTTCAGTTTACACGAAGAAAATATTTTTTTTTGTAAACTTACATAGAGTCATCTATTCCGGGCCCATACTTCTGTATGGGCCCGGGTACTTATACTTCAAAAAAATGCAATAAAAAAAACGATTTTTTTCAAAATCGCAAGTGGGGGTAACCCCTTAATCAATTACAAGTGAAAAATTGCAAATACAGGTGTTAGATTTTGCATGATGTATGATGATGACATTATAACGAGTATAAAGATTTCGTATACATTTTATACATAAATTGCTAAATTAAAGCCCAACGCTGTCCAATGACGTTTAAATTTCGTTTCGGCGGTTCGTTTCGTAATTTTCAATACTTATCTCATGAAATCATTTGATTGTGCTTCCATCAGGATGTTCCAAGAATTTTCTATATCCGACTGAACCGTTTTACAAAAAATCCGATTAAACTGATGAAAATCGATATTTGTCGAGAATTGGTCGCTCAATTATTATTTTAACGAAGAATAAAGTTTCCAGTGTTGTCCGAGGTTTGATTCGTAAAGAGATGTCTGCTGAAGGTACTATCTTTTTTCCAGTCATTTCGAGCCTCCATTTTCGAGCAATCGTTGCAAAATTTCAAAAATGCAAATAGGAGAAGAACGCATGAGTTTAAAGTTTGCATCGTTAGAATGCAATGAAAAATAATATTTCTGGATTTCTTTAATTTATTTTGGCAGATCTTGCGTACAAAAGACCCTCAACCACTTTTACAAATATTTATTTAGCGATCCACTATATAAATCTATGAAAAAAACATTTATAATAATGAAATGAGGAAAACACAATGTGTGAAAAGGAACTTTCGTTCCATTGCAACCAGGATTGCGAAATTTTTAATGAAAAAGTAATGCATTATGCATTACTTTTTTAATGGTTAATGAAAAAATATTTCATTACCCATTACATTACATTCAGTAATGTAAAAAAAATCCATTACTCATTACATTATATTTTGTAATGTAAACAATTCCCGTTTCTCATTACATTGGAATTTGTAATGTAAGAAAAATTCCATCACTCGTTACATTGCATTTTGTAATGTGAAACATTTTCATTACATAATGCAATGTAATGTGTAATGGAATTTTTTTACATTACAAAATATAAGGTAGCGAGTAAGGGAATTTGTTCACATTACTAATGTAAAAAAATCCATTACTCATTACATTATATTTTGTAATGTAAACAATTCCCGTTACTCATTACATTGGAATTTGTAATGTAAGAAAAATTCCATGACTCGTTACATTGCATTTTGTAATGTGAAACATTTTCATTACAAACTGCAATGTAATGTGTAATGGAATTTTTTCACATTACAAAATATAAGGTAGTGAGTAATGGAATTTGTTCACATTACTAATGTAATGTAAAAAATCTCTATGACTCATTACACGGTTAAATGGATTATTATTCGTTTCCCATCGGGTCAGATCAACCCAGTGCAAAGACCGCTGCCCCTAATGGGAAACTAATGATAATCTTCATTACATTGTAATGAATAATGGCGATTTTTTACATTGCACTGCATTAGTAATGTGAAAAATCCCATTACCCATTACATTGTAATGGGTAATTACTCATTACATTGGAATTTTTAATGTAAAAAATTTCCATTCCTCATTACATTACATTTCGTAATGTGAAATATTTCCATTACCCATTACAATGTAATGGGTAATGGGATTTTTCACATTACGAAATGTAATGTAATGAGGAATGGAAATTTTTTACATTAAAAATTCCAATGTAATGAGTAATGAAAATTTGTTACATTACAAAATTCAATGTAATGAGTAACGAAAACGTTAATGCATTATAAAAAGTAATGCATTATTTGCAACCCTGATTGCAACGATGCAAACTTCAGGATCACGAAGAACACAATCAACATTTTGAATACCCCGGACAAGCAAGTTCCCACAGCGATGGACTTTTCGCTGCAGACTCAATCATTTTGTAAATTTTCCATCAAACCCCAGGTGGCTCCTCACTCGGAACAGCTCCAACTTTCCGAAATTGATTTTCTTTTTGACTTTTCGACTACCCCGTTTCCTCAACGAGAATCCTCAATGCTAAGGGGCTGCTTTCTTACCCTAAACACACGACCGACCCACGGAAAATAAATGTGCACGTTTCTCGCCGAAACGCGAAATCGATCGATCGTTGAAGGAAGTTTTATATCAAACGCGAAGAAAAATACCGATCGTCTTGTCGAATCTTGAGTTTATCTTCATGTACGTACACCAGGCGATGTGTTCGAACATTGGGGCTGAATATATAGCTAGCCCAAGGGTGTAGTCTCCACTGGTCGCCTCCTCCATCCCTTGGAGAATCGCGTGGAGGCTAGTGTTTGGTCGATAAGGTAGCTACGTCGAGTTGGCAACGAGCCAGCAGCCAACCCCGGCTCGCCGAGCAACCCCAACTCGCCCCTTCGGCAGTTCTCCCGAGCTCACTATATTTCCAACCCTTGCAACCGCAATCGCCGCTCTCACGATCCATCCACGACAAATCGTATCCAACGAAGGAAAAAGTCCCGGGTGGGTTGGACTCGGGTCGTCTCGTTCCAAAATGGACATGAGTCGCAAAGGACATCTCGTGGGAAACAATCCCAAACATAATTCATCGATTCTCGAAGAAATAACGAAAAATGCAAATGTCTACGGAAAATATGTCATTGGAGTAACATCTTTCTTGAAGTAAAGTCTTTCCTGCAGTATTTTTTAGGTTTTGTCATTTTTGTACGATCGTGTTGGAGAATAACGTTGGAGGTTTCGCAGTCGCGTCCTTACACTTGATTCTCTGTGGCCGAGCGGTCGTGGCATGACTGTACGACCGGAAAGGTCGAGTTATGACACTTGAATCGTCGCTCTCTTAAATACTTAAGAGGGTCCAAGGTGCTTACGCGTAGACGTGCTCCGTTCGCAAGTGTCCGGCAAATGCCTCGTACATTTAGCTCTCGTGGGGGTCTATTAATAAAAGCACGTCTATGCAACTGTACGTAGCGAGAAAGTTTTGATTCTAATGCTTATGAACGACAACAATGCTCGTAAGACTCTCTCTCTCTCTCTCCCCCTCTCTCTCTCTCTCTCTCTCTCTCTCTCTCTCTCTCTCTCTCTCTCGTTTTTTGGTTCCTTCGTACTTATTTTATTGTACGAAGCATGAGGATGGTGTGCCAGAGAACATATTTTTCATAGAGCACAAATATAAACATAATGCATTATATGCGGTGGTACGTCGAGTTAAGGAGTTAGGTCACTCTAGAGGCTGAAAAAAAGGCTTTTTGGGGATTTTTTTTTCAGAAAAACTAAAAAATAAATCGAGATTACAAAAAAGGGTGTTTATCATACATAGCAGTGACTATATACAATAATTTTTTTGAAGCGATTAATTCCAAAATGGCGGTTGTGCAGCGTTTATCTCAAGACTGCATTTTTCAAGTTGGCCGGAAACATAACTCTGACAATTTTCAACCGTTTCACTTGAAATGTTGAGTGTATCTTGGAAAATACATTGTCTATGGAAGTACGTAGGATTTTTTTTATATTGCATAGTTCATTTGTTATTAACAATTATCTGAAGATTTAAGTTTAAAAAATGAAGAAGAAATCTTTCCTTTAAAAAAAAATTATGAAAATCAGCAATTATTTCCTCGCCTAAAGGTATCTCCAGCCTTAAGCTACACTATACCGCATTTGCACAACTATCTGACGATTTTTTTAGGCAAATTTTTCACTTTCCAAAAATTTGCCTAAAAAATCGTCAGATAATTGTGTAAATGCGGTATAGTGTACCTTAAGGGGGGAGATACCTTTAGGCGAGGAAATCATTGCTGATTTTCATAATTTTTTTTTAAAGGAAAGATTTCTTCATTTTTTAAACTTTAATTAACGGGTGACACGTATTTCTTTGAGGGGTGGTTTCCTCCCCCTTCAAACTGTTTTTCTGCCGATAAAAAAAATACGTGTCTAATACTTTTCAATACTTCATCACATCTATGAGTTTCAACAAAATGAAAGGCAGACACTTAAGGGAAGGTTTTGCCTCGTTGGGCCAAAGAATGTTCGATTTTTCACCAATTTTTTATGCGAAAAGTATTAAATATAGAATGTTGATATTTGGTATGTTGACTAAGCCGTCTTTATTGGACATCAAAATATTTTTTAAAGTTTGACAAAACATGGTGGTGGGAGTGGGATGTATGTCGGTGCGCGGGCGATGACATTCTTCGCTTGCGGAAGTCCAAACTCCCGGACAGGTGATCTGAAGCAAAACAAATCAAACATATTTTTACTTTGTACAATATTGTGTATAAGTTGACCTAGAATCAAGAAGAAAAATTGAAAAATAAAAAAATCGTGAGCAAAAAACTGCGAAAATGTTTGGGGAAAAAAAACAAACTTCCTTATGATCGCTCACTATTTTTTTATTTTTCAATTTTTCTTCCTGATTCTAGGTCAACTTATACACAATATTGTACAAAGTAAAAATATGTTTGATTTTTTTTCTTCAGATCACCTGTCCGGGACTTAGGACTTCCGCAAGCGAAGAATGTCATCGCCCGCGCACCGACATACGTGGCTCCTCCCACTCCCACCACCATGTTTTATCAAACTTTAAAAAATATTTTGATGTTCAATAAAGACCACTTAGTCAACATACCAAATATCAACATTCTATATTTAATACTTTTCGCATTAAAAATTGGTGAATAATGGAACATTTTTTGGCCCAACAAGGCAGAACTTTCCCTTAAGGCGTTACCCCCACTTGTAGCGCAAAAAAAGGTCTTTTTCATGATTTTTTTAAAGAAAACTACAAAACTTTTTTAATCGATCAATATACCATCTTTAAGAACACATCTTGAAGAACTTTCAGTAATTTTTTTATTGAAAAATATTACATTGTTTAGTGGCAAACGGCCGTCAATGAAATAATGTTTTTATATACACGGTTTGCGGTGACCAACATTGCGGCGAAGTGGATCATCTGAAAAAAAAATGCGGATGGATTTAGTCAAATATAAGTATAAACTAGTCTTTAATCGAAGGATTTTAAAAAAGATTCATTTTTCACAAAATGGCGGACAGTCAAAGGTAATGGTTCGATTTTAATGAAAAAAAAACGGCCGTTTTTTGGCTATAAAACGGCCATTTTCTTTCGAAAAAAAAAATCGAACGATTGAAGACTACATTTTTATGTATTAAATAAGCCTGCAAAATTTCAAGAAGATCGGTTCATTAGTGTTCGAGTAATCTTGGTCACCGACTTCAGAAATGCCATTTTGAGAAAAACGCGTTTAAAGTTTCAATTTCAGTTTACACGAAGAAATAATTTTTTTTTTGTAAACTTACATAGAGTCATCTATTCCGGGCCCATACAGAAGTATGGGACCGGATACTTACACTTCAAAAAAATGCAATAAAAAAAATCGATTTTTTCAAAATCGCAAGTGGGGGTAACCCCTTAATGTCAATTTAACCTCGTTTTACAGTACTATTTGAACAATTTCGCAAATTTGTATGCTTCTTGGTATACGCAATTATACCGAATAGTTTCGGAATTCAGAATTCAGGGAATTTCAGAATTCCCGCATCATTAGGCTCCACGTAGAGGTCGAGTCGATGACATTTCACAGTTTTTGATAATTCACTCCGACGAGTGACACCCTCCGATGAATGAACCTGGGGAAGAAATATTTTCGAACGTCCGATAATCGATTTACGAAAATACAATTATTGTAAAAACTTCCGTCATAATTTTTCCCAAATTTTCCGTCGGTTTCCATATCTTTCATCTTTCTAAGCTAGGGTGACTTTTTTTCATCATATATAGCTACGAAACAACACGCCGTAATATTATTTACGATTGACACTTTGTTTCAAATGCAGAAGAAAGTCGGGGAAAAACGCACGGCGAGTATCGAAGGTGAACGATCAAGAAATACAACTCGGCCGACCTAATGACCATTAAACTTTGAGTTGGCAAGCGACCGTCGTCCGCTCGATCGTGCCGCGAGCCGTTCATTATCCAACCGTATATAGAATGCAGCACACGATTCGTTTTACAGCTGTAGAAATCAGCGAAACAATAAAATAAGCGAGCAAAAATTTCGCCGAGTCATTGCTACTTCGTTTACAATTTCAATGAAAACTATTTATAACAGGAGTACCTACGATTACCCGAACTGTAACGAATCACCCACCTCGAACTGAGAAAGCGAAATGATAATATTTGAAAAAAAATTTTCATAAATAAACCATTTCTCTACTACACATTCTTCGTTTTACTTTCTTTTTGTAAAATTATTTACGGTGACGAGGATTATTCTGCTCATTTTCGTGAGCAAAAAATAATTCAATCCTTTTCTCCTTTGAAGTCGATAATTCCGTGGCAGCCCAATCACCCATGAAAATCCTTCGGAGTTAATGACGTGGCAATCAAGTGCAAATATAAATACCAAATACTCGACTGGGTAGTCCTGATTGTCGATAAAACGTTCAGGGTCCATTTTGAATGAAGAGTAAAACATGATTTTTTCTCTCGTTTTTGAGATATATAAACAAATGGATCTTGCTGAAGAAAACATAGAGAAATCAATATGTAAATATAAGATAAATATCATGTTGAAGTTTGCATCATTGGAACGCACCGAAAATCAATTCTTCTTGAGGGTCCACTTTGGAGCCACGAAAAATGGGCTATTTTCGCGATTTTCTTTTTTGAAGACTTTATAAAAGCCATGAATATAAAAGTCGTTGGGCTTGATAAATAAAGTCTTGAAATACATTTAAAAAAATTAATTAATCTTTATTAATTTTTAAGTACAAAAAATATAGTTTAACGTAACGCCTAAAAAATCGATGGGCTAGGTAGCTCCATCACAACTCGGCAATGGCTTGTCGGAAACAAAAAAATCAAAGTCCATTAGATTCAGTATGATACCAGCTACAAAATGACCCTCGGATATAAAGTTTTATCAAAAAATAAAAAAATGGCAGATGAAAAACGAAAAAAGTATTTAAAAAAACGCGTTTCTTTCGCAGTTTTTCGCAAAAAAGAGCAAAAATCAAAATTTTAAAACCATCGAGGGTCATCTTGTTGCGAATCATATTTACAATATGTGGTTCAAATTTCAAGAGAATCGGTTTATTAGTTTTAGAGATACGATGGAGCTAGATTTTGAAAACTTTGTTTCGAGAAAAACGCGTTTGAAGTTTATACTATGAAAAACTCTTGCCTAAACTCAATCGGCGATTCCTACACCGAACAAAATCCCTTCTGATTGCTCATCATCGTCGATTTCTTCAAGTCTCGCTTGCATTCGATTTTTTGAAATGTTCAAAGTGGACTGGCCCCTTAGTTCTTCGATTTTTTTTTCGGCTGTGAAAATCACTCAAATGTTTTCACGTATTCTTATTAGAAATTTACGACCTCAATTTACAATAGGGAAGGTTTCAGGTTGGGATAAAATACAAAAATGGAAAATTAACAAAAGCATTCCAACGATGCAAACTTCAACGTCATAGATAAATATGATTTATTTATTCATTTATTTATCAATTTATTTATTTATTCATTTATCCATTTATTCATTTATTCTTCCATTCCTTTATTGATATATTTTATAATTATTTATTTCTTTGTTTATTCATGTATATATTTACAATTTATGAAAGTGCAATTTAAATCGAACTAGAGTAGATGCAAGTTTGCCCCATCCATGTGTCTTATCTACGAGGAATCGTTCGAGCTCAAGAACGACGCTATAAAAGCCAGGATTTCTAAGTCTCCCTGCCGACTTTTCCTACCTCGCGTTCCAATCACCTCGATTCCCTCACGTTGCGGAATGTCGCGAGCGAGTGCGCGAACTCCCTCCGATTTTTCTCCCCTCCTGACGCCCCACGCTTAAGTAGCAAAAAAAATGGTGTCCTGATTCCTCTCGCGCTGCTCGGCGCAGCTATTGCTCCGCGCTGCACTTCACCGTTGCTATTGCATCGCGATTTTCCTCGCGCTCTGGATTCTCCACTTCGTTTAACGCGATATAATTAGTCGCGAGAACATTTTTTTTCTCGACGCCCACAGGCGCCTGTTCGAATGCACTTATCGTGGTCGATTGAATCGAGATTGAATCATTTGCGAATGGATGAAACATTTTATTGGGTGTGTCAGAAATGCCACTAATTCTCTACAATTGTTCAGGAACGCGGAAAAATATGGAAATATATTCGGGTGAAAAATAATCGGCGTGGACGATGCTCTTGGCTTGGAAAATTTTGATGAAGTTCAAATTTGCATCGTTGGAATGCAACAAAGATAGATTTTTTTTATTTCCCAAATTTCCGTCGACGGTTTTCAGTCACGCTAACATTTTTGGGAAATCTTATGTAGCGATCTATAACCTAAACATGCAAAATAAGCAATTAAAAAGAATTTTCGTTGCATTCCAACGATGCGAACTTCAACCTCATACATTTTTGTTGGAGCGAAACGCAAATATCGGGCCTCTTGATGAGCGTGGGAGGTCCGGTTTCAATATCACCCAATTTATGAATATTCACGAATGATTGGTGCAATCTTGTCTTGAAGCTTTTTTTTCTTTGGTATGTATCAAGAGAGTACATTTTTTTCCGAGAAGTACAATCGTTATGGAATCGAAGTTTGCATCGTTGGAGCGCAATGACTATTAATTATTTCTGAATTGCTTCGATTTCTTTTGGTAGGGTTGCTTGAAAAAATCCCCAACCATTTTTAAGGTACTTAGAGATCTATAGGATAAATCTGTTAAAAATTTTTTACATTATTATTAATATGGGATAATGAAAATCTTAAAAGACAAAAGTGTCTTTAAAAATTTTCATTACCTCATGGCTCAGGCTTGCAAGTCAATATCTTTTGTTCTAATTGGGAACTGATCAATTGGGAATTTAATTGCAGAATTTCTCAATCGACTGTTCTCTGATCTGTCCGCAAAAATTTGGAGAACGTTTATAAGACGCTCGAAAATTCAATGTTTGCAAGTTAATCTTTGGAAGTTTTTTTTTGTTTTGTTTTATTTGAATGGATCTTCGTTATTCATAAATTAGAAATTGAATTGTAAAATTTCTTAAAGTACTTTCTCGATGAGATAGAAGTTCGCGTCGTTGGAATGCAATGCAAATCGAATTCCTCTTGGCAGATTCGGCGACATACATGTTTCAATCATTTTTTAGATGCTTGAGACGTTAAAATCTAAATCTGCAAAAAAAAGATTGTGTATGATAATCGAAATGAGTTAATAAAAGTATTTGAAAAATCCTCGTTGCATTGCAACGATAAAAACTTCAACTCAGTCAATCGTTTGTGCTTGCAAGTCAATCTTTAATTTTTTTCTTTTATTTCGAAGCATCATCCTTATAATGAATTAGGAGTTTACTTCTGAAATTTCTGAATCTATCTTTTTCTCACCAGTCCGGAAAAATGGATCGTTTGTAAAATGCTCGGAAATTCAATGTTTGCAAGCTAATTTTTGGAGATTTCTTTTATGTTGTTTGATTCTGATGTATCTTCGTTAATGATAAACAATACATTTAATCGTAAATAAAATTTATAATTTATCATTAACGAAGATACATCAGAATTAATTTTCATTGCATTCCAACGATTCAAACTTCAAGTTTGCATCGTTGGAATGCAATGAAAATCTCTTTTTCTGAGTTCCGTGAATTCCTCTTGGCAGATTCTGCTCAAAAAAATGTCTCAATAATTTTTCAAGATGCTTGTTTAGTGACGTGCAATCTAAATCTGCAAAAACAGATTTTGTCTAATAATGAAGATGAGTTAGGAAAAATACTTAGAAAATCTTCGTTTCATTCCACCGATGCAAACATCAACAGCATTTTCCTCGGCCAATCGCAAGGAATTTCCGATAAATCGTGGATTGTTTAACCAACAAAACGAAATTCTTTAGCATGGATTTGTGAAAGTCATGGGTGAACGGACCTTTTACAAAATCAAGGTTTTTAACATCATTTCGATAACCTCAATATATATGTTTTTAATTGCAGTAAAATAATGTAAATCACGAAAATCAACAAAAATGATTTCTCCATTTGCAATGGCACGTGAACGTTTCTCAGAAAAAAAAGACAACGACTTATTATGTAAATACGAATATGGTATCGTGCAATTTCGAATAACGTGCGTGTAGTACATTTTTCAAGCGCGAGGCAAAAAAAGAAACCGTCGATATAGCAACGACGTATCTGTGCAATAAAATTGTAGACCTGCGCGAAGCGATTTGACTTCGCGATTGCTGGTTCGCTTCGATCTCGGTTGAAGAATTTCTGAGACGGTCTTTATAGCCGTTCACAAGACCTTTAACGAAGGATCCCAAGACCGACGCCTCGTGTCTCGCATCAGCTGTTACAATACTGCAGCATGATCCAAACATCGCGATATACGCGGATTAACTGTATATTAATGTATACACGACGAATAAATGTGGGTATTGCACGTGTGTGTGCGCCTATGATTACAGTACAATCCACATGCACCCTGCACTTACCAAGCCTGAGTTTCCACTCTCCCACGCGAAGATCTCACGCATCAGCTCTACAGACCTGTTCAAAAGCGTTTCAATCGCCATTCGTATTGAATTCCTTTCTTTGCTGCAACTCTATCTCCGCAGGTCCATAATTATCATCGCCCCGTGAACGCCTTCATTGCCTACATAACTTGGTGTATTCCAATGACCAGCGACACTTGCAAAGGCATCTATGATATGGAATATCCAATCAACTTTGGGTCAGTCAATTGCCATCGATAGCATCCTCGTTTCTGTGTTGTCTCGACGAGTGATGTACCCCTTGAGGCAAATGATGACACGTTGCCTATTTATCAGTTGACTTCTGCAAAACTACGACTCATAACGTTCAGCTATCCAGACAGAGTGCATTGGGTACGTGAATTACGTACGGTGATGCCGTGATGGCATTCGCAATCAGCTTTTGGGTGAAAGACCTGCTGCCTTTTCAGAGACAGCTTCCGGACGTGTGTGGAAGAAAAAGGAATGTCATGGGCCAAAGTTGACTGTCTAATTAGGGAAAGGAGGTAGCATCGGGAATTACCGAAAATGTATAAGGAGTACAACTTTGCAGTGACCGTTTTTTTCAAAAGTTTAAGGCTTTATTATAAAAAAGTGGCTACATATTTTTTAATCAAAGTACTGCCCGTCGCTAGCTACGACCTCGGCCCATCTTTCAGGTAGCATTCGAATCCCGCGTCGATAAAAGTCTTGGTCCTTGGAGGCAATCCAGGAATCGACCCAATTTTTGACTTCTTCGTAAGTACCGAAGTGCTGGTCAGCCAAATCGTGTGCCATTGACCGGAACAAGTGATAGTCGGAAGGGGCAATGTCTGGAGAGTACGGCGGGTGGGATACAACCTCCCATTTCAGCGTTTCCAAGTACTTTTTCACGACATTTGCAACATGGGGTCGGGCATTGTCATGCTGCAGTATCACCTTGTCATGTCTTTCGTTGAATTGTGGCCGTTTCTCTTTGAGTCCCTTACTCAAGCGCATCAACTGACGTCGGTAGAGCTCCCCTGTGATGGTTTCGGATGGTTTGAGCAGCTCATAGTACACAACGCCCAGCTGCCAGCCCGTCTTCTAAAACTTTCTGCCTTCCGCCACTATGCTTGTTCTCGACCTCAAAATCTCCACTTTTGAAGCGTTGAAACCACCGCCGACACGTTTTCTCACTAATAGAATCCTCCCCGTAAGCATCTACAAGCAAACGGTAGGTCTCAGCCGCAGATTTCTTGATGTTGAAGAAGTAAATCATAACCTCCCGCAAATGCTGAGAATTCGGTTCGTAGGTTGCCATGTTTGAGTGCCTATAACTTTATAATGCATACACGTATCCGTTAGCTTTTTAAAATTGATTACATTGGCAGAGCCTCTAGTTTAAAATGCCACTTTTTTTTATTGAGCTAGGGCCACTACTTCGGCCGCAGTGGCTCTCTAAGTAAAAAGGTCACTGCAAAGTTGTACTCCTAATATAATTCCAGCGGCTTTCCATCAGTGGTGTCTTCGCTCCCTGCGCTAGTTTGCGTTCCACCAAACAGGTGCGGTCAGTCGGGCTAAATGCGTGTTGCGATCCGACTAACAGCAGTGAATATTGGATCCGCCTCCAATGTAACATTTGAGAATATATTAGGTGTAGTAAAAAGAAATCCATTATTTTTGCAATAGATGGCTTTAGTAATCTGTATCGCGCGTTGTATAAGTGCGATCGGATTACGCAAGATGACGTTAGAAAGATAAGATTTCGTACTAAAATAAACATCTCAGACAGTTTTGTGATTGCTTGACTCAATATTGTTTGAGCGCGCGTCGAAGATAGCCACCGGCAAAGTGAAAATACGCCATATTTTACAGCTTTTCTTCGATAAAGGCGAAAACGCAAGCCAGGTGGCTGAAAATTGTGAATAGTGTTTATGGTCCTGATACTGTAACAGCCAATCACGCGCAATTTTGGTTTCGTCGATTCCGTTCCGGTAATTTTGATGTCAAAGATGCACCACGCTCTGGAAGGCCAATTGTCGAAAGTGTCGATAAAATAATGGAAATCGTCGAGTCCGACCGTCATGTAAGCACTGTTTTGATTGCCCAGGAGCAAAAATTGCACAAAAAACCGTTTGGAACCACTTGAATAAGGCTGGATACAAAAAGAAGCTCGATGTATAGGTGCTACACGAGTTAACGCAAAAAAACCTCATGGACCGAATTTCCATCTGCGAATCGCTGCTGAATCGCAACAGAATCGACACATTTCTGAAGCCGGTGGTGACTGGTGATGAAAAGTGGGTCACTTACGATAACGTCAAGCGAAAACGGTCGTGGTGGAGTGGCGGTGAGCCGGCGCAAATGGTGGTCAAGCCAGGATTGACGGTCGGGAAGATTTTGCTGTGTGTTTGGTGGGATTGGCAGGGAATCTGCTATGAGCTGCTCCCCTACGGCCAAACTCTTCATTCGGACCTGTACTGTCAACAATTGGACCGTCTGAAGGAAGCAATCGCCCAGAAGCGGCTGGCTTTGGCCAATAGGAGAGGAATTGTGTTCCGTCAGGACAACGCTAGGCTACACACATCAATAGTGACTTGCCAGAAGCTGCGGGAGCTTAGTTGAGACCATCTTATGCATCCACCTTATAGTCCAGATCTGGCACTAAGTGATTACCACCTGTTCCTGTCTATGGCGAATGATTTTGTTGGCGAAACATTCGCCTCAAGAGAAGCTTGTGAAAATCGACTGTCCCAGTTTTTTTTGCCAACAGGGACGAGGGTTTCTATGAGAAAGACATAATGAAATTACCTTCAAATTGGCAACAAGTTATCGATCAAAAACGTGCATATTTGACCAAAATCGGATCATTCTAACTATGCTAAATAAAGCCTTCAATTTCATGCAGAAATAATGAATTTATTTTTACTACAACTTATCTAAATAGCTATTGGGACAATTTCCAACTGCTATACGTTGGAAATTGGATTGAAAAAAGAGTATTATTGGGAACATAGGAGGATTGAAGCCAACGCAATGTTAAGACTGGCTCACCAGGCATGTAGATCCACATCCATCAGATTTATACTAAAACTGTGACGCTTGTGCTGCCAAACAAGGATTTGGTCATTGAAGGCTATGGTGGCCGGAGCTACCCGCCACTTTTTCAGACAGGCTAAAATCAAGAGGAAGTCTGAAGTTTTTCTACACAAGTTTGCTACATTTTGTATGCTTGTCGTAAATTACGTTAATGTATATCTTGTTCGTTATGTTCCTATTGTTTTACTCTTGTTAATGTTCTTAACTTTAGTCATAATTTTAAACGTGCGAAAATGCCGGAGCTACCTGTCTCCTGTATTGCAAACTGAACAGTTCATCAGTTCATATATCACGGAGTAGGTAGACGTTTGGTTGAGATCTTGCACATTATCGTGGAAACTTTATTGGCGGCTGCTGGAATAATGTATGCCAACGCGTAATAGGAAATAAGAATAAGAAGAAACGCCAAGAAGTACAGATTGATTCATCAATAACTGAATAACGTAACGTCTCGAGAACTTGGACACAGATGATCTTCTTCATAAAGGCATCAACAAAAATAGCGACATACCATCATTGACTGTTTTGCCTAAATTGAAATGATCTCGTTGCGTGCCCATGTGATCCATATCAATTTTCACACTGTACAAATACTGCATTCTAGTACTATTTTGAATGCAGCTAACAGACTTAACTACCACCGATAGCGTGACTTGGGTCTTAGTAAAAAAAGGAATAAAAAGCAATTAATACTCTGGGCGAAGCTCGAGGCGTGAGAATTAATTGCCCAACGATAAGAATCTTTTATTTATCCCGGGTCTGTGGCAATCCTCTCTCGGTTGCATTCTCTCATCGCTGGGTGTTTGGAGTACGGGTCGATTTATCTTTGCATAAACGTAGAATCCGTTCGTTGTGTTTGATGACACGCCAGGACATCGCTCGACCCGAGGCTGGGGCAAAGAACAAAAAATCCACGAAATAATCCTAACTCGCTGCAGAAGATTTTTTCACACTGTGCCAATTTTTTTTTCCAAGTTGAACGAACTCCCAAAGTTCGGGAGCTTCCGCTCGATGTTACAGCCTGAGTTCTTTTGGCTTAGGGATGATACATTTTCTTTTCACATAGTTTCTTTTCGCCCATAAATCATTGATACGTCTTCAATGAAGAGCTGGACCAACAGAACTATTTTGTGGAACAACTTTAATCATTGTGGTTTTTCTTTTAATTTCAGGAAGGGGCGACTTTGTGGGTGGAATAGACAACGAGGCACTGGACTTTTCTCAGTTGGAAGACTTCATCAACAGCGACAGCGAGCAACCAGCAACGTAAGGGATTTAGAGAATAATCAATTTAAAATACCCACTGTAGTGGACGCGCCGTTGGGATGCGGCATTGTCACAGGTCAATTCAAGTATTCGCCTCGGCCGATACTCGGAGGGGTGACCACTTAGCCGCGTGCTGATTACGTGGCAGGGGGCAGCTTTACCGAGTTGCCGATGCTAACCGAACTGAACATCAGTAAAATAATGGCCGCCTGTATCGGCGCAGGCTTTCCACAGTTTCCCTGTGCCCTCGTGAAAATGCGGGCCAGTGGAGAATTAGTGGGGAGAGGGGGAAAATGGAGGGGGTGCGATTTTAAAAGCCGGAAAGGGGAATGTTAGAAATAAATAAATAATTCACGAAAAATTCTTTCAATCAATAATAAATAAAATTTTCACTGTATGAATCATAATTAAAAAATACATTCAACAAATGATTCATGAAAATTTCATTTCATAAACAATAAATGAAATTTTCCGTTAACAAATGGTTAGTGAAATATCGATTGAATAAATAATTGACGAAAAATTAACTTAATAAGTAATTAATACAAATTTAATTGAAAAAAATAATTAATGAAACATTTATCGAATAAATAATTAATAAAAATTTAATTGAACAAATAATTTTAAAAAATACATTTAAATAATAATTGCTAAAAAAATTCGTTCAAAAATTTATACAAAAAACGAGCTATTATTCACATCAATGACGCCATGATTTTTCTACTTTCGTAAAGTTCACGAAGCAATATGTTCCCGGGTGAAAAACATTTTTGTCACACAAGACCGGGGTCAATCTCTCGTTTGAGTCTCGAGGTTAAAAATCTCATTTCAGTGCACGGATTGATAGGAATTGGGATTTCTCGAAATTGCAGGCAACTGCAAACGCGATAGCTTCACGGATAAATGTTATCTGTTACGATTCGAGAGTCGTGCGCGACGTGCGACGATCATGACGTGCGTACATATAGCTATATGAATTAATCGAGCCCGAGTAGAAAGAGGAAACGTTTGGTCAGACCAGGCACGAGTCGCGATCATTGAGTAACTGTACATAATGGTAGACGACTTGGATCACTCCCTTCTTCGCTCCACTCTGCTTGTGACATGTTCAATTATGCTAATTAATAAATTCGTGTAAGCTTCACATTCGCGAAATGTCTGCGTTAGAAAACACGCTGACCACTTCTGCTTGCCTCGATCTCCGATAAAGTCATAGCTCTAGATAGAACAATACGACCTTTTTTTAAATTGCGATATATTGATAAACAGCGAAGTTATGATTATTTAAGGCCCGGGCCACAGTAACGGGTATAAAATCATGTGTGAATTTAACAATTTTTTTTTTGTATAAAAAAGTGATTCACTCATAAAATTAATTACACATCTATTTAGTATGAATATCAAGCTGATAGAAAAAATATATATTTTTTGTTCGATGTCAAAATGGCCGATTACTAATATTTTCTTTTGTTATCTTTTTTTTAGGCGCTCCGCGGCGTGACATTTAGCATCCACAATGTTTTACCTAGAACACGAAACAAAAATTCTCGTCAATCTACATTAGAATACCTAGAGAAGTACGTAGGGAATTTGAAAAATATTGTTTTATTCAAAAGTTGTAGGTATTTGAAGTTAACGGAGACTTTGTCCTTGGTGCCATATTTCAGGTGTTTAGATTTTATTTTTTTTTAAAGGAAACGAGTAAAGCTTTTTGAGTGCGGTTTTTTTTTTGCTTTTATTCATGATATACAGAACGTTAAAAAATTTTTTTTTGAAAAAGAAACCAAAATGGCGGCCTTTGCAGCTCCGCGAAAACAGGTCCTCAAATCGCGGGAGGTAAACGGCTGACATCACCGCCCCCTCTTTGTTGATCTGAAACACAAATTCAAAGCATATTATCAATCTGTGACCCTTTGGTCATGGAATGACGGATGGTATTTTCGTTTTGTACAAATTTCGGAAAATGGCGGCAATTTAAAAAAAAATCGAATTTTCGCGTTTTTTTCGCATAAAAAGAGAAATAATAAATGCAAAAATGTATCTATCGAAAAAACGATGCGTCATTCCGTGAAGACATATTTTCTGAGTATGCTCTCCAAATTTCAGGTCGATATGTTAATTACAGCGGTCAGGAGAATGTCAGCCATTTTTAAAAACGTGTTTTCGAGAAAAACGCGTTTACAGTTTTGTAATGTGTTTACACAAATGTGTTTATAATTACCGCTAATCGGCAATGCCTGGTCCATAGAGGCATCCCTCCTCTTCTTCTAGCTGCTCATGTTGAGCTCAAATTGATTTTTTGAAAATTTCAAGGACAAAGTCACCCTTAAGAAATGAATTTTCAGTGAAAAATTTCGCTATAACTGCTCATAAAATGAAAAGTTTTTGATCAATCAGAAATTCTGTACGTACTTCTCTGCGAAATGCAAGTAGTAACATAACTTTTGAATTTGAAGTAAATCAAGTGAAAATTGTTGAAGTTATTTGTCACGCCAATTGGAAAAAAGCTGTTTCGAGAATTTTCGAGTAGTTTTGTACATCGAAAAAAAATATATATATTTTCTAACAGCTTGATATTCATATTAAATAGATGTGTAATTAATTTTATGAGTGAATCACTTTTTCATACGAAAAAAAATTGTTCAATTCGGACATGATTTTATACCCGTTACTGTGGCCTAAGGCCTTAAGCAAAGTGCCGCCATTGCTGCATGGCCAATCGCTGTAGGTGGTTCTGCCAACCAGGGTGATCTGAAATGAAAATAAAGGGTACTTTTAGTAGAGTAATAAAACTTTGCTATGATCAGACACGGATAGCGTTTCCGGTCCGTGGCAAATCGTTCACTATTATGGGTGTCTCGCGAATATCGTGTTTCTCTTGCTTGCAAATGATTGTCGTAGTGACACATGGCGATGAACATGTCAGCCGTACATCCGTCGTCCAGACACTGAACTCATCTCGCGTTATATAATACGTCAAATGTTTCCTCGCTCGTTCGGCCTATATCCGTCACCACACAGAGGAAAAAAGACGCAACAAAATGTGCTCAGACAATATCGAGACGCGGTAGACAATGCAAAAATATATACAGATCCATAAAAGTCAAGTTTCTTTTTCTTCCAATTTCCGTTTTTTTAAATTATGGGGCCATTTCAGTGTGACTGGCTTGAAAATTGCCGATTTTCATGATTTTTTAATAAAATTCGATAAACAGTGCGATTTTATTTTCGTTTATTCCAATGACTCGTGTTGTACATAGAAATATTTTTTAGTCATTAGTTTTATTTTTTATATACGTTTCTTGGCCGCTGCAAAATGGTGCGTAAAAAAAGTAGCGCTTGATGGTGGAAAGTTCTACTCCGAAAAATATCTGAAGGAATAAAAGCAAAAAGATTATTAAAGAGTATGTAAAACTGTAGGGGCGTACAGAGGATTTTTTAAAATGAAAATTAACAAAATGGTGGCCATTTCAAAATTGAGTGTCAAGTTTCTAAAAAATGTGTAATTTTTAAATAAAAGAAAAACGCTTGCGTACGATGTTGAGGATTGGCGTGAAGAATGATGTCGCAATATTTGAGACGGATAGCTTGAAATCTGTTTAAAATCTTACACGTTTTGAAAAACGACGTTTCAAGCAGCTGGTCGAATCTCTTTTTCTAAGAAAGGCGGTAGCGATCTGAATAATTCAAACTTCACGACCAAAATTAAAAAGCATGTTTATGAAAGTCCATATTTTAGGATACTGCAAAAAAAATGATTTAAAAAAAGTTTTGCACTGTAATGGTCCCTCATGTTGAAGAGCAAACTCTGCAAGACTTTCAGTTTTGTCTGTTGAATGATATTCTGTTAAGTAATATTATTAAAAGGAGGGAATAAAAAAAACCACATAAAGCAACTATACTCGCATAAAAAAATTAAATAAAAAATAAAGCGTTCTCTCAGGCCAATTCGATCCAAAACTATTTTTACGTAAACTGAAATGACTATGGTGTTGAACTTTGTATCGTTGGAACGCAACGAAATTTTTTATTTGTTCTTTCATTTCTTTTTTTTATTGTGATCAAAAATTGATTTCTTTTGCTGATTTAGGTAATATATCTCCAATAAGGACCCTCAAAACCCTTTGAGTGATTTTCGCACCCTAAAAGTGGCAACACAAATTGGGCAATGCGAATTTTGTTTTGTTGCATTCGACGATGCAAACTTCAACATCATTGGAGGGAACAGTCCTTATAAATTGATGTCTTGACTTGCATTATTTTTCTTGCATATTCTCACTTTCATTTGTTCGTCTGTACGTTTTTTTTGTTGAAATGATTCGTATTTAGGTACGGTTTTTCAATGTCCAGGTCTAGGTTAAAGTAATTAATTAAATTACCATCAAAGTAATACGCAGACAAAAAATGTAAATTTTCGATATTACATTTTTCTGAACCTTCTTTTCCATATATATATATATATATATATATATAAGCACACACAGGGTGTCCCAGAAGTGAATGCGTTCCTTGAAATAGGGGGTTAGGGGTGAAATTCTAAGTCGATTAATATAAGCATGTATGGGTCTCAGATCAACCCCTGTTTTCTTATTAATTTTTAAAGGTGGGCCAATCAGGTGCGTCCGATGAGCCGGCGTACGT
The DNA here is from genome assembly GCA_944452715.1 of Ophion slaviceki. Classification (NCBI taxonomy): domain Eukaryota; kingdom Metazoa; phylum Arthropoda; class Insecta; order Hymenoptera; family Ichneumonidae; genus Ophion; species Ophion slaviceki. The sequence goes on from OX101785.1 coordinate 11,581,677, forward strand.
CGGTGAGCGATACGCGGCGTGTGTGGTGCCGGGCGAGAGCACCCTGCCTACAGGCACTATACGCGCGTATCGCTCACCGACGTACGCCGGCTCATTGGGCGCACCTGATTGACCCGCCTTTAAAAATTAATAATACTTCAAGTGTTGATCTGAGGCCCACACATGCTTACATCAATCGACTCAGAATATCACCCTCAACCTCGTATTTTAGGGAACGCCTTAAGTCTGGGACACCTTGTATATACATGTCTTGTTATGAATGGGTAACTCTGCAACTGTCGATAAGTCAGATCAAGTCCTACCATATGCTGGAATTTCAGTTTAGTAAAAGGCCCACGGTTTTCGAGATAAAAATCACCTGCTTTTGGTTTTTCGCGTGCCATTTCTACAAATGATAACTTTTTAAAAAATACTCTTGGTTATTTGATTTATCTAGAAAAGCGTTCTTTTAACCTTAAATGTTAAGGAAATTTTATGAAAAAAGATTTTATGCAGAATTTTCATACAAACCATTTCGAATATCTGACTTTGATAGCCTGTGGTGTAAAAAAATGTACTATGCATACCGTGCCAATTACTTTAGACAGTTGCTTAGTTATTGTCGATTCATATCATTTGTAGAAACAGCATGCGAAAAACCAAAAGCAGATGGTTTTTTCAAACAATAACATAAAGCCCCAAATCTCGAAAACTGAGACTTACTAAACTGAAATTCCAGCGTATAGTGCGACATGATCTGGCCTATCGACAGTTGCAGGATTATCCATATATAACCGGACACCCAGTGTATATATATATATATATATATATATATATATATATATATATATATATATATATATATATACATATATATATATATTACAGATGGATGAAGTAAAATGGATGGATGAATGTATATTCATGTATGTATATTCATATACATACATGAATATACATATATACAGATGGATGAAGTAAAATAAATAGATTTTTTTTAAACAAAAAAAAATCTATTCATTTTACTTCATCCACCTATAGCTGAGAAAGAGTTGAATTTTCGGGCTCGGCTTATAAGACTTTTTTGTAGCAAATTACTTTCTCTACAAAGTTCTCATCTGAATTTTTTTCGATATATCTAATAGCTTAGCCGTTACAGCCGTTTGAATAGATATTTTCATACAATATACACTTGAAATAATGATACCGCTGAAACGGTTGAATTTGCGGACATGGCTCAATGAACTTTATTGTAAAGTATCATATTTCCTATGAGAACCCACTTGGAAAATATCGCGATATCAAAATTCGCGGAATGGTAACACTAATAATGAGAAAAACATTTTTTTCAATGCTAATCAAATGGGAAACCTTCAATTTTGATTCTCGACCTCTAAATATTTTTTGACAACACCCCCCTTCCACGAAACTTCGTTTTTGGGTGCCAACTAAAGGTTTTCGGGCACGATGGGTCAGAAAAAAAAAGTTACCCTGAAACAAATCACCCTAATATATATATATATATATATATATATATATATATATATATATATATATATATATATATATATATATATATATATATATATATATATATATATATATACGTATCGAGAGAGAATATTTTTAGACGTCGACTTATTTTCGCTCATTGCTCGACATCAATACGCGTCAAAATTTCGTATCGACGATAAATCGACACGAGCGCAGACAAATCGAGTTGTTTCCAATTCGTCGTATGTCGGCTGTTTCGAGACGCTATTGTCCCAAACATACATATATGTAAGCCGTAACGAGCATGACTGGTTCCATTGACGTTAAATCCAGTACAAAGTGGTATAATATTGTATCATTCATGACATCTCTAACTCCACCGCTCATACGCGATGTAAATTATACAGTGTGTGTAGGGGAGAGAAATAGAGAAAGAGAGAGAGAGTGAGAGAGAGAGGGAGAGGGCGGAGAGGGGAGAGAGAGAGAGAGAGAGAGAGAGAGAGAGAGAGAGAGAGAGAGAGAGAGAGGATGGGTCACAAAGAAAGAGCGAGAGAGAGATGTATTACTTTTAAGTTGCGCTGACAACTCTCGACTCGTAGCGATCCCGTAACGATATAATGACACGAGCAGACTCGACGAAATTGATAGAATCAGTGCCTCTCGCTCGCATTAGACTCGGTAATTTGTCTCGTATCTACTTAAAGGTATGTCCACACAGAGGTATACGAAATAAACGCGTCTCGTATGTGCACCGATTCACTGCAACGTCGGGCTCTACAAAAGGCCGGGAGGCTCGTGCCACATCGCATCCGTCATATAAATATTCCTAAATTGATTCATCATGACAATGCCCTCAGCTTCTATTTGATGGATGCAATTTCTACGAAGAAAGTATAACTTTCCTTCCGGTCCATTTGTTTCTGCAATTTGTCTCGTTTCGCGAATTCACTCTTGCATTCCCGTATTCTTGACAAAACTCTCAACTGACAGTTTTCAGTATCGGGTGAGAGTTTGCTCAAAAATGCAAATAGCAAGTACGTACCCGAAGGATGGGATTGAAGTTGGCATCATTGAGATGCAGGAACAACATTTTTTTTCGCATTGCTCATTTTTTTCGGCCCGTTTAGGATGGTGTTGAAGTTTGTATCGTGCGAATGCAACGAAAATTCTTTTGGATTTCTTTTTTTCATTGTTTCCCAAAATCGTATTCTGCAGATTTGTTGTAGATCGCTAAATGAAAATCCGGAAAATGTTTGCGTGATTTTCCGCAGTTTAAGGCGGGATATACATTCACAACGATCAAAAAATGGATTTCTTTTTTTTTTCTCGTTGAACGATGGAACTATGTATGTAGAATATTTTCCCAAAGTTGCAAAGCGAAATTCGAAAAACTTCAAACGTTACAGCCTGTAACGCTGTGCCTCACCGCTCGGATTCGGAGCGGGCGTGAACTTCAAACGCGTTTTTCCTAAAACTGCATTATCGAAATTGACGCACAGGATTACTCGAAAACCATTAAGGCGTTACCCCCACTTGTAGCGCAAAAAAGGCCTTTTTCATGAATTTTTTTAAAGAAAACTACAAAACTTTTTTAATCGATCAACATACAATCTTAAAGAACACATCTTGAAGAACTTTCAGTAATTTTTTTATTGAAAAATATTACATTGTTTAGTGGCAAATGGCCGTCAATGAAATAATGTTTTTATATACACGGTTTGCGGTGACCAACATTGCGGCGAAGTGGATCATCTAAAAAAAAATGCGGATGGATTTAGTCAAATATAAGTATAAACTAGTCTTTAATCGAAGGATTTAAAAAAAAATTCATTTTTCACAAAATGGCGGACAGTCAAAGGTAATGGTTCGATTTTAACGAAAAAAAACGGCCGTTTTTTGGCTATAAAACGGCCATTTTTATCGAAAAAAAAAATCGTACGATTAAAGACTACATTTTTATGTATTAAATAAGCCTGCAAAATTTCAAGAAGATCGGTTCATTAGTGTTCGAGTAATCTTGGTCACCGACTTCAGAAATGCCATTTTGAGAAAAACGCGTTTAAAGTTTCAATTTCAGTTTACACGAAGAAAATATTTTTTTTGTAAACTTACATAGAGTCATCTATTCCGGGCATCAAAAAAAAGAAACTGCACTTCAAATTGCACTTCAAAAAAATGCAATAAAAAAAATCGATTTTTTCAAAATCGCAAGTGGGGGTAACCCCTCAAACACTATCGCGAAAGTTGAAGGAACAGCTCGATGCCCATGGCGTTGAAGTTTGCATCGTTGTTTTGATTTTTTTTATTTATTAATTTTTATCACGGTCTATAATTTTTTTTATCGATTAAGATCGTGGATGTCTCGTAAGGATAAGAAAAAGCGTTTGAGTGATTTTCGTACCCTAAATCGGCGAACAAAAACCGTGAGCACTGAAGGAAAAATTGACTTCCGTTGCATTCCAACGATGCAAACTTCAACATCGTCGATGCCCACAGGCGTTATTTTATCGGTCGAATTGAAATTTACGAATCAAGTCGTAATTAATACTAAAGTAATGTCGAAGTTTGCAACGTTGAAAAGCGACGAAAATTGTTTTATACTTTTTTATCTCTTCATTTTCTTCGACATCGAAAATCTTATCCTGCACATTTGGGCAGCAGATTTCAGACGAGAATCCTCAAAACGTTTGAGTGATTTTCGTGGCCCCAAATTTGCAGAAAAAAAGTTTCGGCTGCTAAACTTTTGTTGCGTCCCAGCAATGCAAATTCCAATGTCATTCAAGCTCCGAGGTAAGTTCGAAGGAAAATTCTATTTCGATTGAGTACGAACTCACTTGATAGTAGAGTTGAACCTTGGGCTAATTGCCATGAGTGAAAGGGAGGCAGAATGGAACGAGACGATTGAAAAGATCGACCGATATACGAGCGCAGAGCACTAATCTTCATTGAGTCAATTATTTGATGTCATTTCGATGTTATTAGCACCTTCGACAGTTTCAATTGATCAATGACAATTATTAACTATTCGGTCATTAAGGCGAGGAAAAAATGGCATATTTTTATGGTTTTCTTTTTTCAAAGGAAACATTTCGTTACAATTTTTGGGATTTAGAATTTGTTTGATCACTATTTTTTGCTGTTCACATGGTATTTTTTATTAACTTTAAAAAAATGGCGCAGTTATAGCACGGTCTTCTAAACGGGTTGCGGTGGATGTTGTCAGACGGCGTGACACCTAGCGTCGGCGGGATTAATCTGAAACAAATGAACGAAGATTTTTCTTTCATTAACACTCGTACGCAGAATATGAACCAAGAAAAAGTGAGAAATGTTGAAAATCGATGAAATGGTACGCTTTGAAACAAAAAGATTAAATTTTCCGGAAAAATTGGCTACATTTGGCAATACAAAAACTTTGCAAAATTGTTTTTAAAAACATCTAGGGTCATGTTTCAGACAATAAAGTTAGAAAGGTTTATACCAAATTTCATCAGAATCGGTTGATTTGTTTTTTCGCTCTCTATCACGCCAGTTTTGAAAATACAGTTTAGAAGACTGTGCCCATGTCTCCGCCGTTCTTAAAGATGAATAAAAAACATACTATGTTACAGCCAAAGTAGTAATAAAACATACGGTAAGTCTAAAAAATCGCGAAATCTTTCCTAAAAAAAAAAATTGCTCATTTTCATGAATCACTTTAAGGGTGGCCTTAATTCGATTCCTGGATAGAGTTTTATTTCACGAATCATGGTGCTGAAGATTGCATCGTTGGAATGCAACGCAAATTCTTCTTGATGTTCTTTATTTCATTATTTTTATTAGTACAGTCGAACCTCGATATAACGAAGATTTATCCATTCCCTTCCGATAGACAACCGAAACCTTCATACGACAACATAATAATATACATTGTGCCCAAATTGCTAATTGCTTCTAAAAATAGCTCTAATTTGAACCTTTCTCTCTTTAAAAAATATCCTTATATTTATACCACTAATTTTTTTTTAAAGAACATTTTAAACAACCTGATCTCGATGTAACGAAACCTCGGTATAACGAACGTCCCTAAAGATTTGTTGTATCGAGGTGCGACTGTATCGTAAATCGTTTTTTGCAGGTTTTGGCTATACATTTTCAATAAGGACCTTTAAAAATGTTTGAGTGATTTTCGAGGTCTAAATGTGCCGAAAAAAGTCGGCAACCGAGAAAATATATATTTTCGTTGCAGTCCAACGATGCAAACTTTAAATACCATCACGAATCGGTAATCGATCGCGTCCATTGATGGTAACTCTGTAATCGAACATATTTACTGTGTGTTCCAAAGATATTTTGCTGATACCCTCGCCCACAATGAGAATGGCGGCACGACACACAATGGAAGAGCGGAGGCCACGAGTCAGCAACCACCGACCCGGTTACCATCACCCATTACCCAAAGTCATCCTGTTGGGGCCCCTTGCGCCCCTGGAAGTACCCCTGTACCACCAGGAACAACGTACAAGGACCCGCAAACATACGTCCTCCCGTTAGTATATTTCACATTTGAAGCAAATTTATTCTAGACCGAGTCTTTCGAAAAATTCTCAACGTTTGTCTTGAGTAAACTCTTCGTCTTGGTGAAACTCAGTTGATAATTATGCATGCAGTCTTTTTGATGGATGCTATTCTGTATACACTTGTATCGATCTTTTATGTATTTTAGTCTACAGCCTACTTACTAGGCAGTTTAAAAAATGACAAATTCTTATGCTTTTAAACGATAGTATTGGCTACGAAAAAAATTATGTTAAATTGACGGGTTACACCTAGTTCGCGGCCGGAAAAAAAGAGGTGTTTTCGTGATTTTTTTTTTTGGGACATGGATGCAGATTTTTAACTTTTTCTTTTTCATAGTAAAGGGTATCATTTCAAGTATCGTTGACTATTTTTTTTTTTTGAGAAATAGTTATAAACGACGGTGATATAGTAAATTGCACAGACCGCTATGCAAAAAAGGCCCTTCGCGGTGACCACTCCTGCTCGGGAAAAAATCATCTGAAATAAAAAAAACCAAATGAATTTAGTTTTTGTACCGTATTATCTAGTCTTTGATCGAAGGATTCAATAGAATAATGATTTTTGAAAAAATGGTCGCCGATCGAAAGTGATCGTCGAAATTTCGGTGAAAAAAAAACACTCTATTTTCCTTGATGTAAAAAAAGTATGCATTGAAAAAAAAATGCTTCGATCAAGGACTGCCTTTTGATATACAAAAAAATTCTGTGTAATTTGGAGCAAATCGGTTTAGTTGTTTTTGAGATATTTTGGTCACCGATTCTGAAAAAGTCATTCCGACAAAAACGCGTTTAAAGTTTTTACTTGTAACGACAAAGCGGTAAGCGGACCTACCTGTAAACGCTCGTAACTCCCTCAATTTTCAGAGAATATTTTTGAAAGGTCAAATTATAAAAATCCGTGGAAAACGAAAAATCGAAAAGGGGTACTGGGCGTTTATACGTAGCTTCTGCAAACGGAGGGACTTTAAAGGTGATTTTCACAAATTACTTTTTCAAAATCAATGACCACGATATCTCAAAAATCACTGCACCGATCTCCTTCAAAATCTACAAGCTTTTTTCACACATTGAAAAGCAGTGCTTGAACGAAGGAATTGTTTTTTTCGGTGCACAGTTTTTTTTTTATAAACGAAATCAGAGCCTTTTTTTCACTGAAAATCGATGGACTGCGGGCATTTTTTCATAAATCAATATTTTATCAAATACTTCGTCCACGCCAAGAAGTTTTTTAAACAACGGTTTGCACAAACCATTTATAAATATCTACAATCTACCACATTTATAAATATTTTTCTATCCAAAAATTGTCAAAGATACTTAAAACCATACTCTTTAATGTGGAAAAAAAGTTCGAAAAACTTCACACGTTTTCCCAGAAAAAATCACGAAGATTCCTCTTTTTTCGGCCCCGAGGTAGGTGTATCCCGTTAAGGGGAGAGAACATTTTCAAAGGAAAGATTTCTTTACTATTTTTTGAGACTGAGGGTATGTTTTATTACAGCGTTTGACTGTTCCATGGTATCTTTTAATTAATCTTTAATAATGGCGAAGGTATGGCACGGTCTAAACTGCATTTTCAAAACTGGCGTAATGTATAGCTAAGAAACTAATCTACCGATTTTGATGCAATTCGGTAGAAATCTTTATAACCTTATTGTCTAAAACATGTCCCTAAATGTTTTTAAAAAATTGAAAAACGTATTTTTTTAATGCAAAACGTAGCCACTTTTTTTCGAAAAAATTCAATCATTTTGTTTAAAAGCCTACCATTTCATCGATTTTCAACATTTGTCCCTTTTTCTTGGTTCATATTCTGCGTATGAGTATTAATGAAAGAAAAATCTTCGTTGGTTTTTTTTCGGATTAATTCCGGCGACGTGTCACGCCGTCTAACAATATCCCCCGCAACCCGTTTAAATCGTGCCATACCTCTGTCATTTTTAGCGACTAACAAAAAAAATACCACGTACCAACCAAAAGTAGTAATAAAACATACCCTAAGTCTAAAAAATAATGAAGAAATCGTTCCTTAAAAAAATTATGAAAATCATCCATTTTTTTCTCGCCTAAATCTCCCTCTAAAGGCGCTTCGATTTGGCAAGTATTTTTTACCCTTCATTTTGGTTGGAGGGGTTTCCAAGGTTTTTTATTCAACCCACTTTAATTACATCCGTCGCGTATGTACTTCAAGACCTATGACCGATATATCATGATACTGAAGTTTGCATCATTGGAATGCAACGAAAATATACTCCTTTCGTATTCCCGTATTTTTTCAAGCACATTATGGCTACGAAAGTAGCTGAAACATTTTTGAAAATCCTTTAAAATTACCCAACCCAAACAAACCAAAAGTTGCAAAAAAAAATATTTCAGAAAATAGTATTGTAAAAATAAAGAAATAAAAAAGATCGAGAAAAATGTTCGTTGCATTCCAATGATGCAAACTTGACCACCATGATATATAAAAATTGAAATGGAATCGTGGCTAATTAAAAAAAAAATACAATGGAATCCTTTATATTTTTTTTTCTCAGACACGCGTTACCCGAAAGTCCACCGGACAGCGGTAGCGAGCCTCCTTACTCGCCACCGGGTCATCACGAAACCTCCCAACATGTACATTCGCCACGTGAGTATGAACTACCTAAAAAACCGCCGTCGAATACGTTTAGAAACTTGACCGCGAAATACGACAGCTGACGATTAAACGATTTTTCTTTCAACAAAAACAAAAACCACCATTGGACGATTTGTCGTTTCTAATTGTTCGTAGATGAGAAGGCCGCTTTGCAAGAAATACTCTTGCAACACCAAAACAATCAGACGAATTATTCGCCAAATTTGTTGCCACCGTCGCCGAGGGCAATCGCACCGTCAAACGAATCACTACTGTTGACCCATCCTGTGCTCACGCCACTCCTGACTCCCTCGACTCCGAGTCTCAACTCGCAACAGCAGCTCGGTACGACGTCCTTGGTTCCTCTACCTCACGAGCACAGCCCCGGTGGCATCACGACACTCTACTCCTCCCTTCAGTCAGCCCCGAAGAAGAGAAAACTCAGCCAGGATGGCCTCATACACGTCAAACAGGTGAGCAACGTCGATACGAAAATTTCTTCATCTCATTGCCATGGAGGTTCGCGGTGTTGGAATTCTTTTTTTGTTTCTAAATTTATTTTTTGTCGTTATTTTGCAAAATCTTGTTTCGCAAGTTGACATTTTGGATCGCTGATATGGGTCTGAAGATTGCATCGTTGTCATGGATTTTCTAGTTTTTCGAATATTCTTGCACATTTTCTTCGATTTTCTAATTTTTCGTAAATTATTTGACATTTCTTCGATTTTCTAGGTTTCGTAAATTCTCGCACATTTTCTTCGATTTCCTAATTTTTCGTAAATACTTGCGTATTTTCTTCAATTTTCTAATTTTTCGCAAATTCTTGCACAGTTCTTCGATTTTCTAATTTTTCGTAAATACTTGCATATTTTCTTCGATTTTCGAATTTTACGTAAATTCTCGCACAGTTCTTCGATTTTCTCATTTTTCGACAATTCTTGCACAGTTCTACGATTTTCTAATTTTTCGACAATTCTTGCACAGTTCTACGCTTTTTTTAATTTTTCGTGAAAACTTGCACATTTTCTTCGATTTTCTAATTTTTCGTAAATCCATGCACAGTTCTTCGATTTTCTAACTTTTCGTAAATACTTGCACGTTTTCTTCGATTTCCCAATTTTTCGTAAATTCTTGCACGTTATCTTCGATTTCCTAATTTTTCGTAAATTCTTGCACGTTTTCTTCGATTTCCTAATTTTTCGTAAATTCTTGCACGTTTTCTTCGATTTCCTAATTTTTCGTAAATTCTTGCACATTTTCTTCGTTTTTCCAATTTTTCGTAAATTATTGCAGATTTTTTTTCTTATCTCTATAACATTTACTCCACGACACCTGATATACCAGCTGTTGTAGAGTTAACACGAATATTGCCCAGTTGAACGTTGAGTACTCAAAGTTCTTGTAGAGTTGATACATTGTAGAATTAACGGGGTCCTCTAGTTTCTCGGCTGTTTTTTTTACGGCTTTTTCAATAATTTTTTACGGGCAAAGCATCGAAATAATCAATCTCATTGTTTTTGCATAATCTTTATTAACATTTAAATAAGCTTTACAAATTTTTTGAAGTCAAAATATATAATAGAATAAACGTTATAGTGGCCGACAGGAAGACATCAAGTAAAAGAGGTGCTTGGCGGTGACCAAGATTGCGGCTGTTCTGCTTATCCGAAATCAAAAAACCAAACGGCATTTTAATCTTCATATTTAAGACTAGCGATTGAACTAGAGTGAATTCTAAATTACAAAAATTGACTTTTTTATACACTTTTGAAAATTACATTCTATTTTTTACTCATTTTTTCTTAAGTTTTTCGCTCGTACAAAAAAAAACTATCGAAGCAATCATGATAATCCTAGTTCAATCGCTGGCTTATAACATATTAAAGATGCTGTATAAATTTGAACAAGATCGGTGCAGTAGTTTCTGAAATATCGTGGTCACCGTTTCGAAAAATGGTGTTTCGAGAAAAACGCGTTTGAAAGTTCGCGCATGTGATTTATATTTGTGAACCACTTCGAATATCGAAAAATCCTTTGGCACACATTTTCTACACATGTTGTAGATGTGATTTATGAAAAAAAAAATCGATTTTTTCGACCCGAGAAACTAGAGGAGTTAATGAGATTGCAAATCCCTCATTGTGTAGTTAATACAAATCCGAGTAAATACGTTGTAGAGATAATCATAAGGCTAGATCGTTGCAGAGGTTCAACATTGCAAACTTGAGACTCTTGTACAGTTGGTGGATTTCCGGTTTGTCCAGATGAGAGACAAGTCACTGTAAAGTTGAAAAACGGACTTGCAGCGTTGTAGAGATAAACATTGTGAAAACGAGACCCTCCAGCATTCGTGAAGGCTGCAACGACAGAGATGTGTGTCTAAAGCGAAGTTTTTTCCAAATTTCATTGATCGAACAATCACCGTAGGAGCCGGAATTGGGTACGGTGGAGCACAGTTGCAGCAGCAGCAGCGCGGTTCTCGACGGTGACGAGGTCAACGGCGACAGCTCGTACATCGACGCGAGTTACCAGTGCATCAGATTTCATCCTTTTCAGCAGACCTCGTGGCACGCGCTCTGCGATCACAATCTCAAAGAACTGCCGACACCGCATTACAGGGTCGACGCCGACAAGGGCTTCAATTTCAGTAATTCGGACGACGCCTTTGTCTGCCAGAAGAAGAATCACTTTCAGGTATATTATTCCATAAGCCATAATTCCACACAATGTCTCGAGAGCGGAGAACACTTCGTGCCTCGTTGAAGGCGCATTGGAACGCCATTTGTGATCCGTTGGGGCAATTTTGCAGATCACTTGCCACGCTCAACTGCAGGGCGAGGCGGTGTTCGTCAGTACCGGCGAGGGCCTCAAAAAGATCAGCAGTTTTCAGCTACACTTTTACGGCGTCAAGGTCGAATCGCCCACGCAGACAATACGCGTCGAGCAGAGTCAAAGCGACAGAAGCAAAAAACCGTTTCATCCAGTGGTGTAAGTGTCAATATCGGACGGTTCTCACAATATTTTCTTCCTCTCCATCGAACTCACGAAAGTGGAACTCTCTTTAGGGCGCGGTCACATTGCGAGCTATCAAGGTAGTTCTGTGGGTACACGGATGAGCCAAAAGTTTCGGTCGAAGCGTATAGTATAAGGAGTACAACTTTGCAGTGACCGTTTTTTTTTTCAAAAGTTTAAGGCTTTATTATAAAAAAGTGGCTGCATATTTTTTAATCAAAGTACTGCCCGTCGCTAGCTACGACCTCGGCCCATCTTTCAGGTAGCATTCGAATCCCGCGTCGATAAAAGTCTTGGTCCTTGGAGGCAATCCAGGAATCGACCCAATTTTTGACTTCTTCGTAAGTACCGAAGTGCTGGTCAGCCAAATCGTGTGTCATTGACCGGAACAAGTGATAGTCGGAAGGGGCAATATCTGGAGAGTACGGCGGGTGGGATACAACCTCCCATTTCAGCGTTTCCAAGTACTTTTTCACGACATTTGCAACATGGGGTCGGGCATTGTCATGCTGCAGTATCACCTTGTCATGTCTTTCGTTGAATTGTGGCCGTTTCTCTTTGAGTGCCTTACTCAAGCGCATCAACTGACGTCGGAAGAGTTCCCCTGTGATGGTTTCGGATGGTTTGAGCAGCTCATAGTACACAACGCCCAGCTGCCAGCCCGTCTTCAAAAACTTTCTGCCTTCCGCCACCATGCTTGTTCTCGACCTCAAAATCTCCACTTTTGAAGCGTTGAAACCACCGCCGACACGTTTTCTCACTAATAGAATCCTCCCCGTAAGCATCTACAAGCAAACGGTGGGCTTCAGCCGCAGATTTCTTGATGTTGAAGAAGTAAATCATAACCTCCCGCAAATGCTGAGAATTCGGTTCGTAGGTTGCCATGTTTGAGTGCCTATAACTTTATAATGCATACACGTATCCGTTAGCTTTTTTAAATTGTTTACATCGGCAGAGCCTCTAGTTTAAAATGCCACTTTTTTTATTGAGCCAGGGCCACTATTTCGGCCGCAGTGGCTCTCTAAGTAAAACGGTCACTGCAAAGTTGTACTCCTAATAACATCCCATGCCTATACGATGCTGTTGGTTGTGATTTTTTGACAGAGCTTGTACCCTCTAAACGTCCCAGACATTCGCACCTCATGTATAGATAGGTCTCATACTCGTATAGAGAGCGGCGCTGTAATCGTGGCAACAGCGCGGTTTTCCTGCACTCGTAGCGTTGAGCTTCCTACAGTGAGAAAAAAAAACCAATTGAATCAAAAAAATATATTGGTTGATTCGAATAAATGTCTGTTCGCGGAGTGCCACCGATATATGAGATTTTTACAATACTATGAAATATTGGAAAATGTGATTGATTCAAATAACATATTATTTTATTTGAAAATCTCTTCTGTTCTCTGAATGTCTACATTATCCTTCAAATAAAATTATATTCTAGTGGAATCATTCTATCTACAACCCGTAGATGTATGGATGAAATAATTAAACGGTTGCTACAACATTTTTTATTTCGTACAAAAATATAATCAATAGAATGAATTATTTCTTTGCTACATCGAAACGAGTATGCCATGAGACGTAAGTTTTTCGATTTGTTTTAAATGTTAAATAAAAAGTGAACATTACAATGATCATCCACGATAATAGTGGAGAGAATATCAGATATCGAATGGAATATTTATGGAGAGAATATCAGATATTCAACTGATAAGAACAGATACTACACTTTGATCTTAGCCACAGGCCAAGAAGCGATACTCTTTAGAGTTTCTCCGGCGTTTAAGTAGATTTTCGGTTCGCGCTACGCTTACGAGAAGCGAGCGCGCGTGCGGCTTCTAGCGGTTACTCCGAGAACTACGGGTTTCCTCACACCTACAATTTCGGTGGCGCTCGGCCATGATTCGGTTGAATTTTTTCAACCAAATGCGCAAGAAACAAATTTTATTTCCGTACAATTTTTTAACCAATTCAGACATTTGCTTAATATTTTTCAATAAAAATAAAATATTAATATTTTAACGAATAATATACTTGGAAATCAATATCGGATATGGTGAAAAAAACAAAATAACATGTTTACTCACTAGAAATTTTATCTGAATCAAACGAGCGAAACTCAATTTTTCTTGTGTAGTCGAATCAACAATATTCATGTTATAAATTGAAACGCTTTTTTTGTTCGTTGCAGAACAGGCATTCAAAACTATATAATTTTTTTAGATAGTCTCAATATCATATTGTTCTCGGCTAACAATATATCTTTTGAATGAAAAAAAAAACTTTTAATTTTATCATGTTATTAAAGTCAATAGCGTTTTGTTTGGACTAATAAATCCGAGTATTTACACCAACAATTTTACAATTGAATCAACGAAATTGCATTCAATAACACCAATGATATTGGAACAATGATTTTTTTTCTCAGTGTACGATCCGTTTTTCGCGAAATATTTTATACAAATAAAAAAAAGCGTGAGAATGTCAACCCAAATGCGATACAAAGGAAAGTTAACAAGAAAAAAAGGCGCTTGCTAAAAGACTGAAAGCTGTGGCAGCCATGTGTCAAGCAAATGCGGCTAAACGCGATAAGAATAACCATACCCTCAACGATCAGCAACAAAAATTCACTGTCGAAGGACGTCGGATCGTGGATTTACATCTTGCCGGCAGTTTAAATTGTATTCGCTGTAACAAAGACAAATACATGCATAAATACACGCATTAATTGAACAAATTAAATTTGTTTGCAGCATAAACTTATTTCACATCCGTCTCAGAATTACTAGAACTCGGGGGAAAAAAAAACACGCTTCGAGTTCCCAGACCACGCGCCGATCAGCTGGCTGCAGCGTACACTGTTGCCATTCCGTTGCACATGATTGGGCCCGAGTTCGGTGTGGAATAAAATTACCACTTTTCATAAGTCGATATCTTCGAAACCAAACGGTCAAAGTTTGTCATTTTTTGTAAAATCAATTCCACAATAATACTGCGTACACGTGTGTTTTTATCTTGAAATCCTAAGATCCGTTTAGAACCTATATCGAGAAATGCGAGCAAACTCCTATCGGTTTACGTGTTAGGTATGGGGATCGCGTACAAAAATATCCATATTAAATAGCAATTATCCCATGAACTAAACGGTGAATCGAATTGAATTTTTGAGCATCAGTCCATGAAGGTCATATCCACACCATATTAAAATTTCAGCCAATTCCTAAGATTTGACCAAAACTACAGAACTACCTTAACTAACAGCTAGAAGCTATTCAATAGCTCAACAAGAGCTAGGCTGCTGTTTGATTTACGAGGTTAGAGCGAAGTGGCTTTTTAAGAGTTCACTAGTTTTTGGTTCATATCGTGAACTACAGAAATTGCGGCTCAGCTAATTCGACTAATGTAGTATCCACTCGCTTGCAGATTGTCGTCTATAGCTTCGAGACTAGTAGTCCAGCGTTACTCGCTTGGTGTATGAGATGATCGCTCTAAGGGAGAATGCTCGTAATTTCAAAGATAATCAACACAATTAACGGAGACTTTGTCCTTGGAGTGCCATATTTCAGGTGTTTACATTTTATTTTTTTTTAAAGGAAACGAGTAAAGCTTTTTGAGTGCGGTTTTTTCTTGCTTTTATTCACGATATACAGAACGTTAAAAAAATTTTTTTGAAAAAAAAAACCAAAATGGCGGCCGTTGCAGCTCCGCGAAAACAGGTCCTCAAATCGCGGGAGGTAAACGGCTGACATCACTGCCCCCTCTTTGTTGATCTGAAATACAAATTCAAATCATATTATCAATCTGTGACCCTTTGGTCATGGAATGACGGATGGGTTTTTCGTTTAGTACAAATTTCGGAAAATGGCGGCAATTAAAAAAAAATCGAGTTTTCGCGTTTTTTTCGCATAAAAAGATAAATAATAAATGCAAAAATGTATCTATCGAAAAAACGATCCGTCATTCCGTGAAGACATATTTTCTGAGTATGCTCTCCAAATTTCAGGTCGATATGTTAATTACAGCGGTAAGGAGAATGTCAGCCATTTTTAAAAACGTGTTTTCGAGAAAAACGCGTTTAAAGTTTTGTAATGTGTTTACACAAATGTGTTTATAATTACCGCTAATCGGCAATGCCTGGTCCATAGAGGCATCCCTCCTCTTCTTCTAGCTGCTCATGTTGAGCTCAAATTGATTTTTTGAAAATTTCAAGGACAAAGTCTCCCTTAAGATCTGAAAGCGTTTTCTACTGGCATATTTATCTATTTTACGAAAGGCATATTCGAAATATTCAATTTATTAGAGTTTCAATAGAATGATTTCCTTTTTGTAAAACCTTACATAAGGATCTTGAACACCCCGGTGTTCAAGATGATCCCCTGGATAATCTTGCCCCCATTTTGGGATTTTTTCATTTTGGAGAAATTAGGTAAATGTAAATAAACATTGCTCGTGTTTACAACACCTTTATATATATATATATATATATATATATATATATATATATATATATATGTATGTATGTATGTATGTATATATAAATCATAAGTATACAACATAAACTGAACTTACAAGTTAAATTACCTTTATATTATAAGTTTTATCTCACCCAACTAGAATTAAACTAAACCAATCTTCTACAGCCGGTCTTAAATCGCTTGGGTATATCAATTCTTCTGACGCTTCTGACAGATAACTTTCGATTTTTGACCGAAAAATAGAAATTTTCAACACAAATGAAAATCCTGCGATTAAGGAACAGTTTTTAATGCTATCAATAAGCACACCAAATTTCATCAAAATTCATCGAGTGGTTTTTGAATTATAGTGATCAACGACTTGAAAAACATAGTTTCGAGAAAAACGCGTTTAAAGTTTTTCAATGTGAATACGGTATTATATGTTCGTACAATTTTGAGCTCGATGGATGAAGCTAAACTTTGTTTCATGTATTTTGATGCGCTGATTCCGAATATCACAATTTTTTTGCCGAAAAGTCGAGAATTCAATTGTTTATAGGCAATTGTTAAAACAATTTTTCAAAAAATTAAAGTTTTTCGGGATGAATTATTTTTTTTCAACATTTTGGGCAATTTTAAAACGAAAGTATTCTTTATAAAATTTTGCTAAAGTTCATAGTTTTTGAGTGGTAAAATTTTGAAAATTTCTGAATGAGCTTTCCAACTTTACACTTGATTTGTGTATAGAAATACTAATTAAAAAATTACTCACATCGAATCATCAATTCCTGGCCCATACAATAGGGCTTCTGACGATGTGGAAGCTTCCAAAATATCATTTTGTTGTTGTCTTCGAAGCATTCTGCCTTCCCGGGTATTGTCGTTTGCGCGTTTGTCAGCCGCTGCCTGCCATGGGGATTCGACGCCCCTTCACTAATTGTGGGATATCCCGGAAACTATTCATCGTATTAACTTGAAATTTTCAGGGAATATTTTCGAAACATCATACTTGAAGAAAATGTTTAAAAAAAATCGATTTTTGGAAAATTCCGACTTTATCTCACCCCTTAAAGTCAAACAAGTGCGTCGCTCACACCGCCATCATGAATTGACTAACGCGGGGGGGTGCTGGGCGTTATGTTTTACCAAAGAATATCACTAGATAGCGTTAATAGATTCGTCGCTATTGAAAATGATCATCATACCTCATGGGATCAACTCGTACACCATTCCCCTACAATACGACAATTGAACATTCCAATAGCTCAGCATTGTGTCCCCCAATCGCTAGATACTAGTTTACTGGCTCACCGTCTACTAGTTACTAGCTCACCAATATGACCGCCATTCGCTGGTAGTCCACTAGCATACTAGCCACCAATGAGGTTGAAGTTTGCATCGTTGGAATGCAATGAAAATTAATATTTCTGGATTTCTTTAATTTATTTTGACAGATATTGCGTATAAAAGATCCTCAACCATTTTTAAAAATATTTATTCAGCGGTCCGCAATATAAATCTATGAAAAAAAACATTCATAATAATAAAATAGGGAAAATACAACGTGTAAGACGGAACTTTCGTTGCATTGCAACGCTGCAAACTTCAGGACCATAGCCACCAGTTGATAGCTCGCCAGTGTGACGGCGCCCTCATCTTGCTTCGCGGTGACGTTGCTCATTTTTCTTTCCAATCTTCACATCCGCCAATCGAGACGAACACTTTAGGCACGTTTGCAAAATTACACTCCTTTCCGATGTTCAGGGATCTCAGCTTCACCTTTACACTAAAGTAGAGCTGGTTTCAGGGTGGAATTGGGCGGCGAACGAGTGACCAAAGTGACCGTCGGGCGTCTACACTTCAGCGAGACGACGAGCAACAATATGCGAAAGAAGGGCAAACCCAATCCCGATCAGCGCTACTTTCATCTCGTCGTTGGACTGCACGCGCATACTGCCGATCAATCGAGCTATCAAGTTGTCGCACACGCGTCCGAAAGAATAATCGTCAGGGTAAGCCACTTTGCGTCTTGAGATGGCTACGTCTACCTAGGGCCCGAAAAAAAATGGCTAGATTTCGAATTTCTTTTCTGGGAAACGGTTGGTGAAAAAGAAACGCATTTTTTTAATCACAAAGGTACATGGATTGAGAGAGTTACAAAAAATCATTAAAAAATACAGAAAAACATGGCCGCGAGCAGACAACGACATATTTTCACGACGTTTGACGGTGGACACTCTACAGCTTGAACGGTCCATGCGAAATCTAAAAACCAAACGGGTTATTCAAGTTAAGGCGTTACCCCCACTTGTAGCGCAAAAAAAGGCCTTTTTCGTGAATTTTTTTAAAGAAAACTACACAACTTTTTTAATCGATCAATATACCATCTTAAAGAACACATCTTGAAGAACTTTCAGTAATTTTTTTATTGAAAAATATTACATTGTTTAGCGGCAAATGGCCGTCAATGAAATAATGTTTTTATATACACGGTTTGCGGTGACCAACATTGCGGCGAAGTGGATCATCTGAAAAAAAAATGCGGATGGATTTAGTCAAATATAAGTATAAACTAGTCTTTAATCGAAGGATTTTAAAAAATATTCATTTTTCACATAATGGCGGACAGTCAAAGTTAATGGTTCGATTTTAACGAAAAAAAACGGCCGTTTTTTGGCTGTAAAACGGCCATTTTTTTTTCGAAAAAAAAATCGAACGATTAAAGACTACATTTTTATGTATTAAATAAGCCTGCGAAATTTCAAGAAGATCGGTTCATTAGTGTTCGAGTAATCTTGGTCACCGACTTCAGAAATGCCATTTTGAGAAAAACGCGTTTAAAGTTTCAATTTCAGTTTACACGAAGAAAATATTTTTTTTTTGTAAACTTACATAGAGTCATCTATTCCGGGCCCATACAGAAGTATGGGCCCGGATACTTATACTTCAAAAAAATGCAATAAAAAAAATCGATTTTTTTCAAAATCGCAAGTGGGGGTAACCCCTTAAGGTCGTCGTCTAGTGTGAAGGCCGTTTTTAATGCTTTTTTGGGGATTTTTTTCTGTCAAAGCATTAAAATAAAATAATTTATAAATTGTATATAATTTTTATTAACATTTACACAAACTTTGTGATTTTTTTGAGTCATTATATAGAATATAGTCGGAGTTACACCGCCCAACAGGAACACATATATAAAAAGAGGTGCTCCACTGCTGCCATGATTCCGGCCGTTCTGCTTATCTGAAATCAAAAAACCAAACGCACATTTAATCGTGAGACTCGAGGCTCTACAAGGAACTAAAATAAAGTTAGAATTCCAAAAAAATATTTTTTTTACGCTTTAGAAAAAAAATTCAATTTTTCGTATTTTTTTGGGGTTTATATAGCTGATAAAAAGAAAACTAATGAAACAATCTTAATTATTTTAGTTCAACTTGTAGTTATATATGTACTAAAGATGCTGTATAAATTTGAGCAGAATCAATCAAATAGTTTTTGAGATAGCATGGCAGCAGTTTGAAAAAATCGTGTTTTGAGAAAAACGCGTTTGAAAGTTGTTGTATATAATTCATAATAAAAAAAATGGTCTCACCATCAATCTGCTATGCCTGGACGATAGAGTACACCTTCCTCTTCTTCAAAGAAGTCATGCAAGGCCGTTTTCTCTTCTTTTGATCTGACACACCAGACGACCCCCTTAACATTAGATGCGAGTCGTTGACCATCGTCGATTTTTTAAATCATTATTTTTTATCCCTGCGCGGATCATATGCGCCATTTTTGACATAAGCGAATTTCCCTCTTAAATATCTTCCGGATCCTTGAAGGACGGCGCTTCGCTCTCAAAAATGCAACAGCTATAAAAACTATCAAATCTTAAAGTAGAATCAATTAAGGCCTTACATACGTGATTTCGCCGATTTTCGAACGAACTTTTCTAGACGCGGTTAAAAATCAATGACGCATAATTGATAACATTTTTTTTATAGATCATTTATGCACATGGTTAAGTACATGTAAAAAAAATCAGAAATATTAACAAATAGCGGAGATATAACACAATAAAGCAATGTATTTTTTTTGCGCGCGCGTCGATGGTGAAAGTTCTCGGCATCGATGTAGGTGTCTAAAAAAAATGAACATATTCAAAATTGCATAATGAATGTATCTTCAGTGTGAACCAACAATATTATTTAAAAAAATTATTATAATAAAAATTCGAAACTTAACATTTTTTTACTCAATTTTCTGTCGGTATTTTATTTTTTATATTTTTTTGTGTCATTGAAATGTTTGTTTCTGTGGTTCACACGATAGGTGATGATACTAAGAATATGTTGTGAAAATTTCAAACCGATCTGAACCTTCGTTCAAAAGTTAGAACTTTCACAAGGTTCAAAAAAGTGAATCGTGGAAAAACGGCTTTGAAGTTGGCGGTCGGGCGCGCCGCGCGGTATCTATTATCTAGCTCTAAATGTTGTAACTTTAACAATTTGTGGAATTTTTCAATTTTGTAAAGCTTGAAATATTTCTAACGGTTCCGGCTAATGGAATCAAAAATAATTAAAAAATGAAAAATTTTGAAATTTCCGCGTATACAAGGCCTTAAGTGTACGCCAAATTTTTTTTAGATTTTGTTCTCTCTAAATACGTGAGATATGAGCTGCAGGACAAAAATAATCCGGGGTGCCAGCAAAAACCATATCATCCGCGCAGGGCGACGTGGCGACGAATTGAAATTCGAGCAAACAAGATCTATGAAAAAAGTCGTCATTTTTACGTAACTAATGGGATGTTCAATAAGTTCTCGCTGTTTTTTTTTCGTGAAAATGAATGCTTTACTTGAAAAAATCATTCCTAATGCTTGCAAACGTTTCGAAACTGTTGTGTGATCAACTCCTAACTATTCTGCAAGTTCAGCTAGCGTCTGACATGAGTCTTCATGAAGTAATGCCTCCAATTCAACACATCAAAATCATTATTTTAGAAGTGTCTAAACCAATATCTGCACGTCGTTTCCGACAGACCATGGTCGCTGTAAGTCTCAACAAGAATTCTGTGAGCTTCAGCTGCAGATTTTCAAAAAATAACGTATGGCAGTAAAATTCCCCACAAATACTCTCTTTTTTGCACGGAATTTGACATGTTTAACACTATGAAAACAAAGTTGTTTACACTTTGGCGAAATGACATACACTGAATTTCAAGTTTACTTATGGTCCTCCTTTGTAGATGCGTTACCATCTTAAACTACAGGCACGAAGTTCTGGTAACGCCATCTCTTGGAAAACAGCAAGAACTTCTTCAACTTCCTAATATTAAAAAATGAAAATTGATTCGACATAAGCGAGATGGTCAACGACCTTTAAATGTTTCTCATCGTATCTCCTCTAAATTTGGGAACAATTCATCGAGTGGTTATCGAGATATCATGTCCACCGACTGTGAAACTAGTGTTTCGAGAAAAACGCGTTCAAAGTTTGAAGTATGGTGCTGCTTAGTGTTGGGCAAAATTTAATTGCTAGGGTAACTAAAGATTAACAATTAAGTAGTTGTTAATCGCGACTATAACAATTAACAATTAACCAATTATTAATCGTGACTTTGGGCAATTAGAAACTAATCAATTTTTAATATTTTTATTATATTTCATTGAAAGATTAACAATTAAAACTTATCATTGTATGGGGCGCGGAGTGGCGTCAGAACAAATGTGTAAATTATCGAAATATGTATATGTGTAGCAAAAAAAGACTGATATTAATCATCAATTGTATATATATATATATATATATATGTGTGTGTGTGTGTGTGTGTGTGTGTGTGTGTGTGTGTGTGTGTGTGTGTGTGTGTGTGTGTGTGTGTGTGTGTGCGTGCGTGCGTGCGTGCGTGCGTGCGTGCGTGCGTGCGTGCGTGCGTGCGTGCGTGCGTGCGTGCGTGCGTGCGTGCGTGCGTGCGTGCGTGCGTGCGTGCGTGCGTGCGTGCGTGCGTGCGTGCGTGCGTGCGTGCGTGCGTGCGTGCGTGCGTGCGTGCGTGCGTGCGTGCGTGCGTGCGTGCGTGCGTGCGTGCGTGTGTGTGTGTGTGTGTGTGTGTGTGTGTGTGTGTGTATGTATGTATGTATGTATGTATATAAATCGTTTTTTATCCGATATGGCTAAAATTAAATACGTTAATTATTAGTTTTTATTGTTTCGTAGAACAATTAAAAAAATTACTTCCAATTTTTTTACTAGCGAGTTGCAATTAACATAGATTAATCCAAATAAATCAATTGCAACATGCAATTTACAGTCTAATTGCAATTAAATTAAATGCAATTACTTTTTTACTCAATTAATGAACTGATTGAAAAATTAATTGATTAATGCCCAACACTGGTGCTGCTACGCTCGCCCGGCCCGCTGTTAGAAGCAGTTGCTCATTCAATTTTAGGCATTTTTCAATGAAATTTCCAGGGAATATAGCTAAAAGATGATACTATCGAACGAAAATATTTTCGGAAAATGCAATTTTTTGACCCACCTAGGTAGATGTAGCCTGATAAGTGCATGAACGAGACAAAAAAGCCAAAATAAAACAAGCGTACGATACAAAGTTGTAGTTCTCTTCACATTGGCCGTTACAATATTGGGGCTTGTTTCTCGAATGTTCGTTGACTCGTCAGGTATTTGTGCAGGCGAGTAATCCCGGCCAATTCGAGTCGGAAGGCACCGGGGTTGGTGCCGAGGGTGGTTGGCAGAGGGGAGCCGCGCCTGACAGCGTTTATCACGCCGGTCGAGTTGGCATCAACACGGACCGGCCCGACGAAGCCCTCGTTGTTCACGGCAACATGAAGGTAACCAACGCTCGACGTTTTTGCGCAGGCAGTTTTGGAGAACGCTGCGGCTAGCCGTCCGGTTATCGGACGAATAAGCGTATGTTATTCGTCCGGATAGCGGCTCAGTTCACGCAGTTCACGCTGTACAACGCCCCAAGCAAACAAACCCAAACAAACAAACCTAAACAAACCAACTCAAACGAACAATCCAAACAAATAAACAAACTTAAACAAACAAACCCAAATAAACCCAAACAAACAAACATAAACAAACAAATGAATCAAAGAAGTGTGCGGCCGTGTAGATGATAAGAGATCGTTAAAGATTCGGCTTCGGTCCGGCCAATGAAGGTTTTCCAAGGTCGATGGAAATAAGAAGGTGTTTTTTAAAAAACACCTTCTTATTTCCATCGACAACCTTGGAAAACCTTTGATTATGAGAGAGAGAGATCGTTAAGGATTCGGCTTCGGTCCGGCTAATGAAGGTTTTCCAAGGTTGTCATAAGAATATGAAGATGTTTTTTAAAAAACACCTTCTTATTTCCATCGACAACCTTGGAAAACCTTCATTGGCCGGACCGAAGCCGAATCCTTAACGATCTCTCTCTCTCTCTCATAAACAAACAAACTCAAATAAACAAACCTATACAAACAAACCCAAACAAAATTATAAAGATTTTATTCGGACGAATACGTGTAAATTAGTCGTCGGGATAGTTTGTTTAAGGCCTTAGGCCACAGTAGCGGCTATAAAATCATTTGCGAGTTTAACAATTTTTTTGTCGTGTGAAAAAGTGATTCACTCATAAAATTAATTACACATCTATCTAGTATGAATATCAAGCTGTTGGAACATTTTTTTTTTTCGATGTACAAAATGGCCGACTACAAACATTTTCTTTTGTTATCTTTTTTTAGGCGCTCCGCGGCGTGACATTTAGCATCCACAATTTTTTACCTAGAAAAAAAAACAAAAATTCTCGTCAATCTACATTAGAATATCTAGAGAAGTACGTACGGAATTAAAAAAATATTGTTTCATTCAAAAGTTGTAGGTATTTGAACTTAAGAAATGAATTTTCAGTGAAAAATTTCGTTATAACTGCTCATAAACTGCTCATAAAATGAAAAGTTTTCGATTAATCAGAAATTCCGTGCGTACTTCTCTGCGAAATGCAATGAGGAACATAACTTTTAAATTTGAAGTAAATCGAGTGAAAATTGTTGAAGTTATTTGTCACGCCAATTGGAAAAAAGCTGTTTCGAGAAGTTTCGCGTAGTCGGCCATTTTGTACATCGAAAAAAAATATATATATTTTCTAACAGCTTGATATTCATACTAAGTAGATGTGTAATTAATTTTATGAGTGAATCACTTTTTCACACGAAAACAAATTGTTAAATTCGCACATGATTTTATACCCGTTACCTAAGACCTTAACAATTTAACACATTCTATCCGGACGCTTATATATATGTTATTCGTCCGGCTACTAGTTGACACGAATCACGATAATATGTACGCCTACTGGAACTACGACGTGAACTGAGTCGCTATTCGGACGAATAACATACGCTTATTCGTCCGATATCCGGAGACACCCCGTTTGGAGAAACGGAGTTTCAGGGTAAATTTGCGATTTTCAGGTGACGGGACACATCGTTCAGCCGAGTGACGCCAGAGCTAAACAAAACGTTCAGGAGGTCGACACGCGGGAGCAACTTCGGAATGTTCAACAATTGCGAGTGGTGCGATACAGATACGCGCCGGAGTTTGCCCTGCACTCGGGCCTTGGTATGAAACCACAGGAGGACACGGGCGTCATTGCCCAGGAGGTACAAGAAATATTGCCCGAGGCGGTATTACCCGCTGGCGATATTGTACTACCAAATGGCCAGAGGATCGAAAATTTTCTCGTCGTTAACAAGGAAAGAATATTTATGGAGAACGTCGGCGCTGTCAAGGAGTTGTGCAAGGTAAATTGCTACTTTTTTTAACGTTTTTTTTTACGACTGGTTATCGAGGTATAATTTTAGTAGCCCTGGCATTTCCTCCGTGCCACCGGTCCTTTTGTTTCTTAGAATAGTAATTTCGTCCATTACTCACTACCCAAAGGTCCATGGTTATACTTAGGTATGGAAAAATTGACCATACGCTGTTCAAAGACCCACGATGATTATGACGTTGAAGTTTGCATCGTTGGAATGCAAAGATGTTTTTTTTTTTTAATTTTATTTCTTTTTATCAGGATCTAAAGCCTTTTTTCACAAATTGAGGTCGTAAGTTTCCAATAAGAATACGTAGAAAAGTTTAAGTTATCTTCACAGCCTGAAACGACCGAAAAATGTCGAGCTATTAAAAAGAATCAATTTTCGTTGCATTCCAACGATGCAAACTTCAACGTTATCGGCACTTTTCAAAAAGCAGTAACCTAAATTGATGTATTACGTAAATGATTATTTATAACGTAAAGTTGAACGTAAAATCTAGTCGAAGTTTGCATCGTTGGAATGTAACGATATTTAAAAAAATTGATTTCTTTATTTTTATCAGAATTTTCACGAAAGGCTTAGAAAGAATTTTCAGCCTTTTTCACGAATTTAGGTTGTAAGTTTCCAATAAAAATACGTGGAAACGTTTGAGCGATCTCCACATCCTCAATCAACAAAAAAAACGATTTGAGTTATTGAAAAGAATCAATTTTCGTTGCATTCCAACGATGCAAACGTCAACGTCATCGGTCATTTTCAAAAAGCAGTAACCTAAATTGCTGTATAACGTAAATTATTATTTATAAACGTAAAGTATTCGCATGGTTCTCCGTTCCACCATTTTTTGCATTGTTTCTTTCCTTGCGATTATCATTTCATCGGTTATTTATTATCTTATAGGAGGATATCGGGAATACTTGGATGCAATAAAAATTACTGAACGAAGTTTGGCGACGTACAATTATTATTTTTTTCAACTGTGACGGGAATGAACTTCGTACGAGCTTTATTATTAATTTGCGTTTATTTGATTTAGATATGCGTTTGAAACAAAAATATCTAAAACAAATCGATCGAAATTGTGGTCAAGAAGATCTATAATAACTTAATTCGCGGTCAACAAGAAATAAAATGAACTAATTCCAGTCGATGTTGTGTAGCTCATTGCCGTCGTCCAGGAAGTGCACACGATATTAGTTTCAAGCGGTAATAACACTATAGAATTTTCAAAAAATTGTTTTTTTTTTAAATTGGCTTAAAAGACGCTTAAAAATTATTATTATTTTTTTCATTAGCTTAAAAGAATCATCTAGTATAAGAGGGGAAAAGATTAGCACCTGTAAACATTTTTTTTTGTTCACTCGAAGATATGACTAATAACATCCTTGAATATTATTATCCTCTTAGTTCTCCGACCATCAAAAAAAATCACGAAATATCGCTTAATTTTAGACGTTTACAGTGGTGTAGGCCGTTAAGAAAAACGCAGTCAAAGTATTCCTTTCACGAACTCGAATATTCAACAATTAACTGATTTTCGTCTATAATCAAGTGAAAATACATCCCAGCATACTGGTAAAATTTCAAGCCAAGTTACGGAACTTTTAACGACAAATTACGATTCTAAAAATCGTCTCATTTATACGGCACTTTATCCAGATGACACGCTGGCCACATTTCCATCTAATAATTTATACACTAAATAACTCTAGATGCCTGATATAAACTGCTTAACGCGGACAAAATTTGTAAACATCCCGTGACAACAATAAAAACAGGGGGACTCCGAATACTTAAAGAAAATATTAATGACAAAACTTAGAAAAATGTGACTAGCAGAAGAATTTTCTTGGCCGCGACTTTTCAGGGAAAATCCAAAAAAGTCTAAATCTACTAAATTTGCGCGACAATTTTTATTCCAGTTTATCGTTGGGTATAACAATTGTAACTTATTTTTTATAAAGCGCCGTTGTAATTTGCCAATGATTCAGACGGGCCCTGATATGCCTCCACAAAATAGGGTCCTCCGCGAAATACCTTAACGGAAGGTTCTGCCTTGTTGGGCCAAAAAATGTTCGATTTTTCACCCATTTTTTATGCGAAAAGTATTACATATAGAATGTTGATATTTGGTATGTTGACTAAGCGGTCTTTATTGAACATCGAAATATTTTTTAAAGTTTGACAAAACATCGCCCGCGCACCGACATACGTAGCTCCTCCCACTCCCACCACCATGTTTTGTCAAACTTAAAAAAATAATTTGACGTTCAATAAAGACCGCGTACTCAACATACCAAATATCGACGTTCTATATTTAATACTTTTCGCATAAAAAATTGGTGAGAAATCGAACATTTTTTGGCCCAATAAGGCAGAACCTTCCCTTAAGTGCCATTCATCGTAATAATTCTTAGATCGTGTATCGTAGGCAATTGAAATAATTTGATTCCTTTCTGTGCAAATGAATAATTATGATGATCCGTTAGAGCGAACAAAATACAAGAGTCGCTTGTGTAAAGAATGCGATCATTTTTTTCAACGGCGCCATATTGTTCAGCCATCACTGCACATTCGGTGCTTATTCTAAATTGCTAATTGCATTCACGTCCACTAAACGATACGACTTAACTTGCACAGGTCACCGATAGCTTGGAGACACGAATAGACCAATTGGAGAGGATCAACAAGCGGCTGGCGAAATTAAAACGTGGCGACAGCCTGAAGAGTTCCGTCAGCACGATATCGAGTATCTCCAGCAACAATTATTCGTCCTCGACAAACGGGAAAAACGGTCTGTCGGGAGGCAACGGGAAGAAATCTTCGAGGGAAGAGGATCTTCTCTGCAGCAACAAATTCATTCAGATCATCATTGTCATCCTCATTCTTATAATGGCTTTTTGGTAATTATTCTTCACTATTCCCGCACAACGTTCCAACGTTTCGCGATCGCACCGTCAATTGACGAATTTAATAACCTCGCTCCTTGCAGAAAAGTAAAAGTTCTCTTTCTATCGACGTTTCGTTTCTGCGAATTTTACAGTCTCGTGGCAATGGCGACACTCTACTTCCTGGAGTATCAAAAACGGAGTAGCCTGGAATGGTCGGCGGTATCGGGCGCTGGAATGCTCGCTGTCGGGCCCGTACACGTTCCAACGCTGCCCACCACACCGGAATACGATTCACACTTCAATCCGCACCTCTATAGCACGTTATCGCCGCCCCACACGAGACACGGTTTATTCACGAAAGGCGGAGTGGACGGCCACATAGGCGCCAGAGGGAGCACCCTCACCACACCTTCCCTAAACACGAAACAACAAATTTACACCCAAGAAATAACTGGACATCCCTTCGGACATTCGAGGCCACAACCGAAGCCTGAGAAAAATAGGTATTTCATTTCTTCGACATTCTTCGCATCTTCGGGTGACCGAATTATTTTGTAGCTTGGCGAAGGGAAGCTGAATGCAGAGCTTTGACTATCAGAGCTTTTTCTATTACCGGCATTATTTTGATATCAACAAGTTGTAATATCGGAATATCCGATATTTATGGGAATCCGTGATTAAGGGGCTATACCAGTGTGACACTTTTAAAAAATCCGTTTTTTTTGCCTTTTTAGACAGTTTATACTTTCAAGATTATTCTGTAAAAATGTCAAGGCTGTATCTCTGATCATTTTATCTTGCAAAAATCGATAGCTAAATCTTTTAACACGTTTTTCTCGAAACGAGATTTTTCAAATCTGCTGACATTGTAACTCAAAGAGCAATGATCCGATTGACTTGAAATTTGAAGAGAGTACTCTTGAATATATTTACTCTACAATGACGTAGGATATTTTTGATTGGATGAAAATTGACGATTTGGCATTGAAAAAAAACGACCATTTTATAGGCAAGAAAACAGACTTTTTTCATAACTACGCCATTTTGTTAGATTTTGATATTTTTTCGAAAATCCTACGTCATTGTACAGGAAATACCTCCCAGTTTAACGGCATTTTTTCCTTTTTCGGTTTCGGCTACTCAATCGGCCGGAATCATGTCAGCAGTGGAGGAACTTTTTTTTGGCGCCTCCGAAGGCAGCGCATAAGTCGCTTGGATCTCAATATTTTTCTATGAAAAAATTATGTAATATAGATCAAATGTAGCCAAATATATTTTTAATTTTCCGAAACATTTAATTGAGTACTTTTCTTCCAAAAAATTCCCGAAAATCACCGAAATTTTCAGCGTTCACACTGGTATAGCCCCTTAAAAACGCCAGAACTTTAAAAGTGAAGATGGAAGTATTAAAAATAATAGTTTATTGCTAAGTGAAGCCACATTGTTTTTAAAATTCACCGTCTCTTTTGTGTCTGCGGAAAATTCTTGGAAAACAATTGCCCGAATGATAATTTCTCTAATACAAGTTCCCGAAAGCAATGTCCCGAAAGAATTATTTCGCGAATTTCTCGTACACAATTTGCCGAATGAACAATTTCTCGAATGCAATATCCCGAATGGACAATTTCCCGAATAGACAATTACCCGAATTTGTTTTTTTTTTTCGTTTGGGTCTGTTTGGGTTTGTTTGGGTTGTTCATTAGGGAAATTGTCCATTCGGGATATTGTATTCGAGAAATTGTTCCTTTTGGGAATTGTTTATTCGATAAATTCTTTTCGGAGAATTGTTCTTTCGGGAAATTCTATTTGAGAAATTGTTTATTCGGGCAATTGTTAACGAGAAATTGTATTCAGGTAATTGTCATCTGGGCAATAGGGATGTTGCCTATTTTTGGAAAAGTGTTTAAAATTGTTCACCTATGAATAATAAATCCCTAAATGTTGATTTCATGTATTTACATGCAGCAAATTCTTCAAAAATCGCGTTTTAATTCATCCGCTTAAAAATACGCGCCAAAACGCCCGGACCTGTCATTTGATGGCGCGTGACGTCATATTCAGCAAAATACGGATCTTTAAACAAACACAATAACAAATATTTCAGAATTAATAAGTTCAAGAATAAATTCTAAATTTTATTCATCACCGTATGACTGTCTTGAAGACCTGCAATTAAATAAAACAAAACAAGTTGTAAAACGTAACATAACCTCGAAAATTTGTTAAAATTATTACAGAGTCTGTAATATTATTAATGCTATATAGATTATTTGTTGCACAAATAACAATTCTTTATATACTATACTTACTTGAATTCTGCAGCGGAAGTCGCTGTTTTTCGTAAAGAAATTGGCCACCATTATGCAATCAATCCTAGGCAAATTCGAACTATTTGCCTTCACGAATTCAGTCTCTATCATTACAGTTCGATTAAAATTCAAAGTCAACCTAGAAATCTCACAAATTGTATTTTAAGGGGCCACTCCACTATCGAGGCACGAAAAACACGCTATTTTCGCGATTTTTTTAGAGGATTTTATAAAAGATACGAATATAAAAGTTGTTGGGCTTGATAAATAGTCTTGAAATACATTTTAAAAAAATTAATTCTTTTTCATTCATTTTTAAGTACAAAAACTATAGTTTAACGTAACGCCTAAAAAATAGGTGGGCTAGGTAGCTCCATCACAACTCGGCAACGGCTTGTCTGAAACAAAAAAATCAAAGTCCCTTAGATTCAGTATGACACCAGCTACAAAATGACCGTCGAATATAAAGTTTTATCAAAAAATGAAAAAATGGCAGATGAAAAACGAAAAAAGTAAAAAAAAACGCGTTTTTTCGCAGTTTTTCACAAAAAAAGAGTAAAAATCAAAATTTCAAAACCATTGAGGGTCATCTTGTTGCGAATCATGTTCACAATATGTGGTTTAAATTTCAAGAGAATCGGTTTATTAGTTTTAGAGATACGATGGAGCTAGATTTTGAAAACGTTGTTTCGAGAAAAAAACGCGTTTGAAGTTTATACTATGAAAAACTCTTACCTAAACTCAATCGGCAATTCCTGCACCGTACAAAATCCCTTCTAATTGCTCAACATCGTCGTTTTCTTCGAGTTTTGCTTGCTTTCGATTTTTCGAAATTTTTTAAAGTAGTCTGGCCCCTTAAGACAAAGTAAACAGCAACAGCCTAGTATGAGCAGTATGCTTAGAGCGTCGACTCGTTCGTGTTTTGCAAAGTGTAACATCATGCACTCTGATTGGTGTTCTTTGCCACGTGACATAGATATCTTTTTACACTTTATTTATCTAAATTTATCTAAAATTTTTACCAAAATAAAACAAACAGGCACTTGCCAGCATTACTTTAATTATAAGCTATCATCTCATAACAATATATTTTTTTAATTCTTGGTTACTGGAAACATCCCTATTGTTTTTCGAGAAACTTTCCGCAAAGCGTTTTATTGAGATCTTCATTAATACATTTCAAAACATACTCTGCTATGTTCTTAAATATACGCAACCAAACATAAAATAAATGAACTAACAAAAACAAAACATAGAAAGTTTTATGCAAGTCAGCGCAGTAGTAGCTACCATGATGCAAACAAATTGCATAGGTTGTGGCAGGCAGGCAACAGCATGGTCACTTTATCTAACGAGATTGAGATTGTTAAAACAATGAGCGCAGAAAACAGAAGTTGCGTCTTTCAGAGACAACCTCACCTTACACTGCAGGTGTAAGTCGCAGGAAAAAAAGCCTTTTCTGATTTCACACTCGTGGACAAATAAGTTGACACTACGGAAATATTTAGTGTAGCGTATAATATTTTAAGGCCGTTAAACGTAGTTAAAAAAAAAACAAACAAAAGTAAGGCCTTAGGCCACAGTAACGGGTACAAAATCATGTGCGATTTTAACAATTTTTTTCGTATGAAAAAGTGATTCACTCATAAAATTATTTGCACATCTATTTAGTATGAATATCAAGGTGTTAGAAAATATATATATTTTTTTTCGATGTACAAAATGGCCGAGTACTCGAAATTTCTTGAAACAGCTTTTTTCCAATTGGCGTGACAAATAACTTCAACAATTTTCACTCGATTTACTTCAAATGTAAAAGTTATGTTCCTAATTGCATTTCGCAGAGAAGTACGTACGGAATTTCTGATTAATCGAAAACTTTTCATTTTATGAGCAGTTTATGAGCAGTTATAACGAAATTATTCACTGAAAATTTATTTCTCAAGCTCAAATACCTACAACTTCTGAATAAAACAATATTTTTTAAATTCCCTACGTACTTCTCTAGGTATTCTAATGCAGATTGACGAGAACTTTAGTTTTTTGTTCTAGGTAAAAAATTGTGGATGCTAAATGTCACGCCGTGGAGCGCCTAAAAGAAAAGATAACGAAAGAAAATATTAGTAGTCGGCCATTTTGTAAATCGAAAAACAAAAAAATTTCTAACAGCTTGATATTCACACTAAATAGATGTGTAATTAATTTTATGAGTGAATCACTTTTTCATACGAAAAAAAATTGTTAAATCGCTAAAAATTGTTAAATTCCTTCCACTCTTGAAATATTAGAATTTGCGCAATTTCATTGTCTCTTGTTTCAGTGATTTCCCAAGCAATTCGCTCAGCAGAAGTAACGCAGGGGCAGTGCCCAGCATCCTCGATGACATTGAGCAGGCCTCCGAAGTTGATGCTCCGCCATTGACCAAGGGTCCCATAGCCCTCGGGCGACCTGCGGGCTGCCCAACTCATTTTACGGAATTGGAAAGTCCCTGTCAGGTATGTTAATTCTCACGTATACCAACATACACGAAAACGCGTTGGTGCTGAAAAATTGCATTCAATCGTTTCCGCAGGTATATTGTTGTACCTCGGAAATTCATCAGCTCGAGGAGCCTCACCCCGAGCATCCTCCGGAAAAGAAATCCATATGTAAGTACATCTAATTTCATCGGATGTTCTTTTTTCGGAATATTCATCGGAAATAATGTTTTTCTTTTCAATTATCAGCAGATAATCTGGAACAACCCTTGAGTATTCACGAGGAGAAGCGCAAGTTGAGCAAGGGAATTCAAAATGGCATAAGCCCGTCCGATCCAAGCACTCAAACGCTCGTGAAAGAGGTGCAATATTGTTTTTTATAATTAATACGCAGTGGCTCTCTTTCTCGGTGTTTCAATTGTGTATAGAGAGCTGGTTTGAGATCGTAAAATTTGCGACAACTCAGTCAATAGCAGATCTTATTTCGAAGACCCACGTTTTTGTAGAACGTGAAGTGTTTAATTTTAGCTCGATTATGACTCGAGGCATAAAAGTTTGAAGTTGATTTGTTTTTAATTAGCTTTGAAAATTTGCAACTTGGTACCTCCGAGTGTAGGCAAAAAGAGTAC
This sequence comes from Ophion slaviceki, assembly GCA_944452715.1. Taxonomy (NCBI): domain Eukaryota; kingdom Metazoa; phylum Arthropoda; class Insecta; order Hymenoptera; family Ichneumonidae; genus Ophion; species Ophion slaviceki. Next base: position 11,614,919 of record OX101785.1, read on the forward strand.
AAACTATTTTTGTATGATTTTTTAACATGCAAGATGGCGGCATGGTAGGTCGAATTTTTCCAATTGTAGAATGGAACTTGTAGCAAAAAAGAACAAGTGTTATCTTTACATTTGTCGATGTAAACATAAAATGCTATAGAAGTACCAGGAATAATTTTGAACCATTTTTTTTTCAAGAAGTATTTCACGCTTGCATTTTTTTCGAAAACAGTGTAGTTTTGTAGAATTTTAATAGCTGAAATATTTCTGAAATATTTATTTTTTCTTAGAAGCTCAACTTCAATGTCCCCAAATTACTTTGCGGCCCAACAATGAGATAGATGCCCCATAATCGAGCAGTGTAAAATCAACTGCCACAAATACGAAAATAACATCAACTTATGTTATTTGATTCTTATGACCATAGACGTGATTCTTATGACCATATGATTGTGATTCTTATGACCATAGACGAACTACAAGTATCTTCACAAAAGGAACAGAAGAGAAGCCGAAGGAGGCGGAGATTGGGGCGAGGTGGCGAGTAACGCAGCAGGCTCTTTGCCGCCGGAACCGAAGCCCCAATTGCAGATAGTAGCGAAGAGCTTCAACGCCACTCTCGATCAAAGATACTGTTCGATAACGTCACCGAACACGCCGAACAATTTTAGTTGCAACGTGCCTCTGTCGAAACATATGCCCGACACGCAATTGACTCTACACTTCGTGTAAGTGTGGACGTTTTTTTCGTTAAATGATAGATCATCAAAACCGATCGTTCCCATTAGAAATCCATGTAAAATTAAGGGATCGTCACAGTGTAACGGGTCGAAAAATTGCTTACTTTCGCGATTTTTTTTTTCGATGTTTAAGGGGTGAGATGCAGTCAGAGGCGTGAAAAAACGAGAATTTTCAATAAATTTTTTTAATAGGAATTAATTTTTTTTTTCAAAAAGTTGTTACACAGACTTTTTATGTTTAATTTAAACTTGACTTGTACAAATTTTCAAAGACGAATATTGATTATTTATAAAAATATCGCCATCTCTGTCGGACATTCGGCATGTAGTGCTTTGCGGTGACCATCATAAAATTTTACTGGATGATCTGAAATCAAAAAACCAAAAAAAAGTCATTAGTTTAATAATAAATCTAGTCCTTAATCGAAGCTTTTTGTTCTAAAATTAACAAAATGGCGGCTTCCGACAGATAACTTTCGATTTTCGACCAAAAATCGCTCGTTTATTGTTTAAAAAAATAGAAATTTTCAAAAAAAAATGAAAATCCTTCGATTAAGGACTAGTTTTTAATGCTATCAATAAGCACACCAAATTTCATCAAAATCCATCATCCAATCCATCCATCAAGTGGTTTCTGAATTATAGTGGTCACCGACTGGAAAAACGTAGTTTCGAGAAATGCGCGTTTAAAGTTTTTCGATGTGGATACGGTATTATTTGTTCGTAAAATGTTGAGCTCGATGGATGAAGCTAAACTTTTTTATGTATTTTGATCCGCTGAATCCGAATATCACAATTTTTGCCGAAAAGTCGAGTATCCAAAATTGTTTATAGCCAATTGTTAAAAGAATTTTTTCAAAAATTAACGTTTTTCGGGATGAATTATTAAAAAAAAAATATCTTGGACAATTTTAAAACGAACGTATTCTTTATAAAATTTTGCTAAAGTTCATAGTTTTTTAGTAATACATTTTTGATAATTTCTGAAAGAGTTTTCCAATTTTACACTTGATTTATGTATAGAAATACTAATTAAAAAATTACTTACATCGAATCATCAATTTCTGGCTCATACAATAGGGCTTCCGCCGATGTGGAAGCTTCCAAAATATCAATCTGTTGTTGTCTTCGAAGCATTCTGCCTTCCCGGGTATTATCGTTTGCGCGTTTGTCAGCCACGTCTATACGTTGAGAATAGACGTGGCCCCTTCACTAATTGTGGGATATCCCGGAAACTATTCATCGGATTGACTCGAAGTTTTCAGGGAATATTTACGAAACATCATACTTCAAGAAAACGATTTAAAAAATCGATTTTTTTTAAATTGTGACTGCATCTCACTCCTTAAAATCCATTAATCAGTCTGATTCTTTTATGGCTAATCAAAGCAGTCATGACGAACAGAAAACAAATTTTTAAACGTTTAAAGACTATTAACCAGTATGAAAGCCGCTATTTTGCTATGGACGTTTTTTAAATTAAAATTTACAGCGTTTTGAAAAAAAGTATCGAATTTAGCCTATTTTTTCGACAATTTTTCGTTAAAAAAACATGAAGGTTAAAAAAAGCTTCCATAGCAAGATAAAGAATGGCGTGAAGAATGTTGTGTCAAAATTTGAGGCGGATAGCTTGAAAACTCTTCCTTTGAGAGTGTACACCGTTTTGAAAAACGACATTTCGAGAAAAACGCATTTCAAGTTTCGAGTGCGGAATTTTGATATAAATTGTCTACTTACGCTCAATCGGCGATGCCAGGTCCATGTTTATAACTATCAATACTATCGAATAATGCAAAAAAAACTCGATCTTTTAAAAAATGTTACACTGTGGCCTTAAACTTTGAGCTTGACAACGCTTGCAGTGGTATGCCGTGGTACTGGCAAATCGTCCAATATTGTCCCGCCGCGCCAAGCCCAGCGGTCGATGAAGCGATAATGTGCGGCTGGGGATACACGATGCAACAGCAGTCGCAGTACACGGGGGTTACGAAGCAGCCGGGTGATCGATCGTTCACTCTCGACGTTCCTTCTTATCTGCGAAAAACTTTGATATTCCGCATTTCTACTGCACAGCCTCAAGAGGTAATCTTCCATTCACTCCAACGATGCACCACGAGCATCGTGCTCAAGGAGCATTCAATTTTCGCTGATAAATATATACTCAGACATTTCATCGTCAAAAACACATTAATGATCGTTGTTGTATTTCAGAACGTCTGCAAGAACAGGCACGGTGGCAATTATCTCGAGTTCACGTTGCACTTCTACAGAGATTGCGACGGTTGAGTACTTGGCCGAAACGTCCGATCAACATTGCGAATTATAGTGCCTTTGATGAATGGTCATCATTTTTATCGCCTCTATAAGATTAAAAGCTCAACAGTTACACGCGAAATTCTACTGGATCGCGCATTTATGACAGACGAAAATGCCTAAATACGTAACCGATGTATCCAGTAGGGGGTCGTTGACCACTCTGTTCCGTCAAGGGGTTAGGCCACAGTAACCAGTATAAGATCATGTGCGAATTTGACAATTTTTATCGCATGCAAGAGTGATTCACTCATAAAATTAATTACACATCTATTTAGTATGAATATCAAGCTGTTAGAAAATATATATATTTTTTCTCGATGTACAAAATGGCCGACTACTAATATTTTCTTTTATCTTTTTTTCTAGGCGCTCCGCGGCGTGACATTTAGCATCCACATTTTTTTATCTGGAGCAAACAACAAAAATTCTCGTCAATCTATATTAAAATACCTAGAGAAGTACGTACGGAATTAAAAATTTTTGTTTTATTCAAAAGTTGTAGGTATTTGAAGTTCAGGCACGAAAAAAGGCTATTTTCGCGATTTTTTTGAGGATTTTATAAAAGATATGAATATAAAAGTTGTTGGGCTTGATAAATAAAGTCTTGAAATACATTTTTAAAAAATTTGAATTCATTTTTATTCATTTTTAAGTACAAAAACTATAGTTTAACGTAACGCCTCAAAAATAGGTGGGCTAGGTAGCTCCATCACAACTCGGCAACGGCTTGCCTGAAACAAAAAAATCGAAGTCCATTAGATTCAGTATGACACCAGCTACAAAATGACCCTCGGATATAAAGTTTTATCAAAAAATAAAAAAATGGCCGATGAAAAACGAAAAAGTTAAAAAAACGCGTTTTTTCGCAGTTTTTCGCAACAAAGGAGTAAAAATCCAAATTTTAAAACCATCGAGGTTGCGAATCATGTTTACAATATGTGGTTCAAATTTCGAGAAATGTTTTAGAGATACGATGGAGCTAGATTTTGAAAACGTTGTTTCGAGAAAAACGCGTTTGAAGTTTACACTATGAAAAACTCTTACCTAAACTCAATCGGCAATTCCTGCACCGTACAAAATCCCTTCTGATTGCTCGTCATCGTCGATTTCTTCAAGTCTTGCTTACTTTAGATTTTTTTAAATTCTGAAAGTGGACTGGCCCTTTAAGAAATGAATTTTCAGTGAACAATTTCGTTATAACTGCTCATAAAATGAAAAGTTTTCGATTAATGAGAAATTCCGTACGTGCTTCTCTGCGAAATGCAATTAGGAACATAACTTTTAAATTCGAAGTAAATCGAGTGAAAACTGTTGAAGTTATTTGTCACGCCAATTGGAAAAAAGCTGTTTCGAGAAGTTTCGAGTAGTCGGCCATTTTGTATATCGAAAAAAAATCTAACAGCTTGAAATTCACACTAAACAGATGTGTAATTAATTTGATGAGTGAAACGCTTTTTCGTACGAAAAAAAAATTGTTAAATTCGCACATGATTTTGTATCCTCTACTGTGGCCTAAGGCCTTAAAAGACGATCAAATCGTTTTGAGATTCAATCGTCTCAATTTTAAGCACACACCTATTGTAACGGATCACTTTTCGAAGTTAGTATACGTCAATGCACTCTCGAAGCACTTGATGGTGCTATTCGTATGTCAGCGACACGCTAAAGCCGTCAAATCAGAGCGTTGAATATCTCCGAGTACGTAGCGACTCGAGTTGAAGAATCTCAATTCCGAACTTCTCGATACGTCGGGCAGCTGAGCGGATTTTCAGTTTTCTCCCGATGAGATTTGCTGGAAATAAAATAAATGAGCATTCATTCCGCAATAATGGACAAACCGAAAAGTATTCGCGTATTCATTTATAAGTCGTTTTCTCAAGAACAAAGAAACCGTAGCATCACGCGCGTTGAGCAGTTATTGCATTCCATCTCATACCGCTTTTCATCGTTACTGATTGTATTTTATCATTGCTATTTTTACAGTATCCAAACCATATTCGTATACTTAGTTCTTCGTATTTTTCTTTTTTTACACAATGCAATTTCGATCCATTGGCGAACGCGATGCGATCGCGTGGCCGCAATCGATTTTGACGACGCGTCGAAAAACTCGAGTCAACTTTTCGCCAATGGCGTTTCATCGCCGATCGAATCGTGCGATGTCCATTGAATCCGTACAAATCATGTATCATATTTGAAAAGCCCAACACATTTGGTATGTGCATATCGTTGCGATGGTTTCTTTTTCTTTGTTTTTTTTTTTGTTTTTTACTATTTTGACAACGTAAAAACGTTTGGTCATGGACCGGCGCAATCGACACCGTGTGTATTTAGAACGAGAATTAATCTCGGTAATTAAGCGACAAACGATAGATATTTGTAAATACACAATCGTAGATGAATAAGCGTGCACGTCCGTGAGAATGCAGAATCCTAAGGCGATGAACATAGCGGAATGTAAATTACAGAATTGTAGGAAATGCTTGTGTCTCGTGTATCGTTCGAGTAGCTGGTTTAAATTGAACGGAATCGATGAGCCGTTGCCTCCGAAGAGTTACAAAGTTTTTCATGCGTAAGAATCATCTGATATGCATAAATAAATAGACGAGTATTGATTAGTGATTAGAAATACGGTTAATATTGAGCAAACTATCGATAATTTGTCGATAAATCGTCCAGCATTGCGTGAAACTTTGATCGTGGTAGCTTTTTACCTTGTCGATAAAAGAAAAATGGATGACGAGTAGACACTTGGTGGTCGAAAAATATTACGCAGATCACTTTCGTACTTGACAATTGTATTTGTTGAGCTTTGTTCCAACTACGTGACAACTTCAAGCCAAACAATTGTATATTTTCGAGCCCGTCAGCATCTGATAAGGATTATTTGGCAAAATTCATGCTGGGAAGATACGATCGGAAAATTGATTGTTTTTTTTTGTGCCGCTAGTCCACTTGGCACACTCGTAGTCGCGTCATTCAGAGAGCTTTTTTCGGAGTACTTGCAAGTCATACGGGGGAACTCTCTTGATCGAATCCCGGAACTTTCGGAACTTTTTAAATTGGACCGGAAATTTGTCGAGTGTTACGAATGTGGAAGAAAAATTGACCGAAAGAAATTGTCGAAAACGAAAGCAATCGAAAGAATATTTTTTCTCAGCTGAATCCGTAAAAATGACCAATTCCTTTTCACCGAACCGATCCAAAGGTCCATCAGAATGATGAATAATCCATTCATTCATGGATCATCCTATGTCTTTGAGGCACAGATTTTCCAATCGTAAGCATTCCTTTACATTCCAGACTTGGATTACCGAAGCAAAGTGTACGTAACTTGTACGGAAAAAAAAAGATTTTAGTGCAATATAAGAGAAGATTCACGCATAACTGACAAGAAACATTACTTACGGATATACATTTAGACAGGAAAAAAATAAGCAATATTGAGAGATTTTTTACACTAAGAAATAATTATTCTACAATTATCAAACTTTAGGTATACTTTAATAGTATATTTAAGTATACGAAACAATTTTTTTTAAATGAATTCATCATCAAAATGCCGGAGCTGTGGCAGAGTGTTACAGCAAGGTCGCCGCGGGAGTTGCGAATCGGCGTGCAATCTAGCTTCCCGTAGACTTTGATTTGCAAAAAAGTTCAAACATTTTTTCACTTAGAACATGTATAGTTTCTATGTGACGGCAATTAAAATGTAGAAAATGCAAATTTAAGAAAATGGCACGCATTTACAAAAAAAATCAACATTTCACGCAACATTTCTGTAAAATGTGGATTGAAAAAGTAGTTTTTTTCCAATTTTTCAAAAACAATTTTCGTCAAGTCGAACGTACCAATATTATCAATATTTCTACCAAGTTTCAATTCAATCAGCTTAATAGTTTTTGAGTAATCCTGCACGCCAATTTCGATAATGCAGTTTTGAGAAAAACGCGTTTGAAGTTCGCGCCCGCTCCGAATCCGAGCGGTGAGGCACAGCGTTGCCGGGCTGTAACGTTTGAAGTTTTTCGAATTTCGCTTTAAAACTTTGGGAAAATATTCTACATTTATAGTTCTATCGTTTAAAGAAAAAAAAAAGAAATCTTTTTTTGATCGTTGTAAATGTATATCCCGTCTTCAGTGTCCACCTTCGATTTTGTTGAAATTCGTTTATGTGATAAAGCATTGAAAACTATTGGACACGTATTTTTTCTAACGGCGGAGAAACGGTTTTAAGGGGGGGGGACCCCTCGAAGAAAAGCGCGTCACCCCTTAATTTAATTTTTTCCCAATACTTGTATGGTGGATTTTTCATCGCTCCACACCAGAAGAATTTTGGTTTTTGTTTCATTCGGATAGGTGGAATGCTTGTGGATGAAACTGCAAAATTACCCCCCCCCCCCCCGCCCCACTTAAAACCGTTTCTCCGCCGATAAAGATAAAACGTGTCTAATAGTTTTCGATGCTTTATCACATATAAGGCATTCTTCATCAACTGGGCCACTTTTTTTTCAACCTCTCCAATTTTTTTCAAAATCTGCCAGTTTGAAATATTAGTCAAAAGGAACGTCTGTGATTGTTTAAAGATTTTTTTGGGCGTCCGTTCAGGATATTCAATTTTTTATTACGAACACTGTATCCGAAAAAATATTCATCAAACATAAAAAACATAAGAATAAAAACTTTTTATTTTTTTCGCTTTATCGAAAAAAATCAAAATCATAATTTTTCTGCATTGAGAAAATTGAAATTTGGCAAAAAAATGGGAATAACATTTTTTAAACCTAATAAAACACTAGATTTCGGTACGAATTTTACGGGATGACTGTCACTGGGTAAAGAGTCTGCGAAAAAATTTCAGAATGGTACCTGCAATGGTTAGGATGTAAAAAAATACAACCGCATGTATGCGGTTATGAGATTTCGCAGGGTTTTTATGACATTTCACAGAGTTTTTATAACCGCATATATGCGGTTATGAGATGTCGCAGGTTTTTTATGAGATTTCGCAGAGTTTTTATAACCACATATATGCGGTTATGAGATTTCGCAGGGTTTTTATTTTTTTTCATCCTAACCATTGCAGGTACCATTCCGAAAATTCTTTCGCAGACTCTTTACCCAATGACAGACATCCTGTAAAATTTGTACCAAAATCGAAAGTGTGTTATTAGGTTTAAAAAAATGTTATTCTCATTTTTTTTGCCAAATTTAAATTTCCTCAATGCAGAAAAATTATGCTTTTTTTCGATAAAGCGGAAAAAATGAAAAGTTTTTATTCTTATGTTTTTTTTTTGTTTGATGAATATTTTTTCGGAAACAGTGTTCATAATGAAAAATTGAAAATTCTGAACGGATGACTAAAAAATATTTAAAAAATCACAGACGTTCCTTTTGACTAATATCTCAAACTGGCAGATTTGGAAAAAAAATTGGAGAGATCGAAAAAAAAGTGGCCCAGTTGATGAAGAATGCCTCGTATACGAGTTTCAACAAAATCGAAGGCTTAATAACTTACATCACTTAAGTGATGTTTCTTGTTAGTGACAAGCGAATCGCGTTATTGATAGCGAACGAAAGAGTATTTTCATCTTACCTCGGCATTTTATATACTAAAGAAACAATACTCGTAATTTGTAATAATCGAGCATTTTTCGTATTGTCTCGAAGACTCGAGCCGCATCGTTGAAAACGTAATAAAACGTGTGAGGCCGTGTCTACTTGAACGGAACAACAGGATAGCTGTGATTAGCTTAAGTGGCGTCCGTTTATTTGTTCATTAAAAGAACAGCCTAAATCTAGACTCACCTTAATGTCGTAAATGAGGATATTTAATTTAAGAGAAAAGAAAAAGAGAAACGTAAATCACATTGGTCTCGGTGACTAGAGAGAATATGTGGTGTGATTGATTGCAACGTAACTATAATACTTTATTTGAGTAGTTCACTACTTAGCATTAAGGTCACCCAATTTTTCAAAAAAATATGCAAACTCATACCAGTTACACAGACACAATTATTGCTTAGGAGTAAAGTGTATAACGTTTTCAGTGCCTTGCGCATTTTAAGTCAACTGCGTAATTGTATATTTGACGATAAATTTATGTAAATGTAATATCTACTACATATTTATTAATATATATAGGCGATGATATACGACTCATGGATATATCTACATATTCATGAGTACAAATACATATTAAATATATAATACGCCTGATAAAGTTATAACGTATAATAAAACGTACTAGAATAAAAAGAAGTTTTACCGTGTATCTACGAGCTCGTCCACGAAGCATAGCTTGTGCTCGATTTTTTAAGGCTGCATGACACGCAGACGATTAAAACCCAACGTTCTCCCATAGACGAATTAAAATTCCAATTATGATATTTATATTGCGTCATTCCATAAGTAAAGCGGTTCTTTCAATTGCATTTTGGAGAAGAGGTCCTGAAAATCTACAAGATGGAAAAACAGTGTAGAAAATGGAGGAAAAGCAGTGTAGAAAATGGAGACATTTGAGATTGAAGGAGAATTTTGTTTACTGTAATTTTGAGGTAGTAAAGTATTTGAAAAATGGCATTATTTATGGGATTACGATACACTTTCATTGCGCAAAACGAAATATCTATTTTGACAATGTTGGTAAATTACCAACCGCTGGTAAGTTACCGGCAGTTCAGGTGCGTATCGAGCTGAATTGTCGGTAACGTACCTTCAGTCGGTAACTTATCGTTAAGACATTTCGTTTAAAGATTTTTGAGGTGGAACAGTTGAGGATCATTAGTAGATTGCCATCAGTCGATAACTTATCGACAAGTTTAAAGTTTGCTACTTCAAAAACTTCGACCGCTTTGAAGCCCCTCTGCATTCGTAAGGTTTCATTTATATCAAGTGAGATATTCGAATAATTTTAGGATTATTAGGAGATATTTGAATAATAGGAGGTAGGAGGGATTGCCGCACTCGAAATCATGTATGTCTAGAGGGGCGAAAACGGGCCAACGATAAGCCATGATTAACAGACAGCCCTGAAGGCGAAGTAGAAGATGTACCACGTGACATATGAGTGCGAGAGAGATAGCTGAAATTTTCGAACAGAGATTTCTCCGAGATGAATAATATTTAGGGCAAAAAGAAATCATCAAGCTCTGCGTCAGGGAATTCTCCAGAGCCTAATGGTTTGTTTTTCCTAGAAAATGTAACCATCTATAAGAAAATTGAGTTGGAAAATTGTGAGGTTATGTTGACCTTGTATATGTCCTTAAGAAAACTGGGACGCAAGATTTTTTTCGAGTAAGGCGCGACACCCGCAGTTACTTTGAAGCAATGAAAATGTTCAATTCATGTCAAGCCGATCCGCGCAAGAGTGAATAAGGGATTGGTAAAAATGTTTCACCACCGCTCGCTGATAAACTAGAAAGATTGGCCGTCAATGAGTAAAATACAATTCGTTTCCGGTTGGACACTATAAACATTTATATACGTCACATAAGTACAATTGAACACCAAAGGGCTGCTAAAATTATTATTATTATCGTTATTATTATAATTGTTAGATTTATCGTACTACGTTTTAATTTTATATAATTACAACGCTGTGGCGTCGCCTCGCATCGCGCATCCATAAATACTCTTCTATTCTCATTTCTTTTACACAAATACATACTCTCTTAAATATATTTCGCTCTCTGTACAATAAATATTATGTATACATGTATATATTATTATTATTACTTCAAAGTATAGATATATATCACAATCTTGCGTTCCACGAATATACGTATCGCACACATTCACTCGTACTCGCGCCAAATCAATATACGTACATATATATATTTCGGTTTTTGTGTTCTTTGTCAAGAATGCAGCGGATAGCGAAGAACCAAAGAAATGGTGCGCGAAGCGAAGGATATAGTGATCAATAAATAAATTAAGAAATCGTTTGGTATACAGCTTGAGACGGTAGTCGATTTAGATAAATGCACACGCGACATGACGTGACGTAAATTTCCCTTACGAAACGAGACAAAAAAGCGAGCATTCGCTATAAAATGTAATTGGCCCAAATCGACTTGCACGAGATTCTCGTATCCTGTTCTTCGAACTTTCTTCCACTTGTACTTAATGTTCGAGCATCGAATTGTCTCGTTATCTGTTTGAAATGGAGAAAAAAAACAATGCGAATCTTGGCAGAGATCTGTCGAAGAAAACAGAGTACACTTAGTTCGTTATTAAACTGAGTTTGCTTCAAATCAATGGCAAGTCCTTTTTTTTCTCCATGCCAACGAAAGAAAACCTCCCTGATTCGCCCGTTGCTAGTCATAAAAAAAAACGAACGTTGTACTCCACTTGCATTCAGTCTTTGTTAGCGTAAATAAATTTGAGATAATTCTCGTCGATAGCCGAGCGACGAAATATTCAGCGTCGAAGAAAAATTAGGAACTGACGATAGGATTAACTTGTTTGTCTCGATATTTTCATGGGTCCCAGAGATTCAATCCTTCCACACACGCGAGTCCGATAAATTGGAAAATTTTATCAACGGTTGTTGTTTGTACGATACGCGTTGGGTTCTTGAAAAGAAACGAACAAAAAAGGCGACGCGACGTCTGCGTGTGGAATCGTCGTAAGAATCGCGTCGAATTATACGTCGCCGAGAAGTTAAGAAAAGAATAAGCCAGGCGTCTTTTCCGTGAGTTAAGCTCAGGTAAAACCTCTCGCGTTCCGCCCCCATCCAAAATCTCAGACTTCAACTATTATCCAAGAGGCATTGATTTTTCACCAAGTATAGATGGACGCAGACCCTACAGCTTCGTCCTGTCAGCGAAACTGGCAAACCTACGAAAACACTCGATTTCGTTACTTTTGTTACCGATCGAGCGATTCTTCACCTAATCTTTATGAGCCTGGCGACAAGATTGCGCGATAGACACTTTGGAATGTTATTTTTTGAGTTGTCGAACGATCTTTTCTGCTAATCGGATCGAAGAATCCTCCGCAGATACTCGAAGCGGACTAATGTGTGTCGCGTAATTTGGATTTATACACGCAAAAATACCAATCTTCAAGAATCCCGCGAGAGCGTACAACGCTAATCGTTGCAATTTAGACATTGATTCCGCTTTTCGTTCATTGCAACGCGTGCGAGCCGCGACGAGCAACGAGGTTCGATTCGCAATCGCGCAGCTTCGTTTGTATTCGGCACGAACGAAAAAACGCGGTAATCATTCGGCCACCTGCTTCTCGGCATTGCAAGAAAAGCAAGATGGCGAATATTTCGGTTAATCGTCTTCTAACGCCATTCTAAGTAACAATTTCACGCTAGTTACGACGATCCAGATGTCTACGGTATCGTTCCAAGGGCTATTTGAAATTGGACTACGCCTCGAAAGCGTTGTGGCGTTTTTTTGTCTTTACCGAAGAAAAATAGAAATGTTACTTGGAAAAAGAAGAGCACCGTCGCGTCTTTGATAATCGCGTACGCGCTTGACGTTGGGTACGGTCAACGATCTTCTTGTGATGGCAGTATATAGGTATTACAGTGGCAGCTTGATTACAACGAGGATCGAGCTCGTCTGAGTAAAAGGATTAGAGCGGTGTCGATCGTCAGGCCGCGATCGAACGAACGGGTCAGTTTCTTCGTTTCTCCGAATCGTCCCTTGCGCGTTCTTTTTTTTCTTCGCGCTCATACCATTATCGTCGAGTAGAGTTCGTCGGGGCGCGTTGACCGTAGCACCTCGGAACTCCAAAGTGCGGCGAACGTTTCGCGATCGAGGCTGCCATTTGCCCGATTGAATTCATTCGCTGCCTGCCACGAGTCTCAGGCGCCAGACTCCGTTGGCGTTTGGCCCGTTAGCGTCTGCTCGAACAAACACAACGCGCGATGGACGAACTCGTACTGTTTGGCAGTCTGAATCATTCCACCCCGATCGTATCTGCGAAACGTGAAAATCATTATTGTTTTTCATCGTTGTTTTATAATCCTTTTGTTCGTAAAGCTTGGCAATTTGGACGAAGCGCTGTCGAAGAAAAAAAAGACGTTCCCCAATTTTCGTTCTCTTTTCATTGCCACGCAGGATTGAGGGGTTAGACACGGTGAAAACTACGAACGAGCGTTCGTCGCTTGAGGCAACTCAAATTGAAGAGAGAGATCCAACATATGATGCAGGAATGGCAGATTGAAGGTAAACTTATAATTACAACGATAAAACTGCTTGTGTAAACTTTACACGCGTTTTTTCTCGAAACTATGTTTTTCGGAACGCGGTACACGATTTCTCATGGGGTTGAAGTTTGCATCTTTGGAATGCAACGAAAATTCTATTCGATTTCTGATCTCTATTATTCATCAAAATCATATTTTGCAGATTTAAGTTGTAGATCGCTAAATGAGAATTAGAAAAAATGTTTGCGTGATTTTCGTAGCTCAAAACTGTCAAACGAAATTTTGGAAATTGAAGAAAAAAATCGTTTTCGATGCATTGCAACAATGCATGATTTCTCGACATCTAATGAACGGATTGACTTGAAATTTTGTACATTTATTCAGTGCAATAGTAGTTTAGTCTTAACTGACGTTTTTCTTCTTGGGATTTTTTTCATTACTTATTAACCAAAATGTCTTTTTTTCTCGGAAAATCGAAAAAAATTGAATATTTTTTGTTCGATGATTGAAACACGATAACAGAAAAAAGCTCAGTCAAGTCATATATATATATATATATATATATATATATATATATATATATATATATATATATATATATATATATATATATATATATCCTGACTAATTCATCAATGCCGAGCCAAAAACGCTGAAGCTAATTACATGAAATTTGGACAATAGCTTGTTTTTGTGACGTAAGTACCCACTAAGAAGAGATTTTCCGAAATTCAACTTTTAAGGGGAGAAAAGAGGTGGCAAAGTTTGTATGTAAAATTGAAAAAAATCTGGTCATCAGATTACTTGAAACTTAGTATTAAAGCTCTTCAAAACAATTAATAAAACACGTATTTTAGCGTTTGTCGAAATTCAACCCCGAAACGAAAGGGGGCGGCAAAGTTTGTACGGGAAATGAAAAAATTTGGTCAAATTTACTTAAAACTTTGTATTACTCCTAGACACAATTAATAAACTTTCAGCTTTTTTAGAAATTCAATCCTTAAGGGGGGAAAGGGGGTGGCAAAGTTTGCATGGTAAAAGAAATATTTGTTCAGATTTACTTGAAACTTATTATGAATGCTCTTTAGTGCAATTCTGCGTGTTCCTTAATGAAACATTTCTGAAGCACATTTCATTAAGGAGCATTCAGCACAAGTCTACGCGAGCAAAGCCGCGGGCGGAAAGCTAGTATTGTCTAAATTGAAGAAAAAAAACTCGTTTTGTTGTCTCATATCAACCGGGTAGCCAAAATCAAGTACACCGTTCAACCCCTCACGTCCGAAGGTTTTTCACGGAATTGTGCACAAATTCTTCAATTCTCAATATTTTTTAATGAAATTTGGTATACAACTTTGTTAAGGTAGTCCTATCGCTTCACACTAGCTATACCACTGATCATACTTGAGACTTGCACGATTTATATTTTTAACATATGCAAAAAAATTGTAATAACTAAATTTTCCATGTGTAAACTGTTCAATGAATGTTCACATTTAATTAGAAAAATGAAAAAATAGTTATTCCAACGATTCGCGCAGTATTTCTAGGTTTGATATTTGGCAATATTGGTTCTATCTCCGTCTCTTGTTACTCAATCAGGCGAGTTTAACCTCCATGCTTTTCAACGTCGATCTGTCAAAGCAATTTCAGGTGCGGGAAATATAAAGCATTGTATTCGGGCCACAACTGGTAAAAAAGCGTGGAAAATTTGTGTCGGCGAAATGTGTCGGTTAAAAATGAAATATGTGTGGAAATTCGAATGAGTGAGATGAGGTTAGGACTACAGTCAGCTGTTGCCTTGCTGTCACGTCTCTTTATCGTAGCAAGTGGTAATAAATCCAATACCGGAAGTTCAAATTAAACTTGATATTACATAAAAATTAGGTCAATAAACGTAATTTTTTCTGACAGCACCGGATTACTACAAGTGTTAAGTATGTAAATCTGATTATTTTCAAGAATCTGACGGATTTCCACTATTATATACACTTTTGTAGCGACCGGAAATTGGGTTTTTGTATGTCGTCTCGGAATTCCTTCACAAAAATACGCAATTTTAATATTTCTTTTCTCTGTAATAAGGTTGATAAACGACCCCAAAATTTTACAGAGACGATTATTAATATATTTAGTGAAGCTCAAAAAGAAATTATGAAAATCCTATGGATTGAAGCCTGTCGATAGGACTACCTTAATGTACAACAAATAAATATCCAAATGATCAATAGTCTCATCTATTGCGTCAAAATATTTTTTTTTGCATAACCCCTCAAAATCAAAGTGATTTTCAATTGATGTATTACCTCATTTGGCAGAGAATTCCCAGCACGTCGACGTTTCCGTCTCTGACGAGTTGCGTCATTCCCGTCGCAAGTGCGATGAAACAACCTGTTCTTCCTATGCCGGCGCTGCAGTGAACGACGATCGGTCCGGGCAACGAGTTCACCTGAGCCGCCAGCCCTACCAGCGCGTCCGAGGATTGGGGCACTGCGTGATCCGGCCACGAATCGTACCTGCGCAATTAACGAAATAGAGACACACGCACTTTAAATCGAGCGAATAGAAAAATTTCACAAAAACGTTTGCTATTCGGCGTGTGTCGATTTGTCTCAGACATTTGCCTTTTTTACGCACCAATAGTGTGTGATAACTCGTCTCTCTCCCTCGTGCCTGATCTCCAAGTCTCTCACGGTATAACCGTCTCTTGTGTGGATGGAATTCAGGACAACGGTGAACGCGCCAGCCTCGATTCGGCCGTTAACTTTGAGAGGAAAATAAACGTCGCATTTCGTTTTCGAGGCTTCGAAGAGTTTCGTGATCATAACGATCGCTGTCGCCTTGTCCGTCCATATCATTCGCCAAAAGTCCGTTATCGTGTGCGTCAATGGTCCCTGGGTTGCTATGTAACGGCAGTCTTCGCCACCGTATCCCTACAATCATTAATAAATAAGAAACAAATGTTTTAACGAAACTCTTCACAATGCTATCACTATGTAACATGGTTGGCTCAGAAATTTCCTGACTTTTCCCGGTTTTTCATACAGGGTTTGCAAATATTTCAGGGAGATTGGAGTCAAATAAAGAAGATCATAAAGACCAAATATATGAAAATGGCAAACATGAAAGTAAAATTTAAAAAACTGATGGTCGTAAAAATGTAAACACTGTAAAGTAAAAAAAAAATATGTTAAGAGCAAATGCAGAACCTGTTCTTTATTGTAAACCGAAATTTTTCGTCGTTTTATTTAGTCGCTGCGACTAAATAACAAATAAATATAAACACTTATCTACAATAATAATTGTGTGGTTGTGCATCGAGAAATCGAATGCAAATGTATAGAACTTTAGAGTAAATTAGTTTTCAGTTTTAGAAATTTCTAATATTTGACACTGACATAACTTTTTTTTTTCTTTAATGAAGAATAATATAAATATTAAAAATATCTATTTTCATAGTTTTCTGTTTCACTTTTCGTAATTCTTGCAAAAAGTACATTTTTGAAAAAATCCACATCATTTTCAAAATTTCCCGACTTTTTTTTGATTATTCTAAGACGAAAAAAACACCCGAGTTTGTTTGGGTTTGTTTGGATTGTATGGACTTTGTCAATGTCCATACAACCAAATGACCAAACGATTTTTCAATCATCTTACTTATTCCTTGAAAGTTAATTTTTCCAAATAATCTTGATTTTCGGGTCGTCACAGTAGCTTAACCCCTTAAGGAAATGTGTCGGTCAAAATTCCGCATTGAGCTTTAGAGTAAATTAGTTTTTCGTTTCTTTCATTTTCACGATTGGCACCGACATAAATTTTTGTTGTATATAATGATGAATATTATAAATAAAAAATTAATCAAAAATATTAATATTCATACTTTTCAGTATTTTTCTTCAGTCCGGTTCATTTTTCGTAACTCTTGTAAAAGGTAAATTCAGGAAAAATTGCAGAGAATTTTCAAAACTCCCTGATTATTTTCAGGAGGAAAGAAATGTCCTGAGTTTACTCGACTTTCCCGAAAAACCAAAAGCAGATGATTTTTATCGCGAAAACCGGGGACTTTTACTAAACTGAAATTCCAGCATATAGTAGGGCATGAACTGACCTATCGACATTTGCAGGATTATTCATTCATAACAAGGCGCCCTGTATATGACCAACGTTTGCAGACATGCTCAATTGTAGAGAAGACAATCTTCTCTGCTTACATATTCATTGATAAATAACTTTCTTTTGCAACGTCCCAATCTTATGTAAAGTAATGAAAAAAAAAAACGTAAAACGTAAAACGTAAAACACGAATAACACGTTTGCAGCAACTTACCCTTATGTAATTGGCATTGATGTAACTGGCGACGGGATCCTCGATCCCCGCGAGAACGACTCTCGATTGTTCGTTCGGCAAAACGCCGGAATAGCGATTCTTCACGCCCGAGCCGAAAATCTCAACTTTCTCGGGAACGTTGAGAGGCACTTCCCAAAATTCTTTGTGCAATGAGCTTGGATCCTTGACGACTTTGTGCAACTGCGAGCGTGACAGGACGTTGCCCGCGCTAAGTAGAAATTCTTCGGCAGTGCACTCGCGCGTTGGTGTCACCATGTGAGGAGGACTCTCGGGTGCGGGTGCAAGCTCGATTGTCAAACTCGCGCTCGAGCCGCGACGCTCTAAAAGTCCCTTGGCTTTGATACGAATCGGCTCCGGTTTTCGTTCCGGTGTCGCCACTGACAGTACCTGCAGATATCAATACTCGAGTTAACAATAAAGTCACATTTCTAGTTAAATATTTAACAATAGAGTCATATTTAAAACGTAATTTTTAGAAAAATGAGAAAATACCCTTTTTCACGCAAATTCAGCAACTTTCACGGGGCAGAAGTACGATTTTCGTGGCGTCACAATTTGATGGTTAATTTTGGGTTATCAAGTCAAAATAAACTTAATTTACTGAGTGGTAAAAGTTGATATTTCGATTATTTTACGTTAAAATCGAAATTTCCCGTTAGTTGTTAAAAATGACCATTTTTCGCATTTGCAAATTTTGTCTTTGCTCATTGCGAAAATACCTTAATTTTATCACTAATAATGAAAAAAAGGGAAGGTAATTTGGAAATGTTTAAGCAGCGTCTGGAAAGCCAAAAATGTATTTTGTATACCACTGCCATGTTTTTATCGCTTATAGATGCGTCTACACAGTAAAGTAGTACTTTTAATCGCTAGGAGTCCGAAGAGGGATTAAACGGATACTGTTCCTCCCTCTTCAAACTCATAAGGCTCCAAGTGGCTCCTAGGCCTTAAGAGTGGATCTTGAAACAAACCTAAACAAACCCAAACAAGCTCGCCCGGTTCGTTTTCATGATTGGTGATGAAATAAAGGTATTTCACTCACGAGTAAAAAAAAATTGATGATTTTTGGGGTGTTTTCAATTACTGCTGAAAGAGCTATTTCGTTAAGAGGTAACACCACTCTAGGATTTTGGGAAAATCGTTTTTTTTTTTGCTTAAAAAATATTTTGGTGTTATAAAAACAATATGCAGTTGGTCCTGTAGCGATTTTTTTTAAATGTCCAATTTTGAATTTTGCCACAGCGCCTCGGACTTCTTTCAGACGCCTCGTACAACTTTGAACGCGTTTTTCTCGAAACCACTCTTTTCAAACTGGGAGGACGGATTGCTCGATCACCTTTGCAAACTTTGTTTTTTATAAACAATTTACTGCTTATTTTTCGAGCAAAAAATCGATTTATTTCTTTTAAAGTGCGTCATTGTTTCAAAATTTGATAAAAATAAAATCCCTACGTAGTCCCATAGCTAATAATGTATAGATTATATTTTTGTTTTGTTTTTGTTCCACGTCTTATACTTTACGAGAAAACCGTCCGCTCGCGAAGCTATTTGTAAAAAACACGTTTTTCAAGATGGGCTCTGTCGCCGCCATTTTGTATGAAAATTATAATAAAATTGTTTTTTTTTTAAATACTTTAATATGTGTTAAATAAACCCTCTTAAAAGAATTTCCATTCCTTTTTTCATGCTCCCAAAATAAATTGTCAAAGGTACGTCTTATTTTCTGTCACTAGAGTGGTGTTATCCCTTAAGAAAGCCGAAAGGGCCATTTTATTATTCTTGAAATTCTCATTATTTCGGTTGAAATATGGAGAATCAATGGTCAAAACTTGGCGCCACTGAATATTGAATTTCGTTTTCGTCGTGTTTCGATGCAATCTCTAAATTGTACCTCAGTTGTAATAAAATATAATCGCTAAATGGGTACCTCTGGCAATCCACGGGTTTCGGCCACGACCTCAAGAGGTTTGGCAACTACGGATGGCTTAACAACCGTTTCTTTCGCCCACTGTGCCTCCATTGGATGTTCTTTGATACTTGGGCTCGGCTTGTCCTGAGGCGCCGGACAAAATGCGCCCTCTTCCACCAGCCCTCGCCTGTCTCCATCGCCCGACTTCTTCTTTTCACTCGACATTTGCCTCCTCAGCCATAACAGAAACTACGAAAAACAATTGCGGAATTTTCTTGGTTAAAAACAAAAAAAGAAACAACGAAACCACAGGCGACAAAGACAACGAAATAATGCTGAGACGCAATTGTTTTTTTCGCAAGTACCAGAAAAGTGAAGAGAACGGCGCCAGCGAAAGCGCAGAGGACTACAGGAAACGGCAATTCCCAATCTATCCATGACAGAGCCGCGGTTGAGCTGACCTCCTGACTGGATCCAGCACCGAGTTGAGTAGCTTGTAGATCCATTCCAGCATCGTCCAGTCCTGTGGCGGACTGTCGGATCCTGTGTTGGAAAGAATTTTTAGTCGATCATCCAAAATTTTAGATTTTAATTACAATTAGATTGGAATTATCAAATTCAAATTTGAATTACATTAGAATTATCAAATTTGAATTTGAATGCGATTAGAATTATGAAATTTGAATTTGAATTAGATTAGAATTTTCCAGTTTGAATTTGAATTAGATTAGAATATTCAAATTTGAACTTCGATTAGATTGGAATGATCAAATTTCAACTTGAATTAGTTTGGAATTTTCAAATTTAAATTTGAATTAGATTAGAATTATCAAATTTGAATTTGAATTAAATTGGAATTATCAAATTTGAATTTGAATTAGATTAGAATTATCAAATTTGAATTTGAATTAGATTAGAATTATCAAATTTGAATTTGAATTAGATTAGAATTTTCCAATTTGAATTTGAATTAGATTAGAATATTCAAATTTGAACTTCAATTAGATGGGAATGATCAAATTTGAACTTCAATTACATTGGAATTATCAAATTTCAATTTGAATGAGATTAGAATGATCAGATTTGAATTTGAATTACATTATAATTATCAAACGTGAATTTGAATTAGATTAGAATTATCAAAATTTTAGTCAATATTCAAAATCTTTAGGAAATTATCCAAAAAATCAACATTGCATATATTCTGAAAGACGATATCTATCATTTGGCGAAATTTTATCTGTCTGCTTGAACAAAGTAGGCACGAAAACGGCTCAAGCTTTCTCCTGAAGCTTTCGTATTTGAATATAAACACTCTAGCATAGTTTTGCACTCCGATCCATCGTCTATCAGCAAATTTGCAACATACACATGAACGAAGCCACAGGCAAAAACTACTGTGAGCTATTTTCTTAAAGTATACCTTTCACGAACCCGAATATTCAACAATTAACTCATTTTCACCTATAATAAAGTAAAAATACATGTCCGTACACAGGTAACATTTCAAGCCAAGTTACGGAACTTTGAACGAAACATTACGACTCTAAAAATCGTCTTATTTATACTATATTATTATGTATACTACATAGCTTATAGATATAATCTGCTCAGGCGTGTGAAAAAATCTAAAGATTCCGTAGCAACAATAAAAACAAGGGATCGCCGAATGTTGAAAGAAAATATAAATGATAAAACTTAGAAAAATGTAACTAGCAGAAAAATCGTCGTAGACCCGACTTTTCAGGGAAAATATATAAATCTTCTGAATATGCGCGAAGTTTTTAATTCCAGTTTATCATTGGGTATAATGACTGATTGTGACTTATTTTTATTAAGCGCCACTGTAATGCAACCAATGATCCGAAAGGACCCCCACAAAATATGGCCCTCCGCGAAGGGAATACCTTAAGAGAGCCCAACAAATCTCAAGTTCCAAAACTAGCGACTAGATAAGAACGTGGCGCGTTGTTTCCATCTACGAAAAGTGAGAAGACTGAGATAACGACGCACCTGTGGTGAGACCGCGCAGACATCACCTCGGCGTCCGGCAGCAAGGAGACTGGCAGCACCGTTTCAGCTTGCCACCTTTGCTCCGTTATTAAGTAGATTCTGTCCAGAGAACGGGAATGTTCATTGTCGTCGACAGGAACTCCATAGCTGCTTACGTCGCTGATGTAGCGATGAGTTAAGGGTGTACCGGTGCCACCTGAAGCATACGCAATGAAACAAAAGGTACGTCAGCTTTGCGCAATTGGCTAGACCGTTAATAACGATGCCTCTCCGACTACAATTTGCGTTTGATATTTCACCGGATACTTTTGGTATCAACGACCATGGCAAATACACGGTTAATCATGAGAAAATTTTTGATACATCTTGTTTTTTAAATTGGAAGGATTCGGATCATGTGCCTTCGTAAAAGTACCGATTCCCCCTTAAACAATAACCGATTCCCCCTTAAGAAATAACTGAATACCCCAGGTTTGACGCCTTTGAAAAGAGGCATTCACAAGCTCGACGCGTTCGACGTCTGTTGCACCTCGCGAGGTCACTCAACTGTCACTTGCTCGGTAAATCGGATTACTCCTCGAGATAAGCGAGGGAAGACCGATTGCAAAAGAACGTTGCCAATCAGAAGCTTGACGACGTACCGGCACCCGATGACTTCGTCAGCGTGTGACCCACGACGAAGATAAATCGTATTGTTTTTTTTTTTTTTTTTGGCGCGTTCGTCGCGTCTTTACTAACCTTAAAATTATTCCGCATTACGCAGCTGGACGAGACTCGCGTGTTAATTACCGTTGACGAAATATTCGTTTCGTCATATTTACACGATACATACGTTTTTCGCGTATATCGATACGATATAACAGATTATATCGTATCGATAATCCGAAAAATCAAAGTGTAGAATTACGCCGTACGTACGGGGGTGAATGAAAGAAAGCGGTGAAATATTGATGGGAAAGACTGCGTTCAAGGAGGGAGATCCCTTTAGGCAGCCGAAAATAAGCGAGTTTTCAAGATTTTTTGCGTCGGAACTATTTATTCTACATAATTAAAATTTTATGTACATGCTTCTTTTGATTTTCCGAAAAGATTTTTTTTTTTCGTATTTGAAAGGTGGCGGCTTTGGGACACTTGCTTTAAAGATGCTTGCCGCTTGGATTGTTTCACGGTGTATAATCTGGCGTTTGTTGCATGATTTGGAACATTAGAGCCAAGAAGTTTTAGATTTCTAAGACCCAAACGTTCTATGTGAACCTAGAGGGCCTTGAATTTTGTTTCAAAAAACTAATTTTACATTAAATTACAATATAGTAAAAATTTCAAGAAAAATAGAACATTTTTAAAACTCGTGCCATTTTTCTGATTTCCACTTTTCTTTGGATTTTTTAGGTTCACATAGAGCGTATGTGAGCGGCCATTTTCAAATATTAAATAAAATGGAAAATTAAAAGATGTAATATGTGCATAAAATTTTAATTATGTAGACTAAACAGTATTGACAAAAAAATTGCATTTTCCAAAAGTATATTTATTCGACACTATCACCTCTTAGCTATATTCCCTGAAAATTGGATTGAAATATTCCTCAAACTGAATGAACTACAGCTCATTCAGCGGTAGCAGCACCATACTTCAAACTTTAATCGCGTTTTTCTCGAAACTGTTTTCAAACTCGGTGGACATGATATCTCGAGAACCACCCGACGGATTGTTTCCAAATTTACAGTAGATACGACAAGAGACATTTAAAGGTCATTGACGATCTCACTTTTTCGAAATCGATCTTCATTTTTAACTAGTTACGTAAAAATGACGACTTTTCTCATACATTTTGTATGCTCGATCTTCAATTCATCGCCACGTGGTTGAAAAAAAACGATTTACAAAGTCGACGATCGTCAACGACTAGTATTTATTGTTAAATTGAATAACCCGTTCGGTTTTTAGATTTCAGATGGACCGTTAATGCTGGAGTGTCCACCGCCAAACGTGGCGAAAAAAATTTCCACATCTGCCGGCGTTGTGGTTTGGTGATTTTTTTTAAAGGCTCTCAATCCATGTACTTGTGTGTTGAAAAAATGCGTTTCATTTAACCAACCGGTTCTCAGATTTATTTTTTCGAAAATTGGCTTTTTTTTCTGGCCTCTAGGTAGATGGTGCCCCTTAATTTCGGTTGCCTAAAGAGATCTTCCCCCTTCAATCGCGCTGTCAAATCTTGTACATAGATACACACACACACACACATCATATGTATATATGTATGTATGTATATATATACACAGACCGAAACACGTCGTCCAACGCGGCGATCAATTGTTTAGAGCTCAGATTACAACGCCGGGCCTTTTTTTTATCGCGGCGTCGTGCAGGAAGTAAACATTGGTCTAATTTCATGAACGGAACTTCCCTGGGAGTATATAGAGTATATATAGTGAAAGCGCGCGCTCCGGTGGGGTAGGAGAGGTGGGGGGAGCAATGAGCAGATGCACCAATCGGGGAAGATCGTTGTGCAGCTGTTCTCCGCCGGTGAATGATGAATCGGAAACGGGAATGAATCTTTTGCCAGCGCATATAGCTTTTTTTGTCTTTCATTCTCGCAGCGCGCCTGCCTGTGGGGTATATTTAGTCGGCTTGGCGAGAGAAAGACAGGGTGAGATCGTAGAGAGAGTAGAGAGAGAGAGAGAAAGCGTGCGGGAGTGTGGGTTCACTTCATGCGGATGCGTCGTAGATGAGTTGTGTATTATGAACGGGAACGAACTACATCCTGTTGTTTTTTTTTTGCCGCACTCGATGAAAGATGTGACCCGGATGTACGTTACATATACGCGCGAGTGTCTGCGTGTACGTGAATAGTCGCTGAGTCCGGTGAACTTGGCGTCTGGCAATTTGCGGAAACCGGAGCAAGAATAGATACGAATATTGGTAACGCGAAATTTTCGATTCGAACGAAGAAAAGCAAGACGCGTTTTCCGATAATTTGAAAAAGCGTCATACATACGTGATTTTGTTATGCAAAATAAAAATGTCATTTCGATGTCACGTGACGAAACGAAAGTTGGAAGCGAATAATAAATTCAGTTCGAAATGGAGTTCGCTCTCGATCTCGCTGAAGAGTTTCCTGATTTCCCGCGAGGTGACGGAATACAATTGGGGAACGTCATTGACGTTGAGGGTATTATGATTTTGTAGTTAGGTAGAAATCGAGGAGTTTCACGTTAGAGGTTGATGTTGAAAGTTGGACAAATGCGGATATTGCAAAACAAGGTCGGATTTCACTAAACGCGCGTAACGCAAACGTTGGAGTTTTCGTAAGGGATATGTCGGTCGAGTGTCGCAAGAAAACGAAAAAAACGATTGCGCACCTTTGACGATCAAAGCTTGAGCCATCAGAATGATCACGGTCTTCCGCAGGTCGACGTGAACGTTGTATTTTCTCGACACGAGAATTTCACACTTGTGCACCAAACGCGACATGTTTAACCTCAAAAACGTGTACGAAGCTAGAATGAAAAGTTGCCTGGGCAAGCTTCGCGTTCGAACTGCCGTGGTACGCGCCGAGCCTGAGCTACTACGGTCCCACGAAAACAGCCCAAGATTCGCCTTGAGAAACGGTTCGACGCTGGTGGGGGAAGCACCGCGGACCAATCGGGCCGCAACGAGGACGAGCGAGAACCAATCGCACGGACTCTCATCGTTTCCGGCTCGTGCAGCGCTCGTGGCGGGACATCAAAGACGTTGCAGGAAGAGAACAAAAAAAGAAACGGCGGACCGAGGGACAGAGGAGAGATAGAGATCGGACGGTAGATCTCTTTGGAATTTCCGGCACGTGACAATGGATCTTTCTTGAACTCGCTGCGGTCGTTCGAGAAAACTTCAACCGTCTGGTTGATGCCACTATTTTCTATGATCTGTGACTTTGCTCGTGACGATTCTTATTTTTTCTTCATATTTGCGGAATTTGATCATGATGAGTACGTCGGTCATTTCCGGTCGCGCTTATTTTTGGCTATGATTTATACAAATTAGTACAGTCGTGCTGTCGCTGAAAAACCCCGTAATCGGAAAAAAATTGCAGGCTAGTTTTTTAACAGGTGATTTTGCAGGTGCCGCGGGTGCTAAATCCAAGTTTGCCTATAAATCGGGGCGTAGGGTTTTTTCAGGGGATGAAAGGGGATGGGGGTGGATTAATGCCAAACTACAACCCCTACGAGGTCGGCCCCGTGAGACAAAATGTGCAGAAAAATCCAGGGTCTAGTTTTGTCCACAGCGTCGAAGTCGTGGAAGTTCATTTTGGGAGTGAAAAAGTGGGGTGAAATTTTGAAAAATCAGTTTTAATTCAATAAGTCTTTAGAAACAATTCGTACACTTTTTGTTCAAATGGGAACGTTGTAGCCCTTGAAAAGACGCGTCGATAAAGTATTTGATCATCACTCTCCGATAATATCTTCACCCCGCAAAAAATGACTAAAATACAAAAAAAAATTGTTTATTGAATAACTAAAAAACAATCGATTTTTCGGGTATGGTTCAAATGTACGAAATGTAGAGAATAATTTTCTCTATATTTTCGTTTCTATGCACCACTTTTGAATTTTGATTTTCCAACCCCTCTCGGGGGTTGAAAATTCAAAATGAAATTCCGGGATAACTATTGACCGCACGAATTCGGCGCCGTGGAAGAATTTGTAGCTTGAACCCTCAGCTACATTTTTGCCCACAGCGCCAAACTCGTGTCTCTTTATTTTCGGTCAATAGTGGTTCCGGAATTTCATTTTCAATTTTCGACTCCTGAGAGGGGTTCGAAAAAGCAAAATTCAAGAGTGGTCCATAGGAACGAAAATATAGAGAAAATTATTCTCTACATTTCGTACATTTAAACCATCCCCGAAAAATCGATTGTTTTTGAGTTATTCAATAAACAATTTTTTTAAATACTCCAACAATTCTTTTGGGGGTGAAGATATTTTCGGAGAGGGTTGATCAAATACCCGATCGACGCGTCTTCTTAAGGGCTACAACGTTCCCATTTGAACAAAAATTGTATGAATTTTTCCTAAACAGTTATCGAATGAAAACTGATTTTTCAAAATTTCACCCTACATTTTCACCCCCAAAGTGAATTTCCACGCCTTCGGCGCGGTGGACAAAAATAAAGCCCGGATTTTTCTGAACATTTTGTCTCCCGGCGCCGACCCCGTGGGGGGTGTAGTTTGGCATTAATCCACTCCCATACCCTTTCATCCCCTAAAAAAAACCCTACACCCCGATTTTGAGGCAAACTTGGATTTATCACCCGCGGCACCTACAAAATCACCTGTCAACAAACTAGCCTTCTTCTAATTTTTCCGATTCCAATGTACAGCACGACTGTACTAAATATCGTTGGTTTCTTGTCGATCATCGATTTTTTTTAGGTTAAGTTGATAGATTTAATAATTGCCGGGCTTATTGGTGGCTAATTGTATTTGAAGTGTTTCGTGTGGGTGGCTGTTGGGAAAGCGCAGCGGTTTAATTTAATATAGCAAATTACTGAGTTAATTTCCGTTCGCCAATGACTACGGATCGATGCATTATGGCGGATTGTGTCTACGTTAAATTCGTAATGTTAATGGGAATTTTGAAATCCTGCCATTTTTTGAAAATGAATCTAAATGGATTTTGATGCCTCTGTTATCGCGGTCCGTAATCGTGGCACATCTTTTCATTAAGGGCTTACACCTAGGTGAAACTTTTGAAAAAATCGGTTTTTGGTTTTCGACGTATTTTCTAAAAATAAGATTTCAAAAAATTCTGCGAAAATTTTAAGTCAATCCGTTTTCATTTAAGGGAGTTATAGGGCATTCTAGGTAGGTCCAGCAAATTTTAAACGCTTTTTTTTCAAAATGACTTTTCCAAAATCGGTGACCACGATATTTAAAAAATCACTGCACCGATTAACATCAAATTTTACAAGCTTCTTTTACACATAAAAAAGCAGTGCTTGAACGAAGGATTTTTTTTCGATGCATAGTTTCTGTCTTATTGCCGAAAATAGTGCGTTCTTTTCACCGGAAATGGATAATTTTACTTTGGACTGCGGCCGTTTTTTTTTAAATCATTATTTTATTAAGGGGTGAGATACCTTTAGGCGAGCTAAAGATTTGCTGATTTTTTTTTAAAGAAACGATTTCTTCATCATTTTTGAGACAAGGGGATGTTTTATTACTACTTTTGGCTGTTACACGGTATTTTTTAAATAATCGTAAAAAAAATTGCCGAGGCATAGTACGGTCTTTCAAATTGTATTTTTTTTAACTGGCGTAACCTATAGGTAAAAAACTGATCGACCGATTTTTATGAAATTTGGTATAAATTTTTCTGACCTTATTGTCTGAAACATAACCCCAAATGTTTTTGAAAATTAAAACAAAAAGTATATTCTTAATGCAAAATGTAGCCATTTGGCCTATTCGACGCGTCGCGTCATAGCACATTGAAGAAACATTTAGGGCTCCATTCATGAATGTTAAAGGTAGTGATTTTTTTTGCAATCCGACACGTTTAATAAATATTCAACTTTGACGTTTGATTAATTCAACCGTGTTGATTTAAAGAGAAAAATGATTAAAATTTAGGGAACTCGACACAGTTTGTTACGACATATTGTGGATTTGATTGCAGATAATATCAACTGTGCGCGTTGATAATTATGTACAAATATCTTCGCCACGGCAAATTTATATCGATATGTATTTTGGTAAAACAATGCCGCGAATCAATTTCATAATCAAATATGAAGATAATAATATTATGATGAGCAACTGATATAGTAGTGGTCGCGCGGTTGGCATGCGGCTTCGGCGGTCTTGTACATCAAGTAGCGTCGGCCTGAGCCGATACTCGGGTGACCGCTCAACCGCGCACCGATACCGACTACCGAGCGAGATGCAACTTTATTGTGTTTCCGATGGCAAGGCAACGAAATCTCAGTAAAATATAGCCGCTTGTATCGGCACAAGTTTTCCTCAGTTTCCCTGTGCCCTCGTGCAAATGCGATGCTGATTGAAACTGTGCAGAATTTTCCCTGGACTATGATACTGAAGTTCGCCTCGTTAAAATGCAATAAAAAATGTCAATATCAAATGATTGAACGGTAAAAAAATATGAAATTGAAAAAAAAGTTCGTTGAAAATGATTTTAAAGAACTTGGTCGAAAATGATTGAGAAGCCAAAATATAGAAAGCTGTATTGGCATAGGTCTTCCTCAGTTTCCCTGTGCCCTCGTGCAATTGCAACGCTGATTGAAACTGTGCGGAATTATCCCTGGGCTATGAGACTGAAGTTTGCCTCGTTGAAATGCAACAAACAATGTTAGTAAAAAATGATCAAACAGCAAAAAAATATGAAATTGAAAAAAAAGTTAGTTGAAAATGATTTTAAAGAACTTGGTCGAAAATGATTGAGAAGGCAAAATATAGAAAGCTGTATTGGCATAGGTTTTCCTCACTTTCCCTGTGCCCTCCTGTAAATGCAACGCTGATTGAAACTGTGCGGAATTTTCCCTGGACAATGAGACTGAAGTTTGCCTCGTTGAAATGCAGTGTTGGTATAAAATGATTAAATGATCAAAAATTGATGAAAGTTTTTAAAAAATCAAAAATAAAAATCGCTGGAGGTCAAACAAAATTAAAGTTCAAAATTAGTTAATAATCATTTTTAAAAAAGGTCAAATACAGACCCCTGTATCGGCACAGGTTTCTCTCACTTTCCCTGTGCCCTCGTGTTTTAAAATTTATTGTATAAAATGATTGAACAGTCAAAAACTGAAGAAAGTTCAACAATTCAATGTAAAAATTGGTTCGTAATTATCGAAAGGGTACAGGTCCCTGTATCGGCACAGGTTACCCTCAGTTTCCCTGTGCCCTCGTGCAACTGCGATCAGGTGAAATGACAAGTGCCGGACAAAAGTTCACAGTCGTAAAAGTTCGCGCGAAAATGCGAAGAAATATATTTCAAAAACACCACCACATTGGGAGGCTCGAAAAGTAATTTCGTTTCGTCCATTGTCATTGACCAACACGAAATTACTTTCCGAGCAGCCCAATAAATAGCCACGGAAAAAATGATCTCGAAATTACCATGGTGCATAACAGCATCGATGCACTGTCGCATGTTGATCCGGTTGAAGTGATCTGTTCCGGTGTATATCGTTCTTTTGCCAACCAGCTTTACACTGCCATTTTGATAAAGTGTCAAGCGAAAGGTACGAGGCTTTATCATCGCGATTGTGCCGCGAAAATATTATTCTTCATCGATAGCCACGATCGTTGAAACTATTGCGAGATTTTTTCCGTTTCGGCCACCGTGTCTGGCCGTCCGATTTTTTTCAAAAAATTGTCGATCACCGGACGTGAAAATTTCGACGCGGACTTCGAGATCCCTTCGAGCACGCCTCATCGTCGTCGTTGCTCGTCGAGAAATATCAGAGATATGAGTCAGTCGACACTAGACCGGAAATCGTCGGCGTACATATTCACCCACACCTCGTTATATTTCGCATCGTCAGTTCGAGTTCCCGAAATGATTTTTATTTTCCTCGTTCCGCGAGTCTGTTTTTTTTTTCGTCTTATCACGTGGTCCCTGAATCTCGTCTCTTTTATTCTCCGGCAATCACTCGTCTTTTTCCGCCATGCGTGCGTGGGCGTTAGACATTTTTTGTGCCACGTTGTTTTTTTTTCGAGGCGCGTGGCGTTTTGTCGTTATAGTTTCGTTAAGTTTCGTTAAGTTTCGTTATACAGAGCTCGGAAGAAAAAGAAACATCGGATAGTTCACGATTTTTTTAAAAATACGTCCCGTCATATTCTGACGTTTTCCACATGACATTTTCTCTCCGCAATTCCATCATTCCCGACCCTCGCAACTCTCGAAGCTCATACGGATCGTTCGAAAGCTTGGAGTACAAAAAACCGGCGCTCGGGTAGCCGAAACGTATTTTGAATTGGTTGAAAATTAGATCGATCGCTGGGACCACTCAACAATCACTTTTTTGTACACTAAAAAGCAATTGAACGAGTGTTAACCCAACTGTCACTCGACGCGAATATTCACTGATTACGTTCATCCTCCACCATGGTGGAATCGTTGCCATCGCGACTTTTGGAAGTTCGAGCCTTTTTTTTGAAAATGCTCTTACGAAAATGAACTTTTACGAATTCGCCACACGAAAAAACCCACCATAGACAGCCCCGCGCGAAAAAGTGCATGTCAAAAGATTGCACGTTACGTTTTGTAATAATAATCGCAGCAGTGACAATGATAATCGTAATGATATCGAG
Source organism: Ophion slaviceki (assembly GCA_944452715.1). NCBI lineage: Eukaryota > Metazoa > Arthropoda > Insecta > Hymenoptera > Ichneumonidae > Ophion > Ophion slaviceki. The sequence continues at coordinate 11,645,700 of OX101785.1, forward strand.
TGAATTTTTTCTTTCGGAAAATCATTGTTTTAGCAGTGGTCGATAAGCACCGTATTAAAATGTCACACGAAGAATCTTGCGCAAAAAAAAATACTGTTAATCCATTTGGAAGAGTAAATTTTGATATTTGTAAATATATATATAAATATATATATATATATATATATATATATATATATATATATATATATATATATGTGTGTGTGTTTGTGTGTATATGTGGGGATTTCTATATTCAGTAAAAGCTCGAGCAGGGCTCAAGGACTGGCAATTCGAAAGGCCAGAATCCTACTGACTGATTCTGCTCTGGGAATATCGAGGGTGCGTGCGACGCACGGCGTCGGGACGAGCCCTATGTAATTTATATATATATATACACACACACACACACGCACACACGTGTGTGAAAGTTTACGAGCAGCTTCATTCATTCTTCTACGCTCGCTTGGTATCGTGGTCCTTACGAAAGCTCTCCGTTTGTGTGTGGGACATCTGTATCTATGTGGAAGGGTCCTTGTCGGATGCAAAGCACACTTGTGCGCGTCCAAAGAGCGTGCTTCACTGTGATTGGCCTTCGAAATGTTTTCGCGTGGGCGTCCACAAATCCAGCTGGAAAGCTTTCGCGTATCACTCTTTTTCACCGTATCATTTTTTCAATAACACCAATATCTAGATTCGTCTGATGTGAGTGAAAAAAAAACAAAATGTTTAAGGCCTTAGGCCACAGTAACGGGTATAAAATCATGTGCGAATTTAACCATTTTTTTTCGTATGAAAAAGTGATTCACTCGTAAAATTAATTACACATCTATTTAGTACGAATTACAAGCTGCTAGAAAATACATATTTTTTTTTCGATGTACAAAATGGCCGACTACCCAAATAGGGTTTTACAATCGGCACAGTAATGGCCCACGACTGGTTGCCAGAGAACAAACGATGGCGCGGTAATGGCTATACAATCGGGCCAGATCCGCACCATGCATGGCTGGTAATGGTAAACCAGGAATGGCTGCTAAGACTGGGCCAACTATCATACGCCCATATTGGCCCAGCAACGGCTGCCGGATCTTCTGCCGGGAATGAAAAACAAAAAATTGACAAATTATGAATATAAAAATTCTAGTAGTATCTTTTTGGTTTTCTTATGCTTTACTTATGTCCATGTACATAGAATAATTGCATTAAAAACAGTTTCTGCATTGTTCAAATTTTTACCTTTCATCGGGATCGAACCTGCGCCTTTCGTTCTAGTGTCGAGCGCCCTACCCACTTAACCATTTTAACACTTACAGAACCCATCGTTTGTTCGTTCCTTACTTTTATGCCGATAATTTTATTCGTGACATTAAAGTTTACCGACAGTTTTTTTAGTCCATTTAGGCTGTAAAAATAACTCGCTCGTTTTGGGTGAAGTTCCGAAAAGCATACTCCTCTGATCGAGCTGAAATTTTGCACCGAACTTCCTCTCATTATCCTAAGAGAAACCGTTGACGGATTTTTGACGACTAGCAATAGTTTTCCATACATCGCATTGTAAAGTTTATTATTTCACGCCATACGAGCATATCTATATACCCCATAGATACCCCCGACTCCTCCGGCCGCGCTGCAACCTGGCAAACAGTGCTCGCCCGTATGTGCATATCACTTGCCAAGTGGGATGGCTTTGTTTGGATTTATTTAATATAGTAGAAGCGCAGTACAATAAATAACTTTCAATATCCGATATATCGAAAACTATTGCTAGTCGCCAATATCCTTTTAAAGGTTCTCTTAAAATATTGAAAAGAAGGTCGGTGCAAAATTTCAGCTTCATCAATAGGATATGCTTTTCGAAACCTTATCCCTTGTTTTTACGTGTTACAGTTTAACGACCTGCATTTGCAAAACGCCCAAAAACAAACCATCAATGGGTGAAATAGATCTGGCAAGCCGTTCATCCGCCTATGATACCCCAATGCTGATCGCCATATTATCGGTGCGATGGTATTGGCCCACCAATGGCTGGCATAGATCTGGCAAGCTGTTCATCTACCTACGATACCCCAATGCTGATCGCCATATTATCGGTGCGATAGTATTGGCCCACGAATGGCTGGCATAGATCTGGCAAGCCGTTCATCCGCCTACAGTACCCCAATGCTGGTCGACGAATTATTGGCCGATTATCAGCAAACCGTTTAATGGCTGAATGCTGGCATTTTTGTTACGACAGGCGACCCTGTATGGGCTACTCGAAATTTCTCGAAACAGCTTTTTTCCAATTGGCGTGACAAATAACTTCAACAATTTTCACTCGATTTACTTCAAATTTAAAAGTTATGTTCCTAATTTCATTTCGCAGAGAAGCACGTACGGAATTTCTGATTAATCGAAAACTTTTCATTTGATGAGCAATTTATGAGCAGTTATAACGAAATTTTTCACTGAAAATTCATTTTTTAAGTTCAAATACCTACAACTTTTGAATGAAACGATATTTTTTAAATATTTTAATGTACATTGACGGGAATTTTTGTTTTTTATTCTAGGTAAAAAATTGTGGATGCTAAATGTCACGCCGCGGAGCGCCGAAAAAAGATAACAAAAGAAAATAATAGTAGACGGCAATTTCGTACATCGAAAAAAAAATATATATATTTTCTAACAGCTTGATATTCATACTAAATAGATGTGTAATTAATTTTATGAGTGAATCACTTATACCTACGAAAAAATATTGTTAAATTCGCACATGATTTTATACCCGTTACTATGGCCTAAGGCCTTAATTGATGCAAGGTGTTTCCTCCTTTTTGGAGTGTGCAGAGGAAAATTTGGCAGCATCTTTTTAAGGATTCATCACGGTGTACAATTTTCAAAAAAACGATTTTTTTTTCATTACCCGATAGTATAGACGGTTATACACATGCTGCTCAATTTTTGGGGCGAAATTTGAATGATTTTGGTCGCTGGAGTCTTCCTTAGAGAAATTGATTCGGGCAGTGGCATTCCGCACTCGAAACTTTAAATGCGTTTTTCTCGGAATGTCGTTTCCATAACGGTGTATGAAAGCTATGGAAGCTTTTTTTCAATCTTCATTTTTTTTAACGAAAAAATAGGCCACATTCGATACTCTTTTTTTCAAAACGCCGTCAATTTGTCAATTTTTATTTCCAAAAAACCTCTATTGTAAGATAGCGGCTTTCATACTGATTAATAATCTTTTTGAAAATTTTGTCTCAGTTAATATTTACGGCCACAACCGTGTACACCGTGAGGACTCCTTTTTTCAAAGACATTTTCAATCATTGAAAAAAATGTCAAATAATTAAAAACAAACGTTCAAAAATTTATTTTTTGTTCCTCATAAGTGCTTCGATTCGACATAAAAAATCGGACTGATTAGGGTGATTTACCCATCAAAATAAAATCGCGAAAACCTGCTATTTTTCGAGCTGACGAACCGCCAAGGGAAATTTTTTAAATCGCATGTGTCGATGAATTTTTCGAAAGAACTTCACGGGCGATATTCCGAAAGAGGTCTTGATGAGAAAAAAGTTGGATCAACGATTTTTATGAGTCGATGCAAGTGTTTAGTACTCAGGAAATTTTCGGGAGATTCTTTTTGACTTTTCGAGAAGCTTTTTCGAATTTTCCACGATTTTTGGGAGTGTGAACAAATTGTTAGTAGGTACGTACTGTGAGGACAATTTTGTGTTCAGTTCAAATGTCTTTTTTTCGCGCGGTATGCGGAGAGTAAATCTTTTTTCAATGACCTTTTAATTACTCTGATCTTCCGACAGTAAAAGGAAAAAAATCGAATGTTCATTTCAAATGCCAATCGTAACGTCTCCGATGAAGAAACTTATAAATTGCCATCCCTCTCGTTACGACCAAAAAATCATTCGAGTCCATCAACTTTACTGAACCCCAATTCTTTTTCGGAGAATGATAGGGCGCACTTTTTTGTTCGTGCTCCCACGTTCGAGAGTAATGCACACCCAGGTGTGTCTTGTTGGGAGGCTGAGGATTCTAAGTGATCCATCTCAAAAGCCCTGATACATAAAATGGAATGGGCCGAGTAGGTAGATGTGTGGATGTCTGGATGTAGATATATATATCTACATATATATACAGGGTGTCTTCTTCTTATCATTCTTCTTCTTCTTCTTAAAAAGTCTTCTTTTTAACCTTAAATCTTAAGGAAACTTTATGAAAAAAGATCTTATGCAGAATTTTCATACAAACCAATTCGAACATCTAACTTTGATAGCCTGCAGTGTAAAAAAAATGTGCTACGCATATCGTGCCAATTGCTTTAAAAAGTTGCTTTGTTACTGTCGATTTATATCATTTGTAGAAATAGCATGCGAAACACCGAAAACAGATGATTTTTTTTCCCAAAATAACACAAAGCCCGAAATCTCGAAAACCGTGGGACTTTTACTAAACTGAAATTTCAGCATACAGTAGGGTATGCTCCAGGCTATCGATAGTTGGAGGACTATCCATTCATAACAGGACACCCTGTATGTACAGGGTGACAATAATAAGGTGGCCATGTGATTTTAATAATCTTGCGCGGAGATTTGGCGACCAAGAAAAATGTGATTTTCAATGGGTTTTCGAGTCCTCTTAAAAATAAATAACCCACTTTCGTGATAAGTAGTATTGGACAGAAAAAATGGAATATTCTGGGAAAGAAATAAAAATTTCATTTTGAATACAGGAGAATGAAGATAATTCAATTTCCATATACGACACACTTGAAACACTTTTTTCTGCATTTCATCAGCGAGAAAAAAACGATCAAAGATGCATTTTAAAGTGGATAAATGGAATTTACTTCCATCAAATAAAAGTTTATCTGGAGGGTTTTGTATTCGGAATTTAATTATCTTCATACTGCTGAAACCGAATTGAATTTTTTATTTTTTCTCAGAATGCTCAATTTTTTCTTTCCGACAACTACACATTCCAAAAATACGCCAAATTTTTTTTCGAAGGGGACTTGAAAAACCATTAGGGCCGGACACCGCTCTAAAGGCTAAAAAAAGTCGACATTTTGCATTTTTTCAAAGTGTACACATTCAAGAATATGTGAAAAAATGTGAAGTTAAAATATTCAAAATTCACCAAGTTACAGATGGCTTAGTGAGCGCAGGGAATGCTGCTCAGTAGCATCGTAACATTTGGCTCCTGCACCAAAAATCTACGCTGTGTGAAATGAATGATGCAGTCCACTCAACGGATTCCAAGATGACGAAAACTTCGCAAATTTGTCCGAATATGCTGGATTTTTTGCCAATTATTTAAAATATAGGAAATAGTGAACTCTAAAGAACGCAGCACTCAATTTTTCCGGAGAAAAGTGTAAATAAATAAAAATCCTCTAAAAAACGCCCACGCACCAGTTTTTTTACCTTTTGAAATTTTTTTTGTGAGTAATATTACAAATTTTTTGACAATTAAAAAATTGTAAAAAACAATTTGGAAAAAACGTCCTTTTTTGCAGCCCGTCACAGTGGTGTATTTCGTCCAATATGTATTATTAATTATTGAATTATTAGCAATTTCATTAAAAATGATTGAATTATTAATAATTTCATTAAAAATGATTTAACTATTAATAATTTGATTAAAAATGATTGAGTTATTAATAATTTCATTAAAAATGATTGAGTTATTTATAATTTTATTATTAATTATTAAATAACTGATGTACATCGTTTTTTTCTGTTGCGAAATCATCGCGTCAGACTCTTAAAAAACACATGGCCACTTAATAATTGTCACCTTGTACATATACACCGATACCAATGTCCACGTATACAGCACGCTTGGCAAAAGGGTTGATCCATTCATACGGACCAACGGGTACATCCACACAATGCTCTGTAGGGGTTTTTCTATAGAACGTTGTGTTTGGTCAAAGCCCGATAAACTCGAGCTCAGATATATGCTATTACGTAAGCTTCAATCGGAGTCGTTCGAGTGAGAAACCTTGCAACATTATTTCACTTAACGAATTATTTTCCAATAACTTCGATATTTCAAATAGGAAAAAATAAATTTAAAAAAACTTCCCTCGTAATACGAGATTCGTTTGTTATTTTTTGCGAACGATTTTTGTATCGTAAAAAGTCAAGGTTTCAGTGAGATACATTTTTTTGGGTCGCTCTGTTTTCGACAAGCCGATTGAATTCGTCGACATTGAGAAATATAAGAATTATGGGGGTGGTAAGTTTCGCGAAAGGGTCTGTAGGATGCGTGGGTCTTCTAATATATATAGCACAGACCCTTTGTCCGCCTCTTCTAATGGTTGGCGCGTGTGGGTGGTTCACCCTTAACGTAACGAGTGTAGTGCCAAAAACCAATAGCTGGAAATTTGCTTAAAGAAGAGGGCTGAAGAAGGGATAATTGAAAGGTTACCCTTTTTTGTTTGCGATTTTGTTGCGGGAGTGTGAATGATGGGGGATTCTTAAAGTTGATTGGAGGCGTCCATCAATAAATGTACTTAACCGTGTCAGACGTGTATATCTTTAAGGCGGGATATACATTTACAACGATCGAAAAATCGATTTCTTTTTCTTCCCTTTAAACGATAGAACTATATATGAGGCATTCCACGTCACTTCAGCCAGTAAAAAAAATCCACAAATAATTTTGAAAAATCGAGTTACGTTATTGAAAAATATTCACCGAGTGTCGACATTTTTAAAAAAATTCTGACGTTTTTTCTCGTTGATTACCATTTTTAAATATTTTTCCATTCAAATGGCTGTATCTTTGGCAGGATTTGACGTATTTACATTGGTAAAAAACGAAAATGTGCGTCTTTTTCTAGCCTTCCAGAAAAAATTTAGATTGTGTTGAGCAAGTCGAACGTCCGTTTCAGGGCAAAATATGCAAAAATATTTTTTTTTCTCAAGGAAAGACACTCGTTATTTTATTTTTAAAAATTTCTCCGAATTGTGAATACGAAAAACAGATTTTTGGTATTTTTTATATTATGGGATTCCTAAACACCGTGAAGTTACAGCTATTTTTATTTAAAAAATTTTTTTATTACTATTCGATTGAAGAGTGTGGAGCACTCGCTGTATGTTTACCAGGTTTTTGAAATACATGTGACATATATGTATTGGAGCCTTGGACTGCCCCACACTCTTCAATCGAATATTAATGTAAAAAAAAAAATAGCTGTGACTTCACGGTGTTTAGGAATCCCATAATATAAAAAATACCAAAAATCCGTTTTTCGTATTCACAATTCGGGGAAATAAAAAAAAAATAACGAGTGTCATTCCTTGAGAAAAAAAAATATTTTTGCATATCTTGCCCTGAAACGGATGTTCGATTTGCTCAATAAAATCTAAATTAATTTTTTTCTGGAAGGCTATAAAAAGACGCACATTTTCGTTTTTTACGAATTTAAATACGTCAAATCCTGCCAAAGATACAGCCATTTGAATGGAAAAATGTTAAAAAATGGTAAGCAACGAGAAAAAACGTCGGAATTTTTTTTTAAATTTCGACATTCGGTGAATATTTTTTAATAAAGTAACTCGATTTTTCAAAATTATTTGTGGATTTTTTTACTGGTTGAAGTGACGTGAATGTCTCAAATGTAGAATATTTTCCCCAAGTTTCAAAGCGATATTCGAAAAACTTCAAAAGTTACAGCCCGTCAACGCTGTGCCTCACCGCTCGGATTCGGAGTGGGCGTGAATTTCAAACGCGTTTTTCTCAAAACTGCATTATCGAAATTGGCGTCCAGGAATACTCAAAAACGATTAACCCGATTCAGTCGAAGCTTAGTGGAAATATTGATAATATTGGTACCTTCTACTTGACGAGAATTGTTTTTGAAAAGTGGGAAAAAACTACTTTTTTAATCCACATTTTACAGAAATGTTGCGTGAAATGTTGATTTTTTTTGTAAATGCGTGCCAATTTCTTAAATTTGTATTTTCTTCGTTTTAATTACCGTCACATAAAAACTATACATGTTCTAACTGAAAAAATGTTTGAACTTTTTTGCAAACCAAAGTCTAAATGTATATACCGCTTTATTCGAAGCCCTTTTCTCGGTTTCGTTCGTATTTTCGTACGGTCGGAAAGAAATTAAACACTTGTGAGGATGTGTGGGTAAAAGTAGCCTTGAGGAGTTTCGAGACAATTGACAAAATATTACCATTTGATTTAAATTTATACAGTAATTTTTTTGTCATTTACGGAATATACACTCCGAATTTTAAATCGATCGTCTGCACTGTTTGTATAAAATGTACAATTGAAAAACTACTTTTCAACGTAGGGAGATGCCTACGTTTATTGCTGAATGGCAGTTTTAAGCGTCAAAAAGTGTGAATAAATGTTTAAAATGTAATGCAAAACCGTCAAATCACTCACAAGGAAAGGTTGCGAGGTCACGATCTCTCCGATTTCGATGAAATTTTGCATGCTTGTAGAATGGGTAAAAATATGCGACAAGTATTTTTTTATATCTGCGGAACCCGATTTTTAAGGGGCTATACCAGTGTGACATTTCAAAAAAAAGATTTTTTTTTGTTGCTTTTTTCGACGGTTTATACTTTCAAGAATATGGGATGAGATTTTTATACTTTCAAGAATATGAAATGAGATTTTTCAAAATTGCTGACATTGTAACTTAAAGAGCAATTATCCGATTGACTTGAAATTTGAACTGAGTACTCTTGAATACATTTACTCCACAATGACGGAGGGTATCTTTGATTGGATAAAAATTGATGATTTGGCATTGAAAAAAACGACTATTTTATAGGCAAGAAAACAGACTTTTTTTCATAACTACGCCATTTTGTCAGATTTTGATATTTTTTGAAAATCCTACGTCATTGTACAGGAAATACCTTCCAGTCTAACGACATTTTTTTCGTTTTTCGGTTTCAGCTACTCAATCGGCCGGAATCATGTCAGCAGTGGAGGAACTTTTTTTTTGGCGCCTCGGAAGGCAGCGCACAAGTCGCTTGGATCTCAACATTTTTCTATGAAAAAATTATATAAAATAGGTCAAATATAGCCAAATACATTCTTAATTTTCCGAAAAATTTAATTGAGTACTTTTCTTCCAAAAAATTCCCGAAAATCACCCAAATTTTCAGCGTTCCCACTGGTGTAGCCCCTTAAGGGGTGAAACGCACCCTCGAAAATAGGGGTGTTTTTCGTTTTTTATCGATAACGTTATCGTTCTCATCTCCAATGTATAGTACACGAAGAAATGAACATTGTTGCAATTTGAATTTTTTTCATATCTCGTAACCTCTAAAACGTTATCGATGAAAAACGAAAAACACCCCAATTTTCGAGGGTGCGTTTCAACCCTTAAAAATCGGGTTCCGCAGATATAAAAAAATACGTGTCGACTACTTTTACCAATTCTGCAAGCATGCTAAATTTCAGCGAAATCTGAGAGATCCACCTCGCAACCATTCCTTGTCAGTACATTATGACAATCTTGTCACCAGTGTCATAATGAACACGTATATGTTATCTGGTCATAGGCATCTCCCTATTTTAGAAAGTGTTTTTTCAATTTTTATTTTTAGAGAAACGGTGTAGACCGTCGATTTAAAATTTGAAGAATGCATTCAGCATATGACAAAGAATTTACTGTATAAGTTTGAAGCAAACGTAACATTTCGTCATTTGGAGCGAAACTCCTCAAGGAGGTTGGAGCGGTCCAGTTGAGACAACTGACGGTTTATGATTTTTTTCTCAATGAACCTTAAAAAAATGCATACGAGGTATAGATTTATTCTGTAGATGCTAATTTTTCATAAAATATACAATTAAAGGGCAAATTATGCATTTTTATATATATATATTTTTACTTCCATCCATTCAGGGTCCTTCCCCCCTAATACATTTTCCATATTCTACTTTATTTTTATTTTTTTGTCGTAAATACGAAAAAAAAATCCGTTCCTACCAACTTGAAAAAGTATAACATTATCGATACGTTAGTAAATGTTTTATACAACTCAGAATGAAATTTTGAGTAATTTATGATTTAGCCTATTTACATTTATGTCACGCGATTATTTATTATTACCATTAATTAATATTTATTAATATTTTCAACCATTAATTAATGTTTACAAAAAAAATTATATTGGATTGTCACTAACGTTCTAACCTCCTTAAATGTATGTCCTAAAGTACTATCAGTGACACAATGTACACAGAGAAAAAACATCACTTGGCTGAACGAAATCGTTGGCATCCTCCAATGGGGGATCGAAACAGGCCATATCAATTTTCTTTGTGTGTAGACCAAGCGTCGAACTTCCAGAGAGTATTGCATTTTTTCAAGTTTTGTTTTACCTAAATTTTTTAATATTCAAGTTCATTGGGAGAGGAGGGGGGGCTCTTGAGAGTAAACATGCCGCACTTCGAGACGGCTGCAACTTTTCAGTCCTCAACTGTTCACGTTGAGCTACAAGCTGCCGTACAGTTTGGTGGATGTACAGGAGAGCCGATGGAAAAAATAAGTCAAATTTTAATATGTGACAATTAATTATACTACAATTATCTAGTAAACGATTATCAATTTTTCTGTAAAGTTTCTGCCATACATAAGTCAGTCACACAATCAATAAATAAATAAATCATTATGTACTTTTTTTCAAATTGTGCTTTTCCTTATCATGTGCGAGAGTAAAACAACGTCTCGTAAGAACGCAATTTAAAGTTCGTATGTTGGAACAAGATGGAAATTAACATTATCGAACTGCTCAACTTTTTTTTGCAGATTTAAGCTTAAAAAATAACGAACTACTTATTGAGGATTCTCATGGGAAACCTGTGGCCTAAATTTGCAAAAAAAAGATTATGCACAGTAATAGCAATAAATAAATAAAAATACGTGAAAAAATGTTCGTTCCATTGCAACGATGTATGAATTTGATTAACGGGGGGATACCTTTAGGCGAGGAAAAAATGTGCTGATTTTCATGATACTTTAAAAAAAAAACATTTCTTTACCATTTTTTAAACCTAGGCTATGTTTTATTAATACGTTTGGCTCTTACATGGTGTTTTTATTTTTTAACAATCTCTAAAAAAGGCAAAAATTTGAAAAAAAAATATTTCAAATTCGTCCGGGTCAAAATGACCCAGTGTGACTGGGATACCTCAAGGAAGGGGTACAAAAAATCATGGAGAGTAGCTGTTTTTTCCTGGCCTAAAAGTACCTCCCCCCTCAAATAATCAAGAATAAAAAGACGCGCTCGTTTTAATTTCCACGGTAAGATCCATCGTGCTCACTTCTCTAAAAGAACAAACCGTCACATCAGTCTGAACAGACGAAACAACGACTCGTATTGTTTATCGAATTTTTCAAACTAATTATTGCACAGCTCGGATTTTTATACTCATACGTGTTCCTGCACAATGTTTATATTATGTTTATTCGAATTTTACGCAATGTTTGTCGAGGTATAAAAAGGCGCGCGAGATTCGGACCTCCCGGCGTACTTACACGTGTATAGAGAATACTCGACAACTACACGCGGTGTGACGCGGGGGTGGACGAGACACGATGACACGTTTCTCTGGCAACGAAGGGCGGCTGCACGTTGCATGCCCTCTTTATGTCTCGTGTCTACAGCAGTACATAGTATCCATGCGATATACCTTGCAGCACGTAGGCGCCATTGTTAATGTGGCATATAGTCGAGTTTCCAGAGTTTCACTGTAGACGGGCAATATTCGTTAGTTATTTTATATTGGGGCTAACTTGAGATGAAGACATGAAAGTATTTATTATTTTTTAAATTCGAGACGATATTCTCACTATCTCTAAATATTTTATTCTTTATACTGTAATCTTGAAAAAAAATGAGATTTCGATTAAATCCACATTTTTTTGTGCAAATTTTGCGGAAATTCTATTTTATTATAGTTTCAAGAAGAAAAAAAAACTGCTCATTTAGTCTGATATTTTATTTTATTTTGCACTGTATTAAAAAACGTGCATTTATAAATTTTTTTCATACATTAATTTTGGTTTTTTTTGGATCAAGTCCTTCTAATTATTTTTTTCGAAATTCAAAATTGTCATTCGATTATTAGACATTGTGGAAATAATCGAATAATGGTTTTGAATCATCAAAAAAAATTATAAAACGATTTTAAATCATCAGAAAAAAATTATCGGAATGAAATTACGAAGAAAAAAATGACGAATGCACGTTTTTTTTCATCCAGTACGGAATAAAATAAAGTGAATGATTGTTTGGGTTTTCGCCTTTTTTCTGAAACAATAATAAATAAAATTTATGCCAAATTTGGAAACAGAAATTGAACGAGTAATTGAACATTCGATTTTTTTTTAAATATCGCTATATGCTCGCCCATGAGAGGAACTAAACAGCTTTCATTATTTCTACGATTAAGCTGCGTTTGTCATCGCCATTGTTTTCGGCGATGTTACGATGATCCTTCATACGGCGATGAACGTTTCTCATAGTGGCGAATTATTCGCTGTTTTGGGATGACACGAATTGTCTTTCGGATGCGTTGCATGTCTTCGACCATCGTGAGAGTGAAGTGGATCATTTAATAATTGAACGGAATCAATAGTTTTCCAGCTTGTCTTGCGGCGGTCTTTCACAATAGCGAGCGGCATTGCTGAAACGTCCTCCTCGAAATATCGTCTCGAATACAGACCCTAATGAACGCTCGCCGGATATTAAACAAAATAAAGGGGAATGGAGAAGGAAAAAAATAGGGTACCGGTAATTTTTTTTACAACGGTTGCACCCAGCTGTTTTTTTTTATGATTTCGGCTAAAAAAAAGTAAAGGCACGCGTTGCAGATCGGTCATGAAAATTTATGAAAACGTCATAGAAATTCAAACCTTCGAAGGACTCTCGCCAATTTTAGAGAAAAATATCTTGTCCGGATATTTGGATCGTGCGGTCATCATTCATGAGAACAGTTCGATATAATTAGCATTCGATTCTCGACAATTAAAACGGCCAAGGGGAATTTTGGAAAAAATCAAAATTATTATAAGCGAAAAGTATTTAAAGAATGTTGATGATTTTGATGTAGGATAGCGATAAATGTGATAATGAAAATTTCAGCTTGGGAGCAAACTATTGGTAAGTTTAGTTCAAATTAATTTAGATTAATTAAATTAAATTTTATTAGTTTAATTAAATTTTAATAATTTAATCATATTCGATTGATTTAATTAAATATAAATTTAATATTTGAAGCGCATTACATGTCGGCATTATCGTAACGTTTCGTAAAATCATTAATTAGGGACTTTTTCAAAGGTCCTGAGCATTTCTAAAGAAGCGTTGATCAAGGATATTTTCAGAGGATTTGGACTTTTGCAAAAGCAAAAATTTAAGGACATGGCTATAATAAGGATGAGGTTTTTTTAAAAGCCTTAAGGACATTTTCAATGAGTCCTGACTTTTCCAAAATGCACTCATCATTTTGTAACACTTTCGCATACAAATACCGATTTTTGTCCCTTCTTTCTCGAAGAAAATAACCTAAAATAGTAGTATTTATTTACTTTTTTCGAATTGCAAAAAAAAAATCCTCACGTGCATTATAGACGCAAATAATCGTTGCAACTCTGGTCATGGTTGTCACGCATTGACTCAGAAATTCCCTTACTTTTCGAGGTTTTCCACACAGGTGTTGCAAATATTCCAGCGGAATTGGGGTCAAATAATGAACATCATTTTTTTAGAATCGAATGTATGAAAATGTTAAATATTAAGGAAAAATTTTAAAAGACTGAAATTCGAAAAAACAATCCAAACCCTATAAAGTAAAAAAAAACATTGAGACCAAATACAGAACTTGTTCTTTATTATAAACAGAAATTCTTATCTCGGTGCCAATCAATAATAAATAAATATAAACACTTATCTACAATCTAATAGTGCGGTCGTGTATCGACAAATCGAATGCAAATACTTCAGAGTAAATTAGTTGTTAGTTTTTATATTCTCAATGTTTGGCACTGACATATCTTTTTTGTATATCACGAAGAATAATATAAATATATAAAAATACTAATTTTCACACTTTTCAGTTTTTTTTTCCATTTGATTTCATTTTTCGTAATTCTTTCAAAAAGTAAATTCTGGCAAAATTGCAGAGAATTTTCCTGTTCATTATTCCAGGAGGAAAAAAATTCCCTGAGTTTTCCCTGTTTGCCACATGCCTAACAGCCATGCCGGTGTAATTAGCGAATGATTTTTTTCGAACATGCCATCGTCGTCCGAAAAATAACGTGACGTGTCTCTCGCGAAATTGCGGTGAACGAATAAATCATCGATAAACTTGAATCAGTCGGAAACGAAATTAAGCTCGTCCATCTCAACGTATCCGGAAACAAATCAAACGAAAATCGCCAGACTCTAAATGATCGCACTGAAAAATAATTAACGTCCCGTCGGATCACTTTTGCCACAAATTTTTATTTGATCACATTTCACGAGTTCCCCAGCTGAAGAGTCACGCCTTAAGGGGGCTCCAATATACAAAACCGCTATCGAACGAATTACGATAATTCACCCACACGAAAACACTCAAAGTTAGTGTCCAAAATTGAGTAAAAAAAACACCCAAAAGGGCTGTCGAATAAATACAAAGGAAGAAAAAAAACAATTGTTTCTCTTACGTTTTCACGTCGTTGTTTCGGTGATGGGCAGTTTTCCCGACGACGAAGCAGCTCAGCTCGTTCGTGTCGCGGCGATAACGTCGCTCATTGTTTTTTTTCCTTGTTCGATCCGCAACTGCTCCGCAATATCGATATATTTTCTTCGTTCGTTCGATCGGACAATCTTGAAATACGAAAATATACGCTTTGACTCGGAGATGATGAACGAGATGAGCGCGAGAGAGCACGTATGTAACAACGATATATCGTGATGATCTCGTACCCGATTGCGCTGCATCGGACGCATCTGAATGGCGTCTGAACGGATTGCAAAGGGACGGCAAACTGCATTCAGTTGTACCTGGGGTGGAGAGGGATAGTCGCGCGCGCATTCGTGACACCAATCTATCTCTCTCTCTCACTCTCTCGGTACGCGAGACTCCCGCTTTCGATAATGTACCCTGCCACCCTTCCACTATTCTCAAAGTCTTTTATCCCTTTTTTCCCCCTTTATTTTTCGTACTATCTACATCAGATAGTTGGTTTAAATTTTGCGATTGTATACGTATTCATGGAGACAGGTAATTTTTTAAACATATTCCACGTCCAGGAGCGTCCTCGTAATGACTATTGTCAGTACGAGGACAATAGAATGAAGGGAGGATGATACAATGAAGGGTGATTTTTCAAATGTCGTCGTTTATGTTATTACGTAAACGACGGCGTTTGAAAAATCACACCATTATATATATATAGACAGGGTGGATCAATTACTATTAGCACCTTGGATATCTTCGAAACTATAAGGTTCACAGAAATATTTGCTGAAATGAAATTGCACAGTACGAAAGGGGCCCTCCGATAGCGATAATAGTTTTTTTTGCAGGTGGAGGTACTTCGGACCTTCGAAGATCAATTCCATTTTTTAAAATGGATCGGTATGTTTTTTTCTGTATCATAAAAGAGGAGCTTAACGGGGTCCTCTAGTTTCTCGGCTGTTTTTTTACGGCTTTTTCAATAATTTTTTACGGGCAAAGCATCGTAATAATCAATCTCATTGTTTTTGCATAATCTTTATTAACATTTAAATAAGCTTTACAATTTTTTTGAAGTCAAAATATATAATAGAATAAACGTTATAGCGGCGACAGGAAGACATCAAGTAAAAGAGGTGCTTGACGGTGACCAAGATTGCGGCTGTTCTGCTTATCTGAAATCAAAAAACCAAACGGCATTTTAATCTTCATATTTAAGACTAGCGATTGAACTAGAGTGAATTCTAAATTACAAAAATTGACTTTTTTATACACTTTTGAAAATTACATTCTATTTTTAACTCATTTTTTCTTAAGTTTTTCGCTCGTACAAAAAAAACTATCGAAGCAATCATGATAATCCTAGTTCAATCGCTGGCTTATAACATATTAAAGATGCTGTATAAATTTGAACAAGATCGGTGCAGTAGTTTCTGAAATATCGTGGTCACCGTTTCGAAAAATGGTGTTTCGAGAAAAACGCGTTTGAAAGTTCGCGCATGTTATTTATACTTGTGAACCACTTCGAATATTGAAAAATCCTTTGGCACACATTTTCTACACATGTTGTAGATGTGATTTATGAAAAAAAAATCGATTTTTTCGACCCGAGAAACTAGAGGACCGCGTTAAAACGAGTTCAACGACCTATAGCATAAGGTCATTGAAGGTCATAGAATGACCATAGAACACCTTTAGACTTCTTTCTATGGGGAACATTGAAAGATAAAGTGTACAAAGAAGTACCAACGACACTTGACGACATGCAACAAAGAATTGTTACAGCCTGTGCGTCAATAAGTTCTGACGCTGTAAAACTTGCAAGTCAATCAATCGAAAAAAGACTCCAATGTTGCATTCATACTGATGGTCGTCATTTTGAACACTTACTATAAACGTACTCATCTTATTTACCACCGAAACTGTAAATATTAATACGTTATTCATAATGTTATGAATGGATCATCCTGAAACTGTCGATAGGTCAAATCATGTCCTACTATATGCTGGAATTTCAGTTTAGTGAAAGTGCCACGATTTTCGAGATTTTGGGCTTTGTGTTATTTTTTTGAAAAACAAATCATCTGCTTTGGGTTTTCGCGTGCCATTTGTACAAATAATATGAATCGACAATAAATAAGCAACCTTTTAAAGTAATTGGCACGCCATGCATAGTACAATTTTTTTACGCCGCAGGCTATCAAAGTTAGATGTTCGAATTGGTTTGTATGAAAATTCTGCATAAGATATTTTTTCATAAAGCTTCCTTAACATTTGAGGTTAAAAAGAAGACTTTTCTAGATAAAACAAATAACCAAGCGTATTTTTTGAAAAATCGGGTCAACAAAGTTTCATTTGTAGAAATGGCATGCGAAAAACCAAAAGCAGATGATTTTTATCTCGAAAACCTTGGGACTTTTACTAAACTGAAATTCCAGCATATAGTACGACATGATCTGACTCATCGACAGTTCCAGGATTATCCATTCATAACAGGACACCCTGCACACATGCACGCACACACACACACACACACACACACACACACACACACACACACACACACACACACACACACACACACACACACACACACACACACACACACACACACACACACACACACACACACACACACACACACACACACACACACACACACACACACACACACACACACACATGTATGTATATAATGGAAAGCATACACACATGTATGCTTACCATCTGATGAGAAACGTCACTTAACCCTATGTTGACACACTGGATCATTTTAATCGAGACGTGGTTTCCTCTCTTAAAACGGTTTATTCACCGATGAAAAAAAATACGTGTCTAATAGTTTTCAATGCTTTATCACATATATGAGTTTCAACAAAATCGAAGGCGAACACTTAAGTGATGTTTCTTGTAAGTATATGTCGTCAACGAGCGAGTACCTACTCCAGGTAATTGGGCGGAACATTCTTAACGGTCTGAAGACGTCGTATACTTTACGAACAGTGAGGTGGATTTTACTGGTCAAAATCAAACTTCGAATCGTTTATAAAAAAAAACATGTCATCCAATCAATTTGGTTTTGCTTTGGATTGGTTGTGTAGACACGGGGGGGGGGGGGGGGGGGGGTTAAATGTGGCCATTTGTTTTTTTAAGGGTCTTACGCGGAGATTTTGCGACCGAGAAAGATATGATTTTCAATGGTTTTTCAAGTTTTTTTTTTCAAATAGAGCGTATTTTTTTTATGGGTAGTATTTGCCAGAAAAAATGTATCAATCTGGAAAAAAATGAAAACTCCATTTTGAGTAGAGCAGAATGGAGGTAATTGAATTGCGCGTACGAAACACTCCTGAAAAGCGGTTTTGGGTATCCCATCGTTGAGAAAAAAATGATCAAAGATGCATTTTGAAGTAGATGAAAAGAATGATATACTATTTGGAAAAAAAGTTTTTGGAAGTTTCTCCTGTTCGGAATTTCATTATCTTTATTCTACGAACACAAAATATGATTATGATTTTTTTTTAGAACGCTCCATTTTTTCTGGCATATACTAATCGTTACAAAAATACGCTATATCTTTTTCCAAGAGAACTTGAAAAACCATTAAAAATCATGTTTGTCTCGGTCGCAAAATCTCCGCGCCAGACTTTTGAAAAATACATAGCCACCGTATAATTTTCAAAAAAAAAGAGTAATTTTTACTTACATTTGAGATCTCAAAAAGTGCCAAACTAAAAGAAAACGGACACGTGCACCGATAGCTATTTCAATAACGGAAATTTTGGATTACCAAAATCGGACAATCATAGTTAGAATTATGATTCCGGCCAAGTCGAGAAAAGTCGTTTCGTGAAAATATCTGCTCTCACTAGTCGTCGGTAACTTGGCCGATTTTCAATTTTTTACTTGAATTTTTTTTTCACTTATTCTAGAACATACAGTGGGTAAAAAAGTATTTGTACATCTCACACGAATCTATTGTAAATTTGGCTTCATTTTTTCGTTCGTGATTTCCCAAGATTTTCGTAAACGGACACCATGTATTTTTAGGATAAGCTATCGAGGACCGAAACTTCATAAAGCATTTAATTTGTTTAGAAGGATAATTTGAAAAAGACGACGTGTACAAATACTTTTTTTTTCACCCACTGTATATGTATATAAATGATTTCCATCTAACAAGAAACGTCACTTAACTCTATGTTGACACACTGGCTCATTTAGACCCGGACCAATTTGAAATAAACTGCTCGCTTTCCGATACTTTTTTTTACCCACTGTATATACTTCGGGAAAATAAAAAAAATCGATTTTTTCACCCGTCACAGTGGTGTTCCACCTTAACGAAAGCAAAAAAATAATTGGACGACGCGTTTTAAATATATTGCAATATTTAGGATACTCCATGTATGGCAGTTGAAAAACTGTAGTATAATTGTTTTCCAGCAATTTCCAAAATTACGATAAATCGCAGGCGAGTTCTATATTTTGATTATTTATCTACAGAACGGTATTTGCTTTGTTTATTTTGGGAAATTAAAATCACAGTGTTTCTACATGTATCCGAAAATATTTGTGAATTCATTTGAGATATTGTTGTATTAAGGCCTTAGGCCACTCTAGAGGCCGAAAAAATAGGCTTTTTGGCGATTTTTTTTTCAGAAAAACTACAAAATAAATCGAGATTACAAAATAGGATGTTTATCATACACATCAGTGACTATATACAATAATTTTTTTGAAGCGATTAATTTCAAAATGGCGGCTGTACAGCGTTTATGTCGAAACTGCATTTTTTAATTCGGCCGGAAACATAACTCAGACAATTTTCAACCGATTCACTTGAAATTTTGTATATATCTTGAAAAATACATTGTCTATGGAAGTACGTAGGATTTTTTCGTTACATTGCATAGTTCATTTGTTATTAACAATTATCTGACGATTTTTTAGGCAAATTTTTCACTTTCCACTTTAGAAGTGCGCCATTTGGCCAAAAATCAATATATCGAAAAAATCCTACGTACTTCTATAGCAGTTATGATATACTATCGAAAAAAATTCATTGGCTCATTATAATTAAACAATTACGGGAGCTCTTTGTCCGGCCGTGGACCCTGGGAAAACGGAGACGTCATCGCAAAAACGCTGCACAGCCGCCATTATGAAATGAATCGCTGTAAAAAAATTATGGTATACAGTCACTGATATGTATGATAAACACCCTTTTTTGTAATATCGATATATTTTGTAGTTTTTCTGAAAAAAATCCGCAAAAAACCAATTTTTCGGCCTCTAGAGTGGCCTAACCTCTCAATAGAAAAGCCGAATATTGCTTTCAACATTGAGTGAGTTATTGAATTTTTTCGTAGGTATTTGGAGGATCGTGGTATTTCACATACGCCATAGATAGTAATATTGATCATTGTTTTCCATCCCATGATCTTGTTTTTCGTCGAGGAATTCCACGTTACGCATATATGCTCGATCCGTCGAGACAATGGTCTCGACGGATTCCGGTGTGGATGGTTGCGTGAGACGGTCTGGAATTTTCATAAAAGCGAGCTAGGGCCCATCGAAAAAGGTATAGTTAGCGGAGGCGGGTCTCTGACCGTGGAAACGTTCATTAAGTTTCCGTTTCGATATCTCGTGGGTAAACGTCGTCTGTCCTGGCGGAGAAAAATGTACATGGTTAGGACTGATCCCTACCGCTGATGTAGGCATTCTTCGCCCTGTCATCGCCGTAAATCATCAAATTCCACACTGAATCATGCACCGTGAAAAGACCCTCGTTTTTACGAAATTATTCTTAACGACGTCCAAATTCATTCGTAAATTTGTATAATTAGGACGATAATTGTGAAAAATTGGAAAAATCCTTGCATTTTTGTTTGTCGATTTGTCAAATGACGCTGTAATTCAATTACAGCGATGAATTTGGCAGTGACGTTGGCATAAAATAATAGAGAGAGAACGAATATTTTGAAAGATGAAAATGAACACAGAGATAAATTACGAAATTGGTTCTATCAAGAGAGAATGAACTAAAAAATGAAGGGGGAGATTAATGATTTTTTTTCAGCAAAGATTTCTTCACCCTTTTTGCACTGTTGTATGGTTATTTTTTAAATTAATCTTTAAGGCAGTAGTCTGGTCTAGAAATTTGACAAAATCGTTTTTTTTTTCATTTTATTATTCCTTAGACCTTTTTTAATACGCTCGTGAAAATTGTTTATTGATATTTAAAAAATTAGCAGAGTAATTGAAATTATAAGCAAGCCGCGCACAAACCTCATCTAACGGTATCAAAACTTTGAACCCGTTGATCTCAGAACTATGTTTTTCAAACTGGCGCCCACGATATCTCGATAACTAATTGACCGATCGAGCTCAAATTTTGCACATACCTTCGGTAGCCTCTTTCTGAGGACTGGTAGCAGAATTGAGTCGAACAATAATTTTGACCACATTTTATAACTCGTCGAATACTCGAAAATGTATGAAATATCGTTAATCAAAGTTTAACAAGCCGCCATTTTGTAACAAAATTTTTTTAAGTACTAATTCTGCTACCGGTGCTCAGAAGACTCATACAGATTGAGAATATATATATATATATATTTTTCAGATGTATACAACATCACCCAGAGTGGGCGCCGGTTGAGGCGGTTTTCGGCGGACCATGTTGTAAAAAAATAAAAAACTAGATGAAAATATTTAAAATAATTTTTTTTTAAATGTAGATACTTTCTCAAAGGAACAATACACATGTAAAATTTCATCAAGAGCACTTCAACGGTTTTAAAGTTATTCCAACCCAAAAATGACGTCAAAAATCTCGCTCTAGACCAGACTACTGCCTTGAAAATGGCCGAGGTATGGCACGGTCTTCTAAACTGCACTTTCAAAACTCCCGTGCGGCTAAAAAACTAATCCATCGATTCTGATTAAATTTGGTATAAATCTTCCTAATCTTATATAAAACTGAATCATTGTAAAAAATTACAAAAAAATCGATTATGAAAAAGTGAGCATTGTATTGAAAAATCCGTCCGGGTCACTATGACCCAGTGTGTCAACGGAAAGTTAGGGGGGAGATATCTTTGAGGTAACTCCTTTAGGCGAGGAAAATTTTTGCTGATTTTCATTACTTTTTTTCAGAGGAAAGATTTCTTCGCCAATTTTGCGTTTTAGGTTAAGTTTTATTACTATTTTTGGCTGTTACATGGTATTTTTTAATTTCATTAATCTTCAAAAAGGGCGGAGGTATCGCACGGTCTTTGAAGCTGCATTTTCAAAACTGGCGTGACGTATAGCTAAGAAACTAATCGACCGATACTAATGAAATTTGGTATAAATATTTCTAACCTTATTCTTAATTCTATATTTAAAACATGATCCTAAATGTTTATAAAAATTTTTAAAAAGTCTTTTTTATTGCAAAATGTAGCCATTTTTCCGAAAAATTCAATCTTTTTGTTTCAAAGCCTACAATTTCATCGACTTTCAATATTTCCCACTTTTTCTTGGTTCATATTCTCCGCATGAGTATTAATGAAAGAAAAATCTTCGTTGATATTTTTTCAGATTCATCCTGCCGACGCTACGTGTCACGCCGTCTGACAACATCCGCCGCCACCCGTTTAGAAGACTGTGCCAGTTACAGTATTACAGATTAATTTTCAAAATACCATGTAACAGCCAAAAGTAGCAATAAAACATATCCCAAATCTCAAAAATCGTGAAGAAATCTTCCCTTAAAAAAAATCACAAAAATCATCATGTTTCCCTCACCCGAAGGTATCTCCCCCCTTAAATTGAAACTACACATAACTCCGGACCTCACTGACCCAATCAATCGTACAGATAGAAAAATTAGGCAAAAATTGATACCCGCTAAAAAACATCCTCAATTTGGAAAAAAATCCCTGAAGAATTGGGAGGGTCTCGACGTCCTTGACGCATCCGAGGTTGGCCCAATTGTCTTCTCACATACAGACA
This sequence comes from Ophion slaviceki, assembly GCA_944452715.1. NCBI lineage: Eukaryota > Metazoa > Arthropoda > Insecta > Hymenoptera > Ichneumonidae > Ophion > Ophion slaviceki. Next base: position 11,668,398 of record OX101785.1, read on the forward strand.
GTTCGAAGTATAACTTTTTTGGCGATCGTGTGCGTGTCGAGACCCCGTCGCTGGCACGGTGTTGGTGAAGACGTTGCCATGTTTTTCCAGTTCTCGTGAATGAGGCTGCTGCGGCAGTGCGAAAGTCGAGGGTGGTGGGGCAGGTGACCGAGGAAATCGAGAGGGGGTTGAAAATGTTGAATGGGGGTCGGTCGTTCAAGTCGGCATTCGCGGGGATGCCAGGATAAAGAGAGAGGGAGAAAGAGGTAGAGGGAACGAGAGAGGTTCACCCCTGACAGCTAGAACAGTGAACGAGAATCGCGACGAGCAGAGCAGTGAGGAAGGGGTCGAATGTAGGCTAGTCTAGTTGGCAGACCGCTTCCCCAATCGATACACGCAGCTACTATAAACCGAGCATATATATATATGTGTGTGTGTGTGTGTGTGTGTGTGTGTGTGTGTGTGTGTGTGTGTGTGTGTGTGTGTGTAGGTGTGTGTGTGTAGGTGTGTGCGTGTGTGTGTGTGTGTAGGTGTGTAGGTGTGTGTGTGTGTGTGTGTGTGTGTGTGTGTGTGTGTGTGTGTGTGTGTGTGTGTGTGTGTGTGTGTGTGTGTGTGTGTGTGTGTGTGTGTGTGTGTGTGTGTGTGTGTGTGTGTGTGTGCATGCGTGCGTGCGTGCGGGTGTCTGTGTACATTCACACCCATAGTATATTTCGTCAACCTGATTCACGTTGAATACGATTTCCATTCTTCCTTTGGTCATTGATCGTATTACTTTTTATTTATTATTATTTCTTACATTATGACTACTATGTTTGTTATTGTTTTATATGAAAGTATATTTCACCGGGGGATAAAAAATCAGGGAATAATTGTGCGAATAAAATATATAATGTAAATATTAGGGTGTGTCAAAGGCAAGAAAACTTCAATTCACCAAACAATATTATTGGGTGAAAAAAATCGATGCAGAACTTGAGCTTTTTGACTCAAGCCTCAAGATTTACGGGGTAAATTCACTCTTTAGGTGGCAAGTTTAAGTAACTCGTAATCAATTAATATTTGTTAAATCAGGTTGACCATTTTTTAAACTGTCATTCACGGTGGGGAATTAAAAATGTTAATCAATTATTTTTATACAAAGGACAGGCGGGGAAAGAATGCATGTATTCCTCGAAAATACAATAAGCTATTTACAAGGATTTGTTTTGTGTGAGAAATGATGATATTGCGATTTGAAAGGGAAAGTGTTTTGAAGCTGTGAAAAAAGAGGAATTTTCGTGACTTTTTTCTGGAAAAGACTTGTGCGGGTTCAACATTTTTTTCTACATTGAGGAGTATGGTTTCAAGTATCTTCTACAATTTTTTATTGAAAAATATTTATAAATTTGGTGGATACGATGGTTTGAAAAAACGTCCTTTGCGGTGAACACTGCTGCTCGGAAACAAATCATCCGAAATTAAAAAATCGAATCTATTACATTTTTGCACGATATTATCTCGTGCTTGGGCGGAGGATTAGAGAAAATATCGATTTTTGAAAAAATGGCCGCAGTCAAATGTAAAAGTATCGATTTTCAGTGAAAAACGCTCTATTTTCGTTGATAAAAAAAACTACGTCTCGAAAAAAAATTCCTCCGTTCAATGATTGCTTTTTGATATGTAAAAGAAGCTTGTCAAATTTGAAGTCGATCGGTGAAGTGATTTTTGAGATATTGTGGTCACCGATCTTGAAAAAGTCATTTTGCGAAAAAGGCTTTTAAGGTTCGCCTACGTATGGGCGCCCATAACTCCTTGAATTTTGAACGGATCGACTTGAAATCGTCAGAGAATATTTTTGAAACGCTACATTTTGAGAATCCGTCGAAAGCCAAAAATCGATATTTAAAAAAAACTTCAACTAGGTGTAAGCCCTTAAGGTGCTATACCAGTGTGAACGCTGAAAATTTGGGTGATTTTCGGGAATTTTTTGGAAGAAAAGTACTCAATTAAATGTTTCGGAAAATTAAAAATATATTTGGCTATATTTGACCTATATTACATTATTTTTTCATAGAAAAATATTGAGATCCAAGCGACTTATACGATGCCTTCGGAGGCGCAAAAAAAAGTTCCTCCACTGCTGACATGATTCCGGCCGATTGAGTAACTGAAACCGAAAAAGGAAAAATATCGTTAAACTGGAAGGTATTTCCTGTACAATGACGTAGGATTTTCGAAAAACATCAAAATCTAACAAAATGGCGTAGTTATGAAAAAAACGTATGTTTTCTTGCCTATAAAATGGTCGTTTTTTTCAATGCCAAATCGTCAATTTTCATCCAATCAAAAATATCCTACGTCATTGTAGAGTAAACATATTCAAGAGTACTCAGTTCAAATTTCAAGTCAATCGGATAATTAAAGATTTAACTATCGATTTTTGCAACATAAAATGATATTGATATAAATGATGTAAATGATAATGGTATTCTTGAAAGTATAAACTGTCGAAAAGGGCAAAAAAATCGATTTTTTCAAAGTTTCACACTGGTATAGCCCCTTAAGGAATCTCCATCCGGATTTGAAAAATGATAGAAAATTAATGGATAGCTTTGCATTCGTAGCGCAGTTTCCGGAACGAAGGGGACATCTTTGAAATTTCGACATTCCATTTGTCATCAATAAACAAATAAAACAACACCCAATTTCCCAGTTCAACCTCTTTTTGTATTTAGATTTCGAAGAGGCTGGCGGCACCGTCGCCTCATCTTTTGATTTGTAAAATGTCGAAATTCCGTTTAAACTCGAATAGTTCAATATTTTTCTATAAGCCGAACGATTTTTTCTTTCATCCTTCATCACGTTGATCACATCCTAGTGATGTCAATAACAACAATGAAAAAAAACAACAATAATCACATTTCTCTATTTTTGATGTCTAAAAAAACCATGGTTTTGAAGTTGTAATGCAACGAAAATCCATCTTTATTTTTTTATTCCTCCATTTTTATTACTATCTGAACTTTTTCTAGGCCGGTTTAGATCATCGCTAATAACGATCTTCAGTAATATTTTAGTGATATTTATAGTCTAAATGGGGCAAAAAAATTGGGCAGTGGCGGAAAAAAAATATTTAAGAAAAATTAGGAAAAAAATCCGTTGCGTTCCCCTTATGCAAACTTCAATACCATAAAAAAACCTCCGGTGTGCCCATTATCGAAATGCGTCGATAAACGTTGGCTTCGTTTTTTTACAGGCAATAATAATATTGAACAACGCCGTTATCGTCAAGAACATATATATAATAACAGAAAAAAAATTGACCCTGAGTATCAGCGTAACCCCTAACGATAACCGGATTATCGTGCGGATATGACTCATCACTGGAAATTGTGGCTGGGCATGCATACACCGGGTATCGCTAAATATAAGAATTTTTTTACATAACATCCACGCTTTGTACATTTCATTTGGATTTTTTCCACTTTTATTATTTTCTGAAGCTACAATGGTATTCATTGGCCAAAACAAATGTCAGATATTCGTAAACGTATTCATTGAGCAAGCAAATGTCAAAGCCTGAGAAAACGAGATCAACAAATGTGTCTGACTTTTAAATGATATTTATGTGGGTGTGTGGGTGTTTGATAATTTATTTATAGTATTTTTGCAATTTATATATATATATATATATATATATATATATATATATATATATATATATATATATATATATATATATATATATATATATATATATATATATATATATATATATACATATCAATTTTGTGCTCAGGGAGAGTTACAGGGCGACGCCCACGCGTTCTCTGAATTGAACGCAAACGTCAATGAAATCGGCGGAGCTTCAGTTTTATTTTTCCCCCGAGGACGTTTTACAACGCCCGCCAGAGAAATAACGAAACCAAAATTCAGACGATGCTCCATTCAATCAGCGAGACACTAGAAAAGTCTCAAATAAGGCGTGTCTCAAAATGACCTGACAATTTAAATTGCGCGCCATTTTTCTTGTGGCGAACATCGAGTACTAATCTTTGACAACAGGCATTAGAAAGTATCGAGGTTTAATCATGGAGAATTACACGATCGAGCGACGTATAGAAATTGTTATTTACTGCATTGATACTGCATAGTTATTGCAGACGAAGTTTCATAGTCGCGTTATCTCGCGCCACGGCGATGTGAATAGGGAGCCTTACTGCCAATTTCTGCCGCTAGAGGGGACATTGTGTTATAACGTAAACAGAACATGACGTAAGTGAGATTCTCTTTGGTTTTGCCCGTGTTTCTACGACTATTGTAGAATTTTCTTTAAATAATCCGTATGTCGTGAATAAATTGTGAAGAATGCATCAGTGTTGTGCAATTGGATGCAGAAACGAAGGCGTTCATTTATTTCCTAAAAACGAAAAACTTCGCAAGCAATGGGAAATTGCTATACGTCGCAAGCACTTTACAGCCACAAAACATTCAAGGCTATATTCTGATCATTTTAGATCTGCAGACTATAGAAATGAAGGATTTGTTACAGCTCAGTGTATAAACATAATATTTTTGACGCTATTTACTTCTAAAAGTATATTGTAAAGTAGCTCATCATCATAACCTAAAAAATTCTATTTAAAATATTTGCATTTTTTTAACCTCCTGGTATTGTTTTATTACATAATACTTACCTAGCTCATTTTCATTCTTCACGGGGACGAAACTGAGCCGGAAAATATTGACAAAAGGGCCCTGCCCTGTTTGTTTGGAGCAAAAAAGAAACTTTAAAGGATGAACAGAGAAGGAAAAGAGTAGAAACCGATTTTTCAATTCCGATATAGTCAAATATCCGTATTTATTGTCCATTAAGTCCATTCGTATCATTTTAGTACAAGACACCGTGAAAATGTACCGCACGCGTTGACAGCTTCTTTTGTTTGCGTTATGCTTACGTGGCGCCATCTGCGCTGAGCTTTGCGTAAGGTTTCCTATTGGCCACCAAGATCGTGCGATTTGACGTCATCGGACTTCTTTCTTTCGGGATTTCTGAAAGGAAAAGTGTATGCCAATGATCCACAGACCATTCCGGAGCTCAAGAAAGCAATTGGACGCACCATTAAGGGGTTATACCAGTGTAAACGCTGAAAATTTGCGTGATTTTCGGGAATTTTTTGGAAGAAAAGTTCTCAATTAAATGTTTCGGAAAATTAAGAATGCATTTCGCTATATTTAACCTATATTACATAATTTTTTCATAGAAAAATATTGAGATCCAACCGACTTATGCGCTGCCTTGGGAGACGCCAAAAAAAAGTTTCTCCACTGCTGACATGATTCCGGCCGATTGAGTAGCTGAAACCGAAAAAGGAAAAAAATGTCGTTAAACTCAAAGGTATTTCCTGTACAATGAGGTGGGATTTTCGAAAAAAATCAAAATCTAACAAAATGGCGTACTTATGAAAAAAGTCTGTTTTCTTGCCTATAAAATGGTCGTTTTTTTAAATGCCAAATCGTCAATTTTCATCCAATCAAAAATATCCTACGTCATTGTAGAGTAAATATATTCGAGAGTACTCAGTTCAAATTTCAAGTCAATCGGATAATTGCTCTTTGAGTTACAATGTCAGCAAATTTGAAAAATCTCATTTCGAGAAAAACGCGTTTAAAGATTTAACTATCGATTTTTGCAAGATAAAATCATTAGAGATACGGCTTTGAAATTTTTACAAGATTTTCTTGAAAGTATAAACTGTCGAAAAGGGCAAAAAAATCGATTTTTTAGTGTCACGCTGGTATAGCCCCTTAAAGAAATTAGTCCCCAATTATGCCAACATGTTATTGAAAATTTCGTCAAAAGAGTGAACGTTTGCATACAGGAACGAGGTGGCCATTTATCGGATATTGTGTTCCACACATAACCTCCATGTTGTACCTTATATTGCAATAAAATATTCGTACTTTTCAAGAAAATAATACGTTTTATTGATAAATTAAAATGTCAGGTCATTCTGAGACACCCTATACGTGGATCAGAAAAAGAGACTACACAATCGGAAGTCTCGTCAAAATCGGCGTTTTTTTCTCGCTCCGATCGGTCGAAAGCTTACGAGAAAAACTTTCTCACTACACGCAATCCTAATCACTAGTCGGTACTACAAGTGTTATTTTTTTTCTTTCGCTCCTTCATTCTTCTCTCGCCCACGATTGATTTTTTCATCGAAAGTTCTCGCTCCGTATGCTACCCTCACGGTTTTTCTCTTCTGCCCCAACATGATAACCGAGCTCCGGAAATACATATTACATCTCGATGGACACGACATTCAGACCTCGGTCACGCCTACCGAAGTTTTTTTCTCTCTTCTGGTATTTTTAGATCGCTCACTAGTCAAGAGAGTGGCAAATGCGGTTACGTGAGCTTCGAGAGAGCAGATTAAGTGTTATGTCCAGAGGCGGAAATCAGCGGGATATATGACTGATATGTATATATATATATGTATGTATGTAGTGTGTGTTTAAGCGAGAGAAAAATGCATAGAGACGACAGACGAGAGACAGATATAGACAGGGGAGTTTTCTCTGCTTGCGCCTAGGATGTATTGGCTCAGATCGACCGGAAACGTGAAACCGTTTGCCGGAAACAGACGAGGTTGCAAAGGTTTAATTATTGTGCAAGCCAACTTCCGGTTAAGAAAAAAATTCCCTACTTAGAATTCGCGGACTAAAATATTTTATGTACTGCTCGTGTGCATGTATGGGTGCATATATACCTACAGTACGAGTCAAAAGTTATCGATCACTTTGAATTATTGCGAAGTCTGATACAAAGACACAAAATGTATCATTTAATCGTAGACAATGGTGTTTTATTATGGAAAAAAAGTATTTTGACTAACAAAATTGCAACGAAAATACTATGTAGCTCTTTAAAATATAATTTTGCAATTATTTAAAGTGATCGGAGACTTTTGATGGTATATGGTACTGTAGATATGGATATGTATATATACAGTCAAACCTCGATATAACAAATCTCTAGGGAATTTTGTTATATCGAGTTTTCGTTAAATCGAGATCATGTTTTTTTTTAAATATATATTAGTACTATAAATATAGGGATATTTTTTAAAGAAAGAAAGGTTTAAATTAGAGCCATTTTTACGAGCAATTAGCAATTATTTTTACAAGCAATTAGCACAATGTATATTATTATGTTGTTGTATCAAAGATGTTGCATCAAGGATTTCGTTATATCGAGGTTCGATTGTGTACACACACACATCCATCGTTTAACAACATAAAAAAATAGATTCGGAAATATTCACCAAAAAAACCACATTCCTTGTACAATTCATATTTACAGGACTTTTAAATAACGAAAAAAAAACAAAAGTTTCCAATCACTTTGAATAATTGCAAAATTTTTTTTAAAGCCACAAAATGTATAATTTAATCGTAATTAATAGAGTTTCGTTATGAAAGAGATGTATTTTGAACAACAAAATTGCAACAAAGATACCATGGAGCTCTATCAAATGAAATATATTATTTGAATATAATCTTGCAATTATCCAAAGTGATCGAAAGATGTTGCGCTTATCAAAAGTGATCGAACACTTTTGAGCTGTACTGTATATATACACGCATCGTTCAAAGACATTTTACAAAATAAATCGTGAAATGTTCATTAAAAAAATAACATTCCTCGTACAGTGCATATTTATAGGACTCTCAAATCACGGAAAAAAATACGTATGAACAGTAGAGCGACGCTCAGATTTTACAATGACTCTCGTCGTTAAATCAGAACTATATTGAAAGCATATTGCTAAATTAATTAGAAAAGAAACAATGTATAAATTGTGGTACTGGAAGGTTGACAAATGGTCAGACGTAGTTATAAAGGTTAGATATTCAAATTGACGAGGAATCATTAATTGCAAATACAAGGAGGCTCGAAAAGTGACGTCCGAAAGAAACGTTTCCACGCCCAGTATCAATACCTATTCAAAACCTCCATGTATGTTCTACGATCTTTTTTAGTTTTCGACGAAAAAAGCACTTATTAATTTTTTTTCGAGTTTTCTAGTAGCATGGTTTTTTTTGTTGTGCATGTACTTTCCTCTTAGAAACTTTTTTGAGCAATTGAGAGTTATTTAGACTATAGTATAAGAATTTTTTATCATCTGAACATTAGTGACTGATCCTCTCGAACTTTTTTTTAACTTCTGATAAAAATCTATAGCATTTACATTAGTGTTCAGTTGGTCATTCATTGATTGCTTATCAGTGCACTTTATGAAGATAACACAAGTAAAAAAAATCGCAAGGAAAGTACAGACTAAAAAGAAAAGAATAAAAAAATGCTTTCTTTCTCTAAAAACTAAAAAAAAAATACGGTTGCAATTTGCATCGTTGGAATGCAGTGAAAATGAATATCCTTCAATTCCTTAAATTTCTTCTGGCATAGTTTGTCAACAAAAATCCCTCAACCATTTTTTAAGATATGTATTTAGCGGTCTGAAATATAAATCTATAAAAAAGATCTTCTATAATAATAGAAATAAGGAGGATAAAATGTAAAAAATACTTCCGTTGTGTTCCAACGATGCAAAATTCAACATCATAAAAAGGATCGTAAAACATAGATTAAGGTGATTCAGAAAGGTATCGATACGAGGCAGCTAGATTTTCCGATTGGACGTCGTTTTTCGGGCCACCCTGTACATATATATATATATATATATATATATATATATATATATATATATATATATATATATATATATGGGTGAACCGCCACACAATACATGAAATGATTTACAGCTCTCCAGAGGAATGATTGAGAGAACGGTTAAAAAAATTCGTTATTTATTGTGAGATACCTGTGATCGTTATTTTTTTTTATTTTTCGGGAGGTATTGAAAAAATGTTGAATGGTGTCAAGGAATGTTTTTTTCTGATGTTCAAGAATTCTCAGTATCTCTTCAGCTTGCTAGTGTATGTGAAGGCTGGATAGTTACACTCCAGAGAAATGATTTCCGTACTCGGAATACAGAAGAAAACGGATAACGACGATTTTTCTGCCAATTCTGTTTTGTAGGAAGATTTCGAAATATTGCAGACCGTTGTATTCCAAAAAAAAAACCTACAAAATAATCGAACAGCATCTATTATTGGGACGTTTTTTGCGTGAAAATTGATGCTTTATTTTTAAAAATCATTCCTAATGCTTTCAAGTGTTTCGCAACTGTTGTGTGATCAACTCCTAGTGATTCTGCAGGTTCGGCTGGCGTCTGACATGAGTATTCATGAAGTAATGCCTCCAATTCAACACCAATAAGCCTCATCAAGAATTCTGTGTGCTTCAACTGCAGATTCTTTTTTAATAGAGTAGTGCAGTAAAATTCCCCACAAATACTCTTTTACATCAGTTGGAAAATAGCGAGAACTTATTCAACGTCCTAATAAAAAAGTCAGGGTATATGCGAAATGATCATTTCGGGAGAGTCACCCATATATTGTTAAGGGGTTATACCGGTGTGAACGCTGAAAATTTGGGTGATTTTCGGGAATTTTTTGGAAGAAAAGTCCTCAATTAAATGTTTTGGAAAATTAAGAATAGATTTGGCTATATTTGACCTATATTAGATCATTTTTTATAGAAAAATATTGAAATCCAAGCAACTTATGTGTTCCTCCAAAAGTTCCTCCACTGCTGACATGATTCCGGCCGGTTGAGTAGCTGAAACCGAAAAAGGAAAAAAATGTCGTTAAACTGGAAGATATTTCCTGTACAATGACGTAGGATTTTCGAAAAATATCAAAATCTACCAAAATGGCGTAGTTATGAAAAACGGCTGTTTTCTTGCCTATAAAATGATCTTTTTTCAATGCCAAATCGGCAATTTTCATCCAATCAAAAATATCCTGCGCCATTGTAGAGTAAATACATTCAAGAGTACTCAGTCCAAATTTCGAGTCAATCGGATAATTGCTCTTTGAGTTGCGATGTCAGCAAATTTGAAAAATCTCATTTCGAGTAAAACGCGTTTAAAGATTTAACTATCGATTTTTGCAAGATAAAATGATATTGATATAAATGATATAAATGATAATGATATTCTTGAATGTATAAAATGTCGAAAACGGCAACGAAAAAAATCGATTTTTTTTAAGTGTCACACTGGTATAGCCCCTTAATAACAGTAACGGCTTTATTTTCGAATTAAGGTAAACGTTTAAAATTAAGCGATTTTTTGCGTGGAAGGACAAGTGAGAGATTAGAATATTCAAGGATGTTATTAGTCATGTCTTCAAGTGAACAAAAAAAATGATATTAAGAAATCATACGAAATGACGACGCTGGAGCCATTCTCGCGCGGCATGTTGAATTTGAGACGCTCGGCGGCACGCAGTATAACTGAATTAAATTTGAATTGGGAAAACAATTTTAAAAAATCCTATTAATATACATGAGTCTAGCTAGAGAAATACGTAGGGGATTTCGAAAATATTAATTTTTGTGTAATTGGCAAACATTTAAAGTAGAAACTCAATTTTCGACACGAAAAAGGACAATCGTTTGTTAATAAATAATGTTAAATTAACTCATGGGAAATCCCGTACGTATTTCTCTTCGGAATCTTATTTTAAGGATGTGAACATTTGGAGTGAATAGAATGAAAATTGTAGGAGTTATGCTGCGTGCCGTTTTGAAAAGTTGTGTTCCGAGAAGAACGGTCGATGTCTCGCACACGGGCCAGCCACTGCCACCGCAGACCCACACGGGCCTGCGGACCTTTTTTTACAGGTACCGAACTTTTTTCCCCCTATTCTAGATGGTTCAAAGCATCGTTTAAGCCAATGAAAGAGATAATTTTTTGAAAATTCTACACTAGTGTCCTTAAGGCCGAAGCCTGAATTAAAAAATCCGAAAAATCGTTTCTTTTTATTGCTTAAATCGATAGATAAACTATCCAAGAATATATCTACAAAGTTACAGAGGCCAATTGTAAATATTTTCGAAGATACAAGGCCAAAAGCAGAGAAACAATTGATATTTGATATTGATGTTTCCTCCTATTGAAAATATTGGCGCGCGTTTTCTCCAGTTTTCATTTTCACGATTTTTCCAAATTGGCGGGCGTGATAGCAAAAAACTAAACGACCTATTGAATCAAACCAAAGTTTATTATTTTCAGTATGAAAATCTTTTCTAAGTGAATTTAAAGAGTCGTTGAAAAAGTCTTTATAATTCATTATTATATCACGTTGAAGTGTTTTTTTAACACATTTTTTTTAACCTGACAAAAGTTACAATTTCACGATTTTTTCTTAATTCACCCAGAAGAAAAATATTTGACAATTAAAAATTTTATTATTTTGTTTTGTTTCCATCAGAAATTACAAGCTGCATTATTCCCTCCGATTGGGGACTGCATGGACCAGGCTGATAAATCTGCAGTCATTTATTGTTTCATGTTAACAAATTTTTTTCTACATTTCAAATATACATAAAAAGATACCTCAACGTTTACTGGGCTCACTTGTTTTTTTTCCTTCTAAAAAATTCCCGAAAAAACACTTTTTTTGGACCCTCTAATTCAGGCTCCCGCCTCAACAAAAAACGGATATACGACCCAGTACGCAGCCATGTAATTTCCCTAAAATGCGTTTCCCCCAAGCTGCTGGGGAATACTAATGAAGATCGTAATTTCAGTCTATGGTGGTTGTTTTCCCATATTATCTCGGCGTGGTTCGAAAACACCCATCAGACCTCTACCGTGTGACCAATTTGGGAAAAAAAATCCGGTAATTACCGACAAATATTTCTTCGCCATGTTCTTTACACAACGTTCCCAGGGGGGACGAAAATGAGAGAAAAGGAAAATGTCGAGGGCCATGCGGAGACAGCTCGTTTAGACGTGTAACGTTGCATGTGCATCGGTATGTGATACAGATGTACACAGGCGTGTGCGAATTACGTCGGTGGGCCGCGAGCTTTCGTCACAGTCCGCCGATCCGACACAAATGCATCAATCGACGAGGCATCATCGAGTACCGCGCGCGTGGGCGTTTACGTGGTTGAAATCAATGACCGTACATCGCGAGCGGTTGCCTTATTGGAATGCGTAATTGCAATTTGCAACAAGATATTCCTGTATACACGCGATTGCGAGGCTCGAATTCTCGTCTTTGCAAAGGTCGCGGATGTCCCGCAACCATAAAACGGCCTTGTCTCCCATGTATCCTACTGATCGTTGCATTATTCATCGATCAATCGGCAGTTATGGGATGGTTCGTTGGGATGGTTCGTTAACAGTCTTCAAAAGAGGTTGGAGCGTTAGCCACAATCCAAGATTAATTTTTTTTTAAATGTTATTGTCTAGACCAGTGGTTCTCAAACTTTTTTGGCGACGGAACCCTTTTCATACACTATATATTTTACGGAGCCCTAAAATGAGCAAAACCTGGTTTTATTTTTTTCATTAAATGAAAATCGGGGGATAGTACGATATCCGGGGCGCCAAGTTTTGACCGTTGATTCTTAATATTTGAACGGGAATAATGAGATTTTCAAGAATAAAAAATTTGGCGTTTTGGCTTTCTTAAGGCCTCAGGCCACAGTAACGGGTATAAAATCATGTGGGAATTTAACAATTTTTTTTCGTATGAAAAAGTGATTCACTCATAAAATTAATTCCACATATATTTAGTATGAATATCAAGCTGTTAGAAAATTTTTTTTTTTTTTTTCGACGTACAAAATGGCCGACTACTTGAAACTTCTCGAAACAGCTTTTTTCCAATTAGCGTGACAAATAACTTCAACAATTTTCACTCGATTTTCTTCAAATTTAAAAGTTATGTTCCTAATTGCATTTCGCAGAGAAGTACGTACGGAATTTCTGATTAATCGAAAACTTTTTATTTTATGAGCAGTTTATGAGCAGTTATAACGAAATTTTTCACTGAAAATTCATTTCTTAAGTTCAAATACCTACAACTTTTAAATAAAACAATATTCTTTAAATTCCGTACGTACTTCTCTAGATATTCTAATGTAAATTGACGAGAATTTTTGTTTTTTATTCTAGATAAAAAATTGTGAATGCTAAATGTCACGCCGCGGAGCGCCTAAAAAAAGATAACAAAAGAAAATAGTAGTCGGCCATTTTGTACATAAAAAAAAACAAATTCTAACAGCTTGATATTCATACTAAATAGACGTGTAATTCATTTTATGAGTGAATCACTTTTTCATACGAAAAAAAAATTGTTAAATTCGCACATGATTTTATACCTGTTACTGTGTTAATCAGTATGAAAGCCGCTATCTTGCCATCGAGGATTTCTTAAAATCAAAATTTACATAATGCGGGTGGTTTGAAAAAAAAGTATCGAATTTCGCCTATTTTTCTACGGTTTTTCGTTAAAAAAAAGTGAAGATTAAAAAGAAAAGCTTCCATAGCAACATAAAGAATGTCGTGAAGAATGTTGTGTCCAAATTTGAGACGTGTAGCTTGAAAAATCTTCTATTTTAAAAACGACATTTCGAGAAAAACGCGTTTAATATTTCGAGTGCGGAATTTTCATGTAAACTGTCAACGTACGATCAATATTGATTTTTTGAAAATTTCACACTGTGACGATTCCTTAAGGTCGAACCTTAAAAAAATGTAAAAGCAGAAGAATTTTCGTAGCCGCAACTTTTCAGAGCAAATGTAAAAATGTCTAAATCTACCGAATTTGCGCGAATTTTTTTATTCCAATTTATCGTTGGGTAAATTCACAGCCATGTGATTAAGGCAGGATTCTACTTTGAAACTTTGAAAAAAAAAATTTTTTTTTACATTTTTCGAAAGTAAATATGTTCAAGAATGTTGGGTCAAAATTTTATAAAGTTCCAAGCAGTCTAACTATCCTTTTTCGCCTTTCGAACGCACCTACCTGAGCGCGCTATTGTGACTCACCAAAACTTTAAACGCGTTTTTCTCGAAACGACATTTTCAAGTACCGTGGTCGTGATAACTCAAAAAGTACTGAACCGATCCTTATGAAATTTGGAACACATATTCTATATGTGTGTACCAACCGACCTAACTACAATCAACTTAAAATTTTGATTAGAACTATTTTTTTATTGCAAAAAAAGACCCAAAAAAACGCATTTTTTTTCGTATTATAGCCGCCATTTTGTTAATTTTGCACGTATATAAAATATTCTAGTTAGGTCGGTTCCTGAAGACATACTGAACATGAAACTATTTGATTTTTTTGTTTCAGACCATCTGTCGGGAAGATTTCACGACCACGGCAACGGTACCTGCTTTTCGAGGCGTTGGCTTTAAACATATTTTACGTGTACAAAAAAATGAATAAAATACATTAAAAATTTTTTTTTATGTACTTAAAGAGTGTATTTATTGAACAGTTTAAACCCCATATCGATATCTTTAATAATATTCTCAGAAAAAATTAACGAAAATAGCGTTTTTTTCATGGTTTCAAAGTAGAATCCTGCCTTAATGCCTTAAAGAGCGCACTTCTCAACGAATTATTTATCAATTTAAAAAGGATCTCAATTCCCCATGTATACAGACTGCGTCAACGATGCAGTCGCAAGTTACGCCCTTTCGTTCGCAAGTGTCTCCGACTCGGTGTGGAACCATGCATATATCTATATACAAGCGTATTAGGAGAGACCACCCGTTGATGTTCCGAATACATCACGACATACCATGGATTTCCATATGGAGCGGTATGGGGGGGGGGGGATGCGCCAACGACTTTAGGACCCGACCGGAGCATTTGTATTAAGGGTTCATCCGGTTTTTCGTTACCCACGGGGCATCCTGTGTTGCAGCTATATGTATATAACACTGCGTAGTAGTCTCGAGCCGTTACTTCCGTTTCAGACCCGGTATACGCGCCATATATCCATAGGCCGACAGGTTGGCGTGAAACTGGACCCACTCAGTTGGGTTAACGTTATAGCCGAGTATAAATTTCCTTCGGCACTCGAACTTCGAACGAGCCTCGCTCAGCGCGTACGTATGTACAGGATGGCCCGAAAAGTGACGTACGAAAGAAAAATCCTATCGCTGTTTCGATATCTGGCTGAATCATCCCCATGTATGTCCTACAATTTTTTCTCGTTTTCCAGAAAAAAGCGTTTTTTATTTTTATTTTTCGAGTTTTTTTAGTAGTAGATGACTCGTATCAATATCAATACGCATTTTTTCCCGAGTTGTCGAGCACTTTTATGTTTTTAGTTTTAGAGAAAAAATAATTTTTTCATTTTTTTCGATTTTTCTGGTAGTAATTGCTTCGTATCAATACCTAGGCGAATCGTCCCCATGTATGTTCTACGATCTTTTTAGTTCACGAGAAAAAAGCATTGAACTTTTTTTTTCGGTTTTTCTTGTAGTAGATGCCCGTAGCAATATCGACACGCATTTTTTTCGAGTTTTCAAACACTCCTGTGCTTTTAGTTTTTGAGAAAAAAGCATTTTTGATTTCTTTTCAAGTTTTCTAGTAGTAGATGTCTCGTATCAATACGCATTGAAAGAAAAATGTCGAGTCTTCTAGTACTAGATGCCTCGTATCAATCCTAGGCGAATCATCCCCATGTATGTTCTACGATCTTTTTACTTTTCGAGAAGAAAGCTTTTAAAAATTATTTTCGATTTTTCTGGTAGTAGATGCCTCGTATCAATGTCAATACACATTTTTTCCCGACATTTAGGCCACTCGTGTGCTTTTAGTTTTCGAGAAAAAATAAATTTTTTATTTTTATTCAAGTTTTCTAGTATCTAATACCTAGTAGATGTTTCGTATTAACACGCATTGTAATATAAAACAATTCGAGTCTTCTAGTAGTGGATGCCTCGTATCACTGCCTAGGCGAATCATCCCCACGTATGTTCTACGGTCTTGTTTAATTTTCGCGAAAAAAGAATTAAATTTTTTTTCGAGCTGACTAGTTATTAATTACTCGTATCAATGTCAATACGCATTTTTTTCAAATTATTTTTCCCGAGTTTCTGGCACTAGAAGCCTCGTATCAATACCTGCCATGCATGTTCTGCGAGCCTTTTCAGTTTTCGAGCAAAAAGCATTTTTTAATCGATATCGATATCAATACGTATTCCTTCCCCAGTTTTCGAGCACGCGTGGGTATTTAGTTTTTGAGAAAAAAGCATTTAAATTTATGTTTCAAGTTTTCTAGTAGTAGATGCCTCGTACCAATAAGCATTAAGGATGTATGGCAACTAAGTTATTTACTACTGTTCGAATTGAAACTCACTGATATTGTAAAGGAAAATATCGAGAACTTTTTGAGATTAAAAAAACAAAATTTGCCCACGTGAATGCTGAGATAAACGAATTCAAAGTTGGGTCATTTAACACGGGGAACATAGGACTGTACGTCCAAAATTCCCTTTACATTGGCAAAAAAGGTATTTCCGGAGTACTCTTTTGTAAAAAAAACTTTTGTGCGGTATCGCTATAATATGCATGATACGTTAAAAAAAAAATCGACATGTGCCCATATATTTTGCGAGATATTGCGCGTTAAATGGGACCGTTTTCGTATTTCTTTAGCTCGTATGTCGTAACCACGACAACGTCAGGGAAAGCGTACATCAAATCAGCAACTAAATTTGCAGTTAAAAATTGAAAATTCTTCTTTCTGTACCGCATGTTTTACTTTGAGCTGTGGTAAATCTCCTTTTTAGCTTCAATGAATACTACAATTATTTTATTTAGTCTTTAAATGCGATTTTTGCAAATTGCATAATCAGTTCTGTAACGACTCTGCAGTAGCTGCCATACATCCTTAAAAACAAAAATTCGCGTCTTTTAGTAAGAGATGCCTCGTATCAATCCCAAGTCAAGTATCAGCCAAGTCGAATCGCCCCCATGTATGTTCTACGATCATTTTGACTTTTTGAGAAAAAAAATTCCATTCTTTTCTTTCGATTTTTCTAGTAGCATACGTTTTTATCGCTTTCTCTTCTGTATATGGAACATCAGAGGAACAGCAGTGTAGAGGAACATCACTTAAGTGTCCAGTCCGTTTCTATCCGTTTCAGTCCGTTTCTATTTTGTTGAAACTCATATATGTGATGAAGCATTGAAAACTATTAGACCCGTATTTTTTTTATCGGCGAAAAACGGGATTAAGGTGGGAAACCACCCCTCATAGAAAGGCGTCTCATCTCTCAATTTAATTTTTTTTCCAATTCTTCTACAGTCAATTTTTCATCGTTTTACATTAGAAGAATTTTGGTTTTTGTTTCATTCAGATCGGTGGACTGCTTGTGGGGTTAGACTTGAAACCGTTTTTCCGCCGATAAAAAACTACGTGTCTGATAATTTTTTATCTTTTATCGCAAATATGAGTTTCAACAAAATCGAAGGCGGACACTTTAGTGATGTTCCTCGTTAGAAGTTTTTAAAAGCAATTGGCAGTCATTTACACTGGTATAAGTATTTTTTTGATCATCTGAACTTTAGTGATTTAACTCAAATTAATTTTTTTAAATGTTGACCAAAATCTAAAGCATTTGCGTTAGTGTTTAGTTGGTAATTTATTTGATGCTCAACAGTGCACTTCATAATGATGATGCAAGTTTAAAAAAATGGCGAGTGAAGTACATACAAACAATCGAAAATTAAAAAAATGCGTTTTTTTCGGAAACTAAAAAAGATTGTAGAAAATATATGGGCATGATTCGAACCAAACAAAAACCAAAATTCTTCTAATGTAAAACGTTGAAAATCCACTATTGATAAAATTGAAAAAAATTAAAAATTTGTTATTTTATTGTATAGAATAGTATTGAAAAAAAATTAAATTAAGGGATGACACGCCTTTCTTTGAAGGGTGATTTTCCCCCTTAAACCTGTTTTTCCGCCGATAAAAAAATACGTGTCTAATAGTTTTCAATGCTTTATCACAAACATGAGTTTCAAGGAAATCGAAGGCGAACACTTCAGGGATGTTCCTCGTTAGAAGTTTTTAAAGGCAATTGGCAGTCATTTACACTGGTATAAGTATTTTTTTATCAGCTGCACTTTAGTGACTGATCTCAAATTATTTTTTTAACTGTTGATCAAAATCTGAGGCATTTACGTGAGTATTACGACGTTGGTCGTTTATTTGATGCTCAACAGTGCACTTCATAATGATGTTGCAAGTAAAAAAAATCGTGAGGAAAGTACATACAGATAAGTGAAAATTTAAAAAATTATTTTTTCTCGAAAACTAAAAAAGATTGTAGAAAATGTATGCGCATGATTCGAACAGATATCTAGATGTTCCTTTTAGACGTCACTTTTCGGGCCACCCTGTATGTGCATCCTCTCGTCGTACACCCGAGCGCAGGTCGCATGCGTCTTTCCAAATTTTCTTCGGTCATCCCGCTGCCTTCCCAACACCGAGGAAAAAAGGACACTCGACAGTCTCTCGAATTTCAATTCGACGATGCTTCGAACGTACTCCCTCGAAATTTGACACCTCGGCAGGGCATAGATATGTGCACTAATGAAGACATTTAGGAAGTCATCACTTACCTGCCACGTTTGTTACGCTAACATCGCATTAAATCCCAATCCTCTAATGGGATGTTTTAGAAAATTTCTTGGCGTTATGTGGCCATCGGCTATTTCGAAAAGTGGCGCTTCGAAATTCAATCTTGAGCGCTTTCTCGATCTTCCTACAGTCTGCGTCGTTTTTTTCCATTATTATCCTAAATTAAGTACTACCCAATTACCCGAGTAGAAATCTTGCTCCAGCTACAATAAGCACCTGATCAGGCATCCTGACTTCTTTTTCCAGCCTTGATCAGAATTTTTTATCAAGCCCTGATCATTTTTGAAACACAATCCCTGACTTCCGTCTGATGAGGGTAAAAAATCAAGGCCTGATCAGGGTAAACTATCAAGGCCTGATCAGGGTAAAAAATCAAGGCCTGGTCAGTGTAAAAGATCAAGGCCTGATCAGCGTAAAAAATTAAGGCCTGATAAGGGCTTATTTTTTCACGGCTTGATAAAAATGAAAAATCATATGATTTTTCACGGCTCAGGATGACCGATTTTTTCCTGAAATAAAAAATACAACGCATACACAAAAGAGAAAAAGGTACCACTTTATAAATAACGCCGATCGTTTATTTTTTAATCTTAATATAAAATT
Organism: Ophion slaviceki; assembly: GCA_944452715.1. NCBI lineage: Eukaryota > Metazoa > Arthropoda > Insecta > Hymenoptera > Ichneumonidae > Ophion > Ophion slaviceki. Next base: position 11,687,566 of record OX101785.1, read on the forward strand.
TATCACATATATTTTTCACATATATCTATATGGAAAACAAACATCATTTTTCTTGTATTTGTAATAGAACAAAAACTCGAAATAAACTAAGATATATCACTGTATTATATTCCACTTATCATCCCGAAATAAACTAATATATTTTTCAAACAAAAACTTAAGAAACTTCGTGAATAAAGTAAACAGAGCTCAACGTTTTTATGACCAGACGTTTCTAGGAAACGTTATATTGGGCGTTCTGTTCGTTTTTTTACGCGACGCTCGAAACTTGTCCCAGTCTTTTGCTGAATTAATCAGGCCTTGATACCGCTCCAACAGCTTGTCCAATTTGCTTCGAAAGAACTTCTATTCCGTGTTCCCTATATTTCGAAATGACAGCCACTGAAAAATACGAAAATGTTCATCCCACCTAGAATTCAATGTCTACATATATATCTATATAAGGTATGCACATTATTTTATTAGGGTGGCACAAAATTGAGCTCTATTTTTTTTTCCTTTTTCTCACCATCCAATTATCTACTTTAAAGAAGAAAAAAAATTGTTGCAAAAGCTGCGAGCGGTCATTTTTTAACGAAAATTAGAATCGAAGCAGGAGAGCCCGTACAGCGAAGACCAACCAAATAATGGTGAGTTGACAGCGTAGTGCAGTTCAGTGAATGTAATGTCCATCCGAAGTGCATTTCTTATGGGCTAACTTGCACCGATGGAAATACTTTCACTTAACTGAACTATGCAGTCAACTTATCATTATTCGGTTAGCCTACACTGTCCGGGCCCGTAGCGAAGACTAACCAAATAATGGTAAGTTAACAGCGTAGTGCGGTTCAGTGAATGTAATGTCCATCCGAAGTGCATTTCTAATGGGCTAACTTGCACCGATGGACTTACTTTCACTTAACTGAACTACGCAGTCAACTTGTCATTGTTCGGTTAGCCTACGCTGTCCGGGGCCGTACAGCGAAGGTCAACCAAATAATGGTAAGTTGACAGCGTAGTCAGTTCAGTGAATGTAATGTCCATCCGAAGTGCATTTCTTATGGGCTAACTTGCACCGATAGAATTACTTTCACTTGACTGAACTGCGCAGTTAACTTATTATTATTCGGTTAGCCTGCGCTGTCCGGGATAATCAGCACCGATGGCAAAACATTTACCAGATTGAACTACGCTGTCAGCTTACCATTATTTGGTTGGCCTACGCTGTCTCTTCTTCTCCTCTGTTCTGGATCTGTCAAATGTATCATAATAAATATTTCAACCAACGCATATATAATTTGGCGTATGGTTAATTTACAGTCAGATTTAATTCAATTTACATTTATAGATTTAAGAATTGTAAGTCTTTGAAAAAAATTAATTGTTATACTAACCTGCTGCTGTATTATTTCTTCATTTTTTCCCTTATTTAGAGCCCGCTATTCACGCAGACACAGTCGTTGCGCAATCTTCTTCCGATTGTGTTTGTCCATCTTATTCACAACGTACACGTTATATGTAAAAATGTATAAAGTGATTAATAATATGTCTCGTGCTTCTCTCGTGTCTGTGTATCATTTGACAAGATGAGGTTAGGTACGTTTTTAGTGCCAAACTGTAGAAGTCCAGTTACATGATGATTGCTTGAAATTAGCTGGATCAGGCGAATTGAAGTAACCCGTAAGTCCAGTTGCTTGACATCGCCTGAAGCTAGCCGGGTCAGGCGAATTGAAGTAAGCCGTAAGTCCGGTTGCTCGACCACCGCCTGACCCCAGCTTGATCAGGCAAATTAAGGCAAACTTAAGTAAGGCCTTCGTACTACAAGCTGATCAGGCGCAGATCAAATATCAGGCCAGCCTGACAATATTTCTACTCGGGTACTTATTGTCGCTGATCAGACAAATTGTAATATAGCGGTTAATTAAAAAAAATTATCCAAAATCTTGTTTTTTGCACATTTATCCCCATTATTATCCATCTATTTTTGCAAATTTTTTGCAAATTTTTTGCAAATAATAGAGGAACACTTATAATAACAGAGGAAAATTTGCAAAAAACAAGATGTTATAATTTAATTTATTTATAATATAATGATTTATATATATATTTTTTCACAAAAATCGGTGATAATGATCCTCAACCAATTTCGAGCGATCTACAAAGTTTTAATCCTGCCACAAAAAATTGGGGAATACGGAAAAAAAACCTTTTCGCTCCAACGATACAAACTACAACACTGTTCATTGTTCACATTCAGGTTGATACAAACAGGTAATGTGATTATTCCTTTTCTACGCTCCAGGGTAGACACAAAAGGTAGACGTGACAACAATGTCTGATTATTGTGATTCATCAATTTTGTGTAATATTTTCTTTTCAAGGCGCTCATACAAATCAGCAAAGAAAGATAGACAGCGGAGATAGAGTCTGCATCGTTCGATACCAACGGATATTCTTCTTTATTTTGATTGTTATCCAAAATTAGGCACTCCCAATTACTTATTGTCCCTTGTCAGACAAATTGTAATTTAGCGATTGATAAAAAAAGTTATCCAAAATCTTAGTTTTCGCACATTTATCCCCATTATTATTTATATATTTTTTCACACTTATCTCCGTCATTATTGATTATTATTTTGTTCACTTTTTTCTTCATTATTATTCATTCATTTTTGCAAAACTTCCTCCATTATGATTTATTTTTTAATTTTTCACAAAAATCTCCGACAATGATGCTCAAAAAATTTCGAGTGATCTAAAAAAATTGAGGATTACGAGAAAAAAAATCTTTTCTGGTTGATACGAACTGGTAATGTGATTATTCCTTTCCTACGCTCTAGGCCAGACATGAAAGGTAGACGTGACAAGAATGTTCCATTATTGTGATTCATCAAATTTGTGTAATATTTTTTTTTCAAGGTGCTCGTGCAAATCAGCAAAATCCGTAATGATTCATAAACACTATATCTAACTATACGTCCCGAACGAATATAAATACATATATACGCAACGTGAGTGTACGTCCATCAATGAAAGCCTGCATGATTCAAGTATTTAATGAATGGGAATGTCACCGTGGCACGTTTGTGGTACAGTAGAATTTACTTCCTCGTCGACCGGATCGACTTCCGTTCATTTCGCGGCGCGCCTCTGTATGTGTATGCGCGCAATATAACGATGTTTATAATACAGAGCACGGGCATCCGGCGGCCTTGGATAACATTTTCACTGAACCAATTTGTATATCAGAACGAATTAAAATGTTTTTCCAATTCGTCAATTGTGTTTCCGCTTTCAAGACTCACTGTACATTTAAATGTATGCTTCAAGCCCGCATTCGTTTGCAAATATTTAAGGGGAAGCCTCATAGAATAGTCTTTGTGTGGTGTGTGGAAGGTGAGGTTTGAATCTCGAAATAATTCGATTTGTCAAGCAAGCTAGGCCTTGCTCATACATGGGGAGGGGGGGGGGAGAGTTCAAGATCACTCTCACGTGCGTCAAGATCCTCGTGGCGATACGGTTTTAAATGTCAAAGGAAAAAAGCACATGTATGTGTGTGTATACCAGGGTGTGTGGAAAAAAAATCGTCTTCTGACCTTTTCAAGCAAAGTTCTGGGGCACAAAAAAATTCGTGCCGAATTTGAGCCCTCTAATTCAAGTATAAGAAAATTCTCTCTTCATGTGCCGAACTTAATGGCTCAGCAACTAATTAAGGGGGGAGATAGCTTTTGAGGAGGAAAAAATCTATTGATCATCAGGTTAAAAAATAAGTGATTTCTTAATTATTTTTGACACTTTGGGTACGTTTTATTACTACTTCCGACGAGTATTTTTTTATTTTCATTAATCTTTAAAAATGGCGGAGGTATGGCACGGTCTTCAAAACTGCATTTTCAAAACTGGCGTGATGTATAATTAAAAAACTGACCGATCGATTCTGATGAAATTTGGTGTAAATCTTTCTAACCTTATTGTCTAAAACCTGACCCCAAATGTTTTTGAAAATAAAATAAAAAGTATTTTTTATTGCAAAATGTAGGTATTTTTTTCGGAAAATTCCATCTTTTTGTTTCAAAGTGTACCATTTTATCGATTTTCAACATTTCGCACTTTTTCTTGGTTCATATTCTGCGTATGAGTATTAATGAAAGAAAAATGTTCGTTGGTTTTTTTTCAGATTAATTCCGCCGACGTTACGTGTCACGACGTCTAGCATCCGCCGCAACCCGTTTAGAAGACCGTGCCATACTTCCGTCATTTTCAAATATTAACAAAGAAATACCATGTAACAGCCAAAAGTAGTCATAAAACATACCCTAAGTCTCAAAAATGGTGAAGAAATCTTTCCTTTTAAGTAAAAATGAAAACCAGTCATTTTTTCCTCGCCTAAAGGTATCTCCCCCCTCAAGCTATTCCTTTCACGGACTCCGTATTTTGTAGGGGCGGTAATTTAGTAAATTTTCACATTTTCACATTTTTGCTGAAAATTTTCGGCTAAGAATTTTTTTTCTGATTCTGAACATGGTATAAATCTTTCTAAACTTATAGTCTTAAACATAATCGTTCGTGTTTTGGAAAATTTGAAACAAATTTATTGGAAAATTCAGCCTTTTATTTCGAAAAATTCAATATTTTTGAAGCGTACCATTTCATCGACTTTCAACATTTTCATTAGCCTTTTTTTTTCGAAAATTGAATCTTTTTGTTTCACAGCGTACCATTTCATCGATTTTAAACATTTCTCACTCTTTCTTGGTTCATATTCTGCGCATGAGTATTAATAAAAGAAAATTATCGGTTGGTTTTTTTTTCAGATTAATTCCGCCGACGCTACGTGTGACGCAGTCCGACAACATCCGCCTTAAGGCGAAAAATCGCTTTAGAATTTTCAAAAAAATCGATTTTTTAAAAACATATTTCGAAAGTATGATGCCCAAAAGAATATACTGACCAGAGGAAAACTCGAAATATTGAATATGCGCCTGGAACCGCTGATTAATCGGTAAGTCACTACAATTAATAGTTTTCACATGTTGAAACTTTAAACGCGATTATCTCGAAACTACTTTTTCAAAAACTGCTCGTGTCGTAGCTCAAAAAGTTATCGACCGATTTGGATGAAATTTTGGGAGGTTACTCTCAGTAATATTATCGGAAGGATATACCTAAAGTTTGAAAGGTAGCGTGTAAATAAATAATTTTTTTGGGGTCAAATATGTCGAAAAAATGGTCGAAAATTCGAACTTTGGAGTAAAAAGGCTCCCAAATTTTCAATTTTGCACTTTTTCATCATTTGTTAGGTATATCCTTCCCCTTAATATGTCAGTAAACTAATGACACTTATTAAATCTTTTTCAGATCAACAGAAAAAGAGTGACAGCTGCAGCACTTTTCGATGTCGCAGAAAACAGGCGTCCGAAGACCCTTAACAACGCAGCCATTTTGTGGGTCATCCCAAAAAAAAAATTTTTTTTTTAATTTGACAGTTATAATAAACTCATGTATAAATTTGAAAATGATCAGATTATTTCATCCCCTCTAAAAAAAATTCCCGAGAAATACCTATTTTGCACGCCCCTGAAGGGATTTCTCGCCTCAACCCGTTCAAAATACCGTGCCATACCTCCGCTATCCTCAAAGATAATTTTTGTTTTCTTTTATTAATCCAACCACATTAAGGCGTTACCCCCACTTGTAGCGCAAAAAAGGCCTTTTTCATGAACTTTTTTAAAGAAAACTACAAAACGTTTTTAATCGATCAATATACCATCTTAAAGAACACATCTCGAAGAACTTTGAGTAATTTTTTTATTGAAAAATATTACATGATTTAGTGGCAAATGGCCGTCTCTGAAATAATGTTTTTATGTACACGGTTTGCGGTGACCAACATTGCGGCGAAGTGGATCATCTGAAAAAAAAAATGCGGATGGATTTAGTCAAATATAAGTATAAACTAGTCTTTAATCGAAGGATTTTAAAAAATATTCATTTTTCACAAAATGGCGGACAGTCAAAGTTAATGGTTCGATTTTAACGAAAAAAACGGCCGTTTTTTGGCTATAAAACGGCAATTTTTTTCGAAAAAAAAAATCGAACGATTAAAGTCTACATTTTTATGTATTAAATAAGCCTGCAAAATTTCAAGAAGATCGGTTCATTAGTGTTCGAGTAATCTTGGTCACCGACTTCAGAAATGCCATTTTGAGAAAAACGCGTTTAAAGTTTCAATTTCAGTTTACACGAAGAAAATATTTTTTTTGTAAACTTACATAGAGTCATCTATTCCGGGCCCATACAGAAGTTCTTCCGCCGACAATGCCGCTTGCAAAACTGCAATAAAAAAAAATCGATTTTTACCAAATCGCAAGTGGGTGTAACCCCTTAATGAAAATATTTTTTTTTATTAATCCAGCCATTTTTCCCTCACCTAAAGGTATCACCCCCCTTAAGACGGCAGTGGACGCGACGGAAGTTAGATTACATTATTGGAGTGCGGGAGGGGACTGATGGAAAAGGGTTCAATTGGGCAGAGTAATACGTAAAAACCCGCGAGGGTATACGTTGAAACCCACGAAATACTATTGTCTAAAGGGGTACGCGTTGATTTTTGTTTTTGTTTTGTTGCAACCCGTTGATATTTGTGGGTGTGCATGTGCAGATGCGTTTAGGAGCCGTTTTGAAATAAGTTAAGCAGCGAGCCTACTACTGCGCACACGCATCGTTGATCGTTCTCCGAGAACTCGGAGAAATTCTTCAATGAAAGCGTTCTACCCATTCGTACATCTGCTGGCAGCGAGGGGTAGCTCTTTCATTGAGCGGCCCTCACCGGCGGCTCGGCCACTTCCGCTTTCCGTTCATGACGCGCTCCACCCTTTGCCTACTTCCCCTCCGATCCCACCCTCGCCGATAGACCGTTCGCAACGTCCTTGCTCTCCTTTCACGCGAGAGCAGGCTGTCCTCTTTCAACCCCGCCGTTCGACCTTTCAGCCCGACTCACGTAGATAGTATCGCGATACGATTGTCAATAAATTTCATCGACCAATACTATTTTAATAATTCGATTTTGTTGAAATTCGGATATGTTGTAAAGCACCGAAAAGTAAGCGATACGTATTTTTTTATCGGCGGAAAAACGGTTTTAAGGGATGAAACGAACCCTCGAAAATAGGGGTGTTTTTCGTTTTTCGTCGATAACGTTATCGTTCTCATCTCCAATGTATAGTGCACAAACAAATACACATTGTTGCAATTTGACATTTTTTTATATCTCGTACCGTTAAAACGTTATCGACGAAAAACGAAAAACATCCCCATTTTTTAGGGTGCGTTTCAGCCCTTAAAATCGTTATTCCGCCGATAAAAAAAAATACGTATCGCTTACTTTTCGGTGCTTTGTAACATATCCAAATTTCAACAAAATCGAAGGGTGTCACCTGAGGGATGTTCCTTATTAGACGTCAATAGGGATGTTGCCTATTTTTGGGAAAAAAAATTGTTCACATATACATAGTATGGCACAAAATGTTCTATTTCATGTATTTACATGCAGCAAATTCTTCAAAAATCGCGTTTTAATTAATACGTTTAAAAATACGCGCCAAAACTCTCAGATCTGTCATTTGACGGCGCGTGACGTCATTCTCTGCAAAATACGGGTCGCTAAACAGAAACAATCAAACATTTCAGAACTAATACGTTCAAGGAAGAATTCTAAATTCTATTTATTAGCTTATGACTGTCTTGAAGACCTGCAATTAAATAAAACAAAACAATTTGTAAAACGAAATATAACCTCGAAAATTTGTTCGAATTATTACAGAGTTTGTAATATTATTAATACATTACTTGTTGCACAAATTACAATTCTTTAGGATACTTTCATGGAAGTCTTCACGTTTCTGAATTCTGCAGAGCAGAAGTAGTTTTTCGTAAAGAAATTGGCTACCATTATGCAGTCAATCCTAGGCAAATTCGAACTATTTGCCTTCACGAATTCAGTCTCTATTATTGCAGTTCGAGTAAAATTCAAAATCAATCGAGAAATCTCACAAATTGCATTTTAAGACAAAGTAAACAGTAACAGCCTAGTATAAGCAGTATGCTTAGAGCATTGACTCGTTCGTGTTTTGCAAAGTATGACGTCATGCGCTCTGATTGGTGTTCTTTGTCACGTGACTTATAGATATTATTTTACAATTTATTTATCTAAATTTATCTAAAATTTACACCAAAATAAAATTAAAAAAGGCACCTCCGAGCGTTACTTTAATTATAAGCTACCTCATAACAATATTTTTTGAATTCTTGGTTACTGAAACATCCCGTTTTCTGGGTGGCTAGAGCGTTTTTCTTAATTTTTCTTTGAAATACAATGAAATTCTTGATTATGAAACTCCCATTGCCAATGGGAACCTGCATCGAGGAGTATTTTCTTTTTTCAATCTTTATTGCCGCAGGTGGAAGGCTTTTGCTAGTCCAGTAAACATTTCGAAAGTAAGCACTTTTTAGGTATAAATACGCAAAATTGATCCAAGGGTAATTGGACGACGCCGAATCAAATAGCAACAATAATTTTGCAATCAACCCCCGAGAAAATGTCGAAAAATGTTAACAAATATTTATAAAATCGTTTAATTCGGAAGCTAATAATTTTATCGAAAAATATGTCAAACAAAAGTGGTTTGGGTTACGAAAGTACGTATGAAAGTACCATACGAAAGCAAGCTCTGTCCAATTTTTAGATCGAAATTCGAATTATTTCGGTCGCTACAGTCTTTCATAAAAAAAGTGATTGGAGCGTGAGTCCCGCACTTCGATCTTTAAACGCGTGAGTCCCGCACTCCGAACTTTGAACGCGTTTTTTTCGGAATTGTTTTTTTTTTTTCAAAACGGTGACCACTCTCAAAGGAAGAGTTTTCAAGCTATCCGTTTGAAATTTTAGCAGAACATTCTTCACGTCATCCCTTATGTTGCTATGGAAGCTTTTTCTTAAATCGTCGTATTTTTTTCACGAAAAACTGACGAAAAAAGGCTAAATTTGATACGTTTTCTTTAAACGACCGTCATTTTTTCAAATTTCACTAAAAATACACGACAATTGGAACATAGCGGCTTTCCTACAGATTAATAATCATTTTGAAATATTTGTTTCAGATAAAATTTACAGCCGCAATCCTGGCCACCATGGGACACAATTTTTTTTCACGCAATTTTCCGCAAATAAAAACAATGTTAAACAATAAATAAAGAAATGAAAAAAACATTTTGTATTCTTTATCGGTGCTTCAATTTGTAAAAAAATAGACCGACCACCTTATCATATCCACCAAAAAAAATCATGAAAATCGGCTATTTTTCGGCCGGTCACACTGTGACGATCCCTTAAACGGATTGCGGTGGATGTTGTCAGACAGCGTGGTACGTAGCGTCGGCAGGATTAATGGGAAAAAAACCAACGAAATTTTTTCTTTCATTAACACTCATACGCAGAATATGAACCAATAAAAAGTGAGAAATGTTGAAAATCGAAGAAATGGTACGCTTTGAAACAAAAAGATTGAATTTTCCGAAAAAAAATCCTATATTTTGCAATAAAAAAATACTTTTTTTTAATTCTCCAAAACATCCAGGGTCCAAAGACTTATACCAAAGACTTATACCAAATATCATCAGAATCGGTCGATCAGTTTTTTACCTATACGTCACCGTGCCACACTTCCGCCATTTTTAAAGCTTGATAAAAAATACCATGTAACAGCCAAAAGTATCCATAAAACATACCCTAAGTCTCAAAAAAGGTGAAGAAATCTTTCCTTAAAAAACAAATCATGAAACTCAGCAAATTTGTTCCTTGCCCAAAGGTTTTCCTCCCCTCTTGAGTTATAGATGGGTTTTGAAGGTATCGTCTGTCTCGTAAATATTCACGAGGTCCTATATTTAGGAGCGCGTTACAACGAGTAATTAAGCAAAAGTTGCAAACGTGGATGCGCGCTGTGCGAGCAAGGACGACGAACGAGCAATCTGTAGGCGTAGGAAATATTTGGGACGTTGCTTGCGAGGTGGGTGATGGAAGGGCGAAGGGGAGGCTTGGTACAGATACAGGTGCCTTGACCGGGGTTGCTGGGATACCAGGGGCTGCTTATGGGGATAGCGATCCCGCGACCTAGTTCTTCGAGCAGTGACGTCGAGGGCCAAACCATTCACCTAGGCTGCCCGACCAGCTAGGGGTACAACGTATCGTACCTGAACTGGGTCATCGTCGTCCTGTTACCCCTTTCCCGCGACTTTGACGTGCCCGAACGCGTTCTTAACCTTTCGAGTGTGCGCACCTTTCCAGCGATCTCCAAAGTACACACGGGGTCCAATTGACCCCAAGCTTTTTCCGACTTCAGATATTTTGGAGACTGCACTCTTTTTTACAAGAAATATTGTTTTCGCAGCAAATTTTTATCAGCTTTGCAGAGTTTCGCAACAATTTACAAAATATTACCAGTTGATTCAAACTTATACAGCAAATTCTTTGTCATTTACTGAATGTACACTGAGAAGGCAATATATTTCTATGTAACAAGATTTGTTGACTATTAACAAATGGTAAAGTTGGATATGGCGAAATAAATATCTTCTTACAGTTAATGAATCATTTTAGCCTCTGAATTGTCACAAATAAAGATGTGGTTATAGTTAATAAATGGGTACTTTGATGGAACATACCCGTTCTTAAAGTAGTCCTATCGCTTCACACTAGTCATACCACTGATCACACTTGAGACTTGTACAATTTATATTTTTAACGTATACAAAAAAATTGTAATAACTAAATTTTCCATGTGTAAACTGTTTAATGAATGTTCACATTTAATTAGAAAAATAAACAAATAGTTATTCCAACGATTCGCGCAGTATTTCTAGGTTTGATATTTGGCAATATTTGTTCTATCTCCGTCTCTTTTTACTCAACCAGGTGAGTTTAACCTCCATGCTTTTCAACGTCGATCTGTCAAGACAATGTCAGGTGCGGGAAATATAAAGCATTGTATTCGGGCCACGACAGGTAAAAAGGGTGGAAAATTTGTGTCGGCGAAATATGTCGGTTAAAAATGAAATATGTGTGGAAATTCGAATGAGTGAGATGAGGTTAGGACTACAGTCAGCTGTCGCCTTGCTGTCACGTCTCTTTATCGTAGCAAGTGGTAATAAATCCAATACCGGAAGTTCAAATTAAACTCGATATTACATAAAAATTAGGTCAATAGGCGTATTTTTGTCTGAGAGCACTGGATTACTACGAGTGTTAAGTATGTAAATCTAATTATTTTTAAGAATCCGCCGGATTCCCACTATTGTATACACTTTTGTAGCGACCGGAAATTGGCTTTTTGTATGTCTTCTCGGAATTCCTTCGCAAAAATACGCAATTTTAATATTTCTTTTCTCTATAATTAGGTCGATAAACGACCCTGAAATTTTACAGAGTCGATTATTAATATATTTAGTGAAGCTCAAAAAAAATTATGAAAATCCGATGGATTGAAGCCTGGCGATAGGACTACCTTAACAGCCAATAGATTCACAGTTGGTCTAACCCAATGCTTCGTATCAATATACTGTAAATAATTGTTTCATATAACTGAGGCGTTTATTCAATGAGATCAGTGGAAAAGTTGTCCCAGACTCAAAGGATAGTTGAGTGAACGATATTTTATATTCGCACAAATCAGGACCCGTGTATAGTTACCAAATGAATATTTGGACAGCCATTCATTGATTGTCGGCAGATGAATGTGGAGTTGAATCAATGTAGCACCATAGTGCTAGTGGACAACTCTCATAGGAAATGAGAGTTGTTCCTTGCTACTTGTAGAGAACAAATTGTCGGCCAACGATTTGTCCTCTACAAGTAGCAAGTCCGTTGATCGGAGGAAACAAAGATGGTAGGCTACCATCTTTGTTTCCTCCGATCAACGGACTTGCTACTTTGCTACTACCATTGGTAGCATCAATACGTCGTAGAGCAAGGAACAGGTCTCATAGATTATAGGCGGTCGACCGGTCTCATGGTCGACGTCTTGGCCACCCCTGCTCTAATGCATAATTTAATGTTCTCTATATATACTCTCGACAGTTTCCTAAAGATTCGGCAGGTCCCACAAAACAGGCAAATCGTCAATTGATGCCAACAGCGCAGAGAATAAATTTACGTTTTCACGGTCACAAACTGATATTCTCTAGGTAAGTGGACACGCGGTCACGCACAGTCTCCAGTGTACCTCGATCGTAACTACGTCGCGTCTGTGCACGAACGAGCTTGTGCGACAAAGGGCCATGGTGCGTACAAAGTAAACGGTGTGGCAAATGTACGATACTTATCGCAAGTACAGATTTGTTAACTATTAACAAATCATTATTTGAGATGAGTCGTCGATTTTTCAACAGTTATTTGCTGACTATTAAGGTAGTACCTCCACAGACGAGTTGAATTAAGAAATGGTTGAAATTTGACATATATGTTATTCAATACATTATCCAAACATCTGTGCAATTTGAATAAGTTTGACCACCCCAAACCTGAGATATTTACACTTAAAGTTGGCTTGGTTTACACGCAACAAATGCGTTATGATTGGCAAACAGAGCATCATTAATTTTACCGTCAAAACTAAAATTAAGAAATTGATAAAAAACGAGGATAAGCTAGAGTAAGATATCACGAATAATGTGAAAAAAATGAGAATGATTCACCATCTAGTTTCCAAGATATAACCATGAAAAGCCCTCACAATTTTGGTGCAAAGCCTGGCAAAGCCTGGCAAAGCCTGGAAAAAAAAACAATTGGGGCAAAGCCTGGACAGTCCCGGCAAAAAGTTTAGTGGCAATGGTAGATCAAAAACACAATATAAAATATATTTTACGGCAATAAATGATATCCATCGTATTATCTACTAGTACCGAGTCAATATTGCGTAGTTTTTAATTTTATTTATTACTATTTAAACCAATTATCAATCTTTTAAACATGAACATGGTATGTAAACTTTTGGTTGAGATTTTCGCAGAGGAACTACCTTAACAGGGCTATACTTGATTCAACTGAAGATTGTTTAATAATTACCAAATATTCATTTGGTAATAAGTGTACGACTGTTATCTCAAAGAACTACTGGGCCAACATCTTAAATACTGATTCATTGATAGTTAATACATTCTTATATGCGTTAAATAAAGAAGTTGTCGCGTTAACTGTGTGACTCTTGGCTCAAATGCGACCGAGATAGTCGTTTTGAATGAAGATCAGTTAAGGGGTAAGGCCACAGTAGAATTTTCAGAAAATCGATTTTTTTTCTCGCTAAAACGGTGCTTTATCATCATAAGAATAAGTTACCATTCGATTTATAGCGAGAAAGTTTTCTTTTTCACCGACTTTGAGCGTATAACGTAAGCTCACCTCTGGCACGGGTCATAGAGTACACTGAAAAAAAAAAATCGTTCATCCATCCAGAATTCAGTTGGTTTAACAAAATTGTATCTTTAAGGGGAGATATACACCTAGATGGTCGAAAAAATCGATTTAGAAGCTATGAACATTCCGTCGACCGTAGAAGACCTACACTATAGGTCTGGTATCGATGATTCCATGTAAGTTGACAAATTTCATGATTTATTCATTCCCAAATTTTCAAACGCATTTTTCTCAAAACCACGTTTTTCAAATCGGTACCCAAAATTTCTCGAAAACCAATGAACCGATTGCCTTGAGGTTTTTTGTGGTTATTCTATACACCATTATCTACTACTTGTCATGGGATTTTTTTTCCCGTTACTTAGTTTTTGTTTTATAGGTAAAATAATAACTAATTTTTGGCCCAAAAATCACTATTTATGTTCAAACGTCCGCCATTTTGTCATAAATCGATATTTTCAAAATCGGCTATGACAAGTACTAGATTATAGTATCTAATTTAATAATCTTTTCGGTTTTTTTTTTCAGATGATTTTTTATGAAACGCCAGTGGGTACCGTATACGCAGATTTTTTTACGACGCTCCAAGGATCATACAATATCCGTGTATATTTTTAATATTTTTAAATAAAGAAAATTAAACATATTTTTGAATGTATATACTTTTAGATAATTAAAACCCCAATCCGAAATTTCAAATAGTTTTCCTTGAAAAAATTCACAAAAATTACCCTTTTCCGGCTTCTAGGTGTATATCTCCTCTTAAAACTCCAACGAGAGCACTCTGCTCGCACACACTGTTTAGTAACTCGACTTATGATTCATCCCACCCCACACCAACCCCTTGCCCCTAGTTCCGCCATCTATGCTTTTACCGCGCAACGGGTTGATCCCGGAACGGACAACACAAAAGTGCATATTTTTCAAATCGGTCTGCAGTATACTCCACATTATAAAAGAGGCTGCGCCTGGTTCTTGCAGCCATCTACTCCCCCAAATAGGAATCCTAGTACCAGAGCCATACCCATATAGGGTCGCCTGTCGTAACAAAAATGCCAGCATTCAGCCATTAAACGGTTTGCTGATAATCGGCCAATAATTCGTCGACCAGCATTGGGGTACTGTAGGCGGATGAACGGCTTGCCAGATCTATGCCAGCCATTCGTGGGCCAATACTATCGCACCGATAATATGGCGATCAGCATTGGGGTATCGTAGGCAGATGAACGGCTTGCCAGATCTATGGGAGCCATTGGTGGGCCAATACCATCGCACCGATAATATGGCGATCAGCATTGGGGTATCGTAGGCGGATGAACGGCTTGCCAGATCTATTCCACCCATTGATGGTTTGTTTTTGGGCGTTTTGCAAATGCAGGTCGTTGAACTGTAACACGTAAAAACAAGGGATAAGGTTTCGAAAAGCATATCCTATTGATGAAGCTGAAATTTTGCACCGACCTTCTTTTCAATATTTTAAGAGAACCTTTAAAAGGATATTGGCGACTAGCAATAGTTTTCGATATATCGGATATTGAAAGTTATTTATTGTACTGCGGTTCTACTATATTAAATAAATCCAAACAAAGCCATCCCACATGGCAAGTGATATGCACATACGGGCGAGCACTGTTTGCCAGGAAGCAGCGCGGCCGGAGGAGTGGGGGGTATCTATGGGGTATATAGATATACTCGTATGGCGTGAAATAATAAACTTTACAATGCGATGTATGGAAAACTATTGCTAGTCGTCAAAAATTCGTTAACGGTTTCTCTTAGGATAATGAGAGGAAGTTCGGTGCAAAATTTCAGCTCGATCAGAGGAGTATGCTTTTCGGAACTTCACCCAAAACGAGCGAGTTATTTTTACAGCCTAAATGGACCAAAAAAACTGTCGGTAAACTTTAATGTCACGAATAAAATTATCGGCATAAAAGTAAGGAACGAACAAACGATGGGTTCTGTAAGTGTTAAAATGGCTAAGTGGGTAGGGCGCTCGACACTAGAACGAAAGGCGCAGGTTCGATCCCGATGAAAGGTAAAAATTTGAACAATGCAGAAACTGTTTTTAATGCAATTATTCTATGTACATGGACATAAGTAAAGCATAAGAAAACAAAAAAGATACTACTAGAATTTTTATATTCATAATTTGTCAATTTTTTGTTTTTCATTCCCGGCAGAAGATCCGGCAGCCGTTGCTGGGCCAATATGGGCGTATGATAGTTGGCCCAGTCTTAGCAGCCATTCCTGGTTTACCATTACCAACCATGCATGGTGCGGATCTGGCCCGTTTGTATAGCCATTACCGCGCCATCGTTTGTTCTCTGGCAACCAGTCGTGGGCCATTACTGTGCCGATTGTAAAACCCTATTTGGGTAGTCCGCCCGGACAATACAAACCGACGGAATATCCGTGGCATTCCGGAAACGGGCATTTGACCCGACGCTTTTTCTTTATTCCCAAAAGGTTTCTTCATTGTCCGGAGGTCTGGTCTTTTCGAAAACTCAGCGTGAGCTCGCACCCTCGTAGCTTGCACGGAGCGACTTCGCTCCAGTCGTCTCGAAGAAAGAGAAAAGACTCTCGCGGGGGGAACGCGACGACGGTATCCTCTTTTCTCGGTTCGGCACACGCAGGTATAGGCGCAGACAGCGGGCCGTCTCTCCTTTCGGTATACGACTTCCTTACCGGATGAGGCTTATCTGCATTAAGACCGGAAGTGTACACACATACGACGGGGCAACGCTGACGAGGGATATACGGAGTACAAACGCCGCGGAAGTAGAATAAACGTCGTGAGCTCGAGAAAGGAAAAACGAGGGTTCGGGCCACGAGGGATTTCCTGCAGTAAACTTCCTGCCACTGGGAATTATGCATGCTGATTCGATTGCTCGTGTATTAATTCAACGACTCACAAGACCGCGAAGAACGCTTATTTATACGGCAAGTTGGACTCTTTGTACGGTAACTCGTCACTCTTCAACTTCCGGCATCGTTGTCGAGGGAAAACGCGTGAATCGATGGTCGAAAAAATCCAATTTGATTCCACGAGTAGTGCAGTCGTGGTGTATATTGGAATTGGAAAAAATTGGAAGGCTAGTTTTTTGACAGATGATTTTGTTGGTGCCGCGGGTGCTACATCCTAGTTTGCCTGAAAATCGGGGTGTAGGGTTTTTTAGGGGATGAAGGGGGTGGGGGTGGATTAATGCCAGAGTACAACCCCTACGAGGTCGGCGCCGGGAGACAAAATGTTCAGAAAAATCCGGGCTTCATTTTTGTCCACAGCGCCGAAGTCGTGGAAGTTCATCTTGGGGGTGAAAAAGTGGGGTGAAATTTTGAAAAATCAGTTTTAATTCGATGAGTCTTTAGGAAAAATTCATACAATTTTTGTTCAAGTGGGAACATTGTAGCCCTTGAAAAGACGCGTCGATGGAGTATTTGATCTTCCTTCTGCGATAATATCTACAACCGCAAAAAAATTGTTGAAATATTAAAAAAATGTTTGTTGAATAACTTAAGCGGCTATATCTATGTGACACTTTCATAAAATCGATTTTTTTTGCCTTTTTCGACAGTTTATGCTTTCAAGAAAATCCTGTAAAAATTTCAAGGCCGCATATCTAATCATTTTATCTTGCAAAAATCGATAGTTAAATCTTTAAACGCGTTTTTCTCGAAATGAGATTTTTCAAATTTGCTGACATTATAACTCAAGGAGCAATTATCCGATTGACTTGAAATTGAACTGAGACTCTTGAATATATTTACTCTACAATGACGTGGGATATTTTTGATTCGATGAAAATTGACGATTTGGCATTGAAAAAAACGACCATTTTATAGGCAAGAAAACAAACTTTTTTTCATAACTACGCCATTTTGTTAGATTTTGATATTTTTCGAAAATCCTACGTCATTGTACAGGAAGTATCTTCCAGTTTAACGATATTTTTTCCTTTTTCGGTTTTAGCTACTCAATCGACCGGAAACATGTCAGCAGTGGAGGACCAGATCATCGATACCAGGCCCACAGTGTAGGTCTTCTACGGTAAACGGAATGTTCATAGCTTCTAAATCGATTTTTTCGACCATCTAGGTGTATATCGCCCCTTAAGGGGCTATACCAGTGTGAACGCTGAAAATTTGGGTGATTTTCGGGATCTTTTTGGAAGAAAAGTACGCAATTAAATGTTTCGGAAAATTGAGAATATATTTGGCTATATTTGACCTATATTACATAATTTTTTCATAGAAAAATATTGAGATCCAAGGTTATGAGCTACCTACGGAAGCGCCAAAAAAAGTTCCTCCAGTAATGACATGATTCCGGCCGATTGAGTAGCTGAAACCGAAAAAGGAAAAAATGTCGTTAAACTGGGAGGTATTTCCTGTACAATGACGTAGGATTTTCGATAAATATCAAAATCTATCAAAATGGCGTAATTATAAAAAAAACTGTTTTCTTGCTTGTACAAGGGTCGTTTTTTTCAATTCCAAATCGTCAATTTTCATCCAATCAAAAATATCCTACGTCATTGTAGAGTAAATAAATTCAAGAGTACTCAGTTCAAATTTCAAGACAATCGGATAATTACTCTTTGAGTTGCAATTTCAGCAAATTTGAAAAATCTCATTTCGAGAAAAACGCGTTTAAAGATTTAACTATCGATTTTTGCAAGATAAAATTATTAGAGATACACCCTTGAAATTTTTACAGGATATTCTTGAAAGTATAAGGAGTACAACTTTGCAGTGACCGTTTTTTTTTCAAAAGTTTAAGGCTTTTTTATAAAAAAGTGGCTACATATTTTTTAATCAAAGTACTGCCCGTCGCTAGCTACGACCTCGGCCCATCTTTCAGGTAGCATTCGAATCCCGCGTCGATAAAAGTCTTGGTCCTTGGAGGCAATCCAGGAATCGACCCAATTTTTGACTTCTTCGTAAGTACCGAAGTGCTGGTCAGCCAAATCGTGTGCCATTGACCGGAACAAGTGATAGTCGGAAGGGGCAATGTCTGGAGAGTACGGCGGGTGGGATAAAACCTCCCATTTCAGCGTTTCCAAGTACTTTTTCACGACATTTGCAACATGGGGTCGGGCATTGTCATGCTGCAGTATCACTCATCTCGGCTTCAACTCATGCGGGACCCAGTTTCCTTGCTTTTGGATCATACCCATATCCCGGAGACGTTTTGAAACTGCTTGCTGGGTTACTCCTAACGTCTCGGCGAGTTCCTCTTGAGTTTGGCACGAATCCTGGTCCAGCAAGGTCTCCAATTCTGCGTCTTCAAAAACTTTCTGCCTTCCGCCACCATGCTTGTTCTCGACCTCAAAATCTCCACTTTTGAAGCGTTGAAACCACCGCCGACATGTTTTCTCACTAATAGAATCCTCCCCGTAAGCATTTACAAGCAAACGGTGGGCCTCAGCCGCAGATTTCTTGATGTTGAAGAAGTAAATCATAACCTCCCGCAAATGCTGAGAATTCGGTTCGTAGGTTGCCATGTTTGAGTGCCTATAACTTTATAATGCATACACGTATCGGTTAGCTTTTTTAAATTGTTTACATTGGCAGAGCCTCTAGTTTAAAATGCCACTTTTTTATTGAGCTAGGGCCACTACTTCAGCCGCAGTGGCTCTCTAAGTAAAACGGTCACTGCAAAGTTGTACTCCTAATATAAACTGTCGAAAAAGGCAAAAAAAGTCGATTTTTTAAAAGTGTCACAGTTGTATAGCCCCTTAAACGATAGAACTATATATGTAGAATATTTTCCCAAAGTTTCAAAGCGAAATTCGTAAAACTTCAAACGTTACACCACGTCAACGCCTTGCCTCATCGCTCGGAATCGGAGCAGGCGTGAACTTCAAACGCGTTTTTCTCAAAACTGCATTATCGAAATTGGCGTGCAGGATTACTCAAAAACTATTAAGCCGATTGAGTTGAAACTTGGTAGAAATATTGATAATATTGGTACCGTCAACTTGACGTGAATTGTTTTCGAAAAATTGGGAAACAAACTACTTTTTTCATCCACATTTTACAGAAATGTTGCGTGAAAGGATGACTTTTTTGTAAATGCGTGCCATTTTTTTAAATTTGCATTTTCTTCATTTTAATTACTGTCACATAGAAACTATACACGTTCCAACCGAAAAAATGTACGAAATTTTTTGCAAATCAAAGTCTACGGTAAGCTAGACTGCACGCCGATTCGCAACTCCCGCGGCGACCTTGCCGTAACACTCTGCCACAGCTCCGTTATTTTGATGATGAATTAATTTAAAAAAATTGTTTTGTATACTTAAATATACTATTAAAGTATACCTAATGTTTGATAATTGTTTTGGTTTTTGGATTCTTATTGGCAATTATGCCAAAATGTTATTGAAAATTTCGTCAAAAGAGTGAACGTTCGCAAACAGGGACGAGGCGGTCGTTTATCGGATATTGTCTTCCACACATGACCTCCATTTTTGTACCTTATATTAAAATAAAAATAGTCATGCTTTTCAAATAAATAATACGTTTTATTGATAAATTAAAATGTCTGGTCATTTTCAGACACCCTATATAAGCAGGTTTGAAATTCAGTGTATGTCATTTCGCCGAAGTGTAAACAACTTTTTTTTTTCATAGTGTCGAACATGTCAAATTTCGTGTCGAAAAAAGAGTATTTGCGGGGAATTTTACTACACTACGACTTTATTCAAAAGAAATCTGCAGTTGAAGCACACAGAATTTCGTTGATACTTACGACGACCATGCTCTGTGGGAAACAACATGCAGAGATTGGTTTAGACGCTTCAAAAATAATGATTTTGATGTGTTGAATTGGAGGCAGTACTGCAGGAGGACTCATGTCAGACGCTAGCTAAACTTGCAGAATCATCAGGAGTTGATCACACAACAGTTGCGAAACGTTTGAAAGCATTAGAAATGATTTTTGTAAATAAAGCATTAATTTTCACTAAAAAAACACCGAGAACTTATTACACATCCCAATAAGAGATGCTATTCGATTACTTTATAGGTTTTTTTGGAATACAACTGTTTGAAATATTTCGAAATCTTCCTACAAAACAGATTTGGCCGAAAAATCGTCGTTATCCTTTTTTTTCAGTATTTCGAGTATGAAAATCATTCCTCTGGAGTGTAACTATCCAGAGTTCGTATGCAATAGCAAGCTGAAGAGGTACTAAAAATTAAAAAAACACCAGAAAAAAACATTCCTTGAAACCATTGGACATTTATTCACTTACTGCCTGGCAAATAAAAAAAATAATGGGGATAATTGGGATTAATTAGTTGCGAATAATTGGGATTTTCTTTTTCAGAAAATCGTGATGATGAATTTCTACAAAAATTAGGTATTTGAAAAAGTATTATCTAAAGAGCACTCTGTGATTTTTTGTGATAAAATATGGAATTAGGGATCGATTTACAGCCGATACCCCGGAAGCACTTCTCGAAAACTTCTTTGACCATGAGCAATGCTCTTCTGAACCAGGTTATCTAATATTAAAAAATCAAACAGATTTCGTTAGTATATCAGTGTATCTTATAGTTAATCCAAGGAATTTTCGATAGAAAATTTAAAAAAAGGTCGCTTGTTCAAGGTGAGCGTCGCGATTTTTTTTTTTTTGAAAAAATGGGAATTTTTCGTTCATCAAATTGAAAGTAAACATCGAAAAAAAATCCTCCGATCAAATACTATACTTTTACATCTAGAATAAGCTCAAAAAATCTTTGGAAAGATCGATGCAGTAGTTTTCGAGATATTTTGCGCTCACACATTGAAAACGTACTTTCGAGCAAAAAAGGGTTTTAAGTTTCGAACGACGCTCCGAGCGTTCCGACGGCGTCAACATAGCCTGAAAATCTGTGAATTTTGATCCGATCACCTTGAAATTTTCAGGGAACATTTATAACATGATATACTGTCAAAACATATTGCTTTTGAGAAAAGTAACTTTTCGATTCTTACAACTAGGCCCTCTTGAAGTCTTGTCAATTTTCCACGTTTTCTCATGGAGCATCGCGAATTCCGTTGGACGTTTATCTCCAATGAGCTCAGTTACCGTCAGCAAGAGACATCGACTACCGCCAAACTGACAATTTTTCCTAAAACCCTGTGCTAAATTGCCCACCGTTTAATTTTTTTTCCCTCGTAAAAGACGTACCTCGCCCATTGCAACCCGAAAGTGGCACTCTTATCGGACGTATCCCCGGCCAAAAAATCAGCAGCCCCTGTCATTAATCGGTGAAAAGCCCGACCCGCCCTTCGTTGACACACTTGTATTTGGCCACGATTTCGCCACACTGGGCCAATTCGACCAGGATGGGACTTCATCCCCCTGCCACTGACAACCCTTTGGTCGGTTTTTATTGAAAAAACATCAGGGATCCCTTTCAAACATTTCTCAATACGACTGCATAATTAAAATTCGGAAAGCCTCAAATTGAATCGTTAAAAAAATCATCGAAAACTTTCAGTTTCATTATTGAAAACTTAACTTTTATGAAACTTTCAAATGATCAAAAACACTTCAAATTCAAAGTTTTCGATAATTTGTTAAAATGATTTACTTTGATGCTTTCCGAATTTTAATTATGCAGAGATATCAAGAAATGTGAGTATTTTACTAAAAATTCGTTCGGGTCAAAAAGACCCAGTGTATAAACGTAAGGTTGACTGACGTAGGGTTGACCCTTCCATGACTGACGTAGGGTTGACCTTTCCTTGACACACTTATATTTAGCCACGGCTTTGACACACTGGGTCAATTTGACCCGCATAGTACGACATCCACCTACCCTTAACAAACCTTAGGTCAGTTTTTATTGAAAAAAAACTGGGATACCCTTCAACCATTTCTCAATATGCCTGCATAATTAAAATTCGGAACATATAAAATCGGAGTGTAAAAAATTATCGAAAACTTTCAATTTTGGGCACGTGAGTAATTTATTTCAAATTCATCCGGGTCAACATGACCCAGTGTGTCAAGAAAGGGTTAAGAATAAAATTGACAGGTCAATCAGTCGATAGGCGTCGCGGGATGATTACGATATCTCTGGCCGTAGTTTGACCGTGGATTATTTATATTTGGCCCAAAAGAAACTTTTTTAAGAATTAAAAAATCGCGATTTTGGTTTCCTTTAGATACAGGAGATTTTATGAATTATCTTTTACTTATCTTTTATTATCTTTTACTATCTTTTACTTATCTTTTACTTATCGTTTCTTTACGAATTATTTTACAGGACATATTACGAATTATACAGAACATTTAACGAATTATTAGTTATTATACGCTCGATGCGGCCTGATGAATGTGGGAAGCGAGAGAAATGGAGAAATAAGGAGTAAGAGAAGCCCGAGCGCGCTTCTTCCGTCACCCGAGGCATGAACGCGTAGTTAACGATTGCCCGCTCCCTCTAACTAAGCGAAGGGAATTTCTTTTTATCTTTTAGAGAAAGAAGAGACCAAACAAACTCAAACAAACCCAAACAACCTCCACGTGGTGTATTCTGGATAACGCTAATGATCTGCAGCCAACTTCGTTAAGGCCCTAGGCCACAGTAACGGGTATAAAATCATGTGCGAATTTAACAATTTTTTCATATGAAAGAGTGATTCACTCATAAAATTAATTACACATCTATTTAGTATGAATATCAAGCTGTTAGAAAATATATATATTTTTTTTCGACGACAAAATGGCCGACTACTAGTATTTTCTTTTGTTATCTTTTTTTAGGCGCCCCGCGGCGTGACATTTAGCATCCACAATTTTTTACCTAGAACAAAAAACAAAAATTCTCGTCAATCTACATTAGAATATCTAGAGAAGTACGGACGGAATTTAAAAAATATTGTTTTACTCAAAAGTTGTAGGTATTTGAACTTAAGAAATGAATTTTCGTTGAAAAATTTCGTTATAACTGCTCATAAACTGAAAAGTTTTCGAGTAATCAAAAATTCCGTACGTACTTCTCTGCGAAATGCAATTAGGAACGTAACTTTTAAGTTTGAAGTAAATCGAGTGAAAATTGTTGAAGTTATTTGTCACGCCAATGGAAAAAAGCTGTTTCGAGAAGTTTCGAGTAGTCGGCCATTTTCTACATCGAAAAAAAAATGTATATATTTTCTAACAGCTTGATATTCACACTAAATAGACGTGTAATTAATTTTATGAGTGAATCACTTTTTCAAACGAAAAAAATTGTTAAATTCGCACATGATGTTGGCCTAAGGCCTTAAATCAACGACAAAGTACGATGGAACAATGTAAAACGCGAAAAATTCGATTTACATCGAAAATCGGAAAAATACATGTTTTCTCTTCGAAGCGCTGTAAATCCAAACCTAAGGCTCAAAACGAAAAAAGTCATTTTTGTTTTTCGTATTTTTTTCGGCCATATTTCATAATCCAATGGTCAAATTGAGACGCCAGAGATATCGTGATGTCCCCGGTGTCGCGCGCACGGTCGCGTAGGGTGCGTGTGTGGGAGACATCGGAATGGAGGCTGCGGTGAATGGGAGTGGATGCTCCGGTGACCCAGATTGTCCCAGGGGTTGAATGAACGACATCGAGGGGTGGACTATGACGTCATTCACGGCTTATTTCCGCGGCGTTAGTGTGAGGTACCTCGACTGCACCGGAAAAGCACTTCGGCTCTCTGATTTTCCCAGCCGACCCTTCCCGGACCCTTTTCGCCCTTTAGGCGCCCTCCTCCCTCTTGCCATCGAGTTATCATTGTGTTATCATCCATCTGTGTGCATCGTACGAGACACAAGTCGAGCCACCGTGCCCACTGTGAGCACGACCTCGATGGTTTATCTTGTGAATCGAAGCCTCCCTCCCCCGCGCGTGAAGCCTCCGCGGATCTCGTTCATCCGCGGCCTCGAGCGCGCTACGTTCACCGGGAGGCGCGCGTCCCCGTTCGCGGCCTCGCCTCGCCGCGGCAAGGGAAGCGAGCATGAATGAATTTTTGGCACAGTTCGCGTCGCGTGGTAACCCTCGTGTATGTGTGTTGACAGAGCGAGAGGGAGCCAGGCAAACTCCAGAACTTGCCTCTCGCTCCTGATTCACTTAGCGATCGCGGGTGCAACCTCCATTAATGCCGCGTGTCCCACTTTCCCTCGGTGCTCCGCACAGCGAACGGCTACGTACATTCGGAATTCTAATACGCATCGCACGTGCGTAAGGAAATGCCCACGCGATAGCCTTGCGAAATACTTTGATACGGAGATGGAAAAAGGTGGAGGATCTTGATACGGTTTATGGCGGAGAATCGCGGATGGAGCGGGGTAAAGAACAGATTTTTATCCATTGATGAAACAGGCTTTCGTGCATTGAGGGAGAAGATACCTTTAAGGGGTTAACCCCCATGGAAATTTATGTATGTAAAATATATGCTACATATGGGTCATTCCATGTCAAATCGACAAATTTTTTACCTGACCCCCTTTGATTTCGCTGAAAATTTTCTATCTTTTTCTACCCCCCGAAAGTTATTTTTCAGAATTTTTTCAAATTTTTTTTCCCGACTCAAAAAAAGTTATGAATTTTTGAAAAAAACCGCTCTTTTATTTTTAAATTGCCAGAACTTTTTCAAAAATTGACCGTTTGGGAACTTTTTTTTTTCAAAATTTTTGTTTTTAAATGTAGTTTTCGAAAAAAAATATGAAAAAATTTTCAGAATCCCAGATATATGAAATATTTTAGTTTTTTTGAAAAAACCGTAATTTTCTCAAAGTCCGACCGTTTTTTTTTTTTTTTTGCTCTAAAAATAATTCAACTAATTCTGCAATGATCCCCGTTAATCAAAAGATGTGACGACAATCGCTTCTAATTTTTTTTCTTGATTATAAAAAAATTTTTGTTGAATTTTTGCTGATTTTATATAACTTTGTTATGAAATTTTTTTTATTTCCTCGTGAAACCTCAAAAGTTAAAAAATAAAATTTTATTGGAGAATTTCAAGTGATTATCGTCCAAGAAATTGTTATTTAAAAAAAAAATAATTTTTTTCTCTCATTGACGTTATTTTTTTACTCTTATGGACGTTTTTTTTTGGTACTGAAATATGACAACTTAACGTCATTTTGGTACTGAAACATGACAAAATAACGTCAATGAGAGAAAAAAATTATTTTTTTTTTTAAATAACAATTTCTTGGACGATAATCACTTGAAATTCTCCAATAAAATTTTATTTTTCAACTTTTGAGGTTTCACGAGGAAATAAAAAAATTTCATAACAAAGTTATATAAAATCAGCAAAAATTCAACAAAATTTTTTTTATAATCAAGAAAAAAAATTAGAAGCGATTGTCGTCACATCTTTTGATTAACGGGGATCATTGCAGAATTAGTTGAAGTATTTTTAGAGCAAAAAAAAAAAAAAAACGGTCGGACTTTGAGAAAATTACGGTTTTTTCAAAAAAACTAAAATATTTCATATATCTGGGATTCTGAAAATTTTTTCATATTTTTTTTCGAAAACTACATTTAAAAACAAAAATTTTGAAAAAAAAAAGTTCCCAAACGGTCAATTTTTGAAAAAGTTCTGGCAATTTAAAAATAAAAGAGCGGTTTTTTTCAAAAATTCATAACTTTTTTTGAGTCGGGAAAAAAAATTTGAAAAAATTCTGAAAAATAACCTTCGGGGGGTAGAAAAAGATAGAAAATTTTCAGCGAAATCAAAGGGGGTCAGGTAAAAAATTTGTCGATTTGACATGGAATGACCCATATATATATATATATATATATATATATATATATATATATATATATATATATATATCGGTCGCATATATAGTGACGAAAAATAGAATAATACGTATATATTCAGTATGTATGCACCAAATATATGACGCATATGTGACCCATATATTTTCGATATATTTTTCTGACCAAAACATATATGCTACGTATAAACACTATATATGATGCATATATGAGGCATATACGACGCATATATTTTTGATATATTTTCAATCTATTTTTTTGTCAGAAAAATATATCAAAAATGTATGCGTAATATATGACTCATATATGTGTCATTTATGCGTCATATATGACGCATACATTTTTGATACATATTCCTGACAAAAAATATATGCTGTGTATAAACACTATTACAGTTAAACTTAATAAAACTTAAAACTTAAACTTAAAAAAAACTTAACTTACAGTTAAAGTACGCTATTACATATAAACACTATATACAGATATGCTACGCATATCTGTATATATGTGGCATATATGTACCATTTATGCAGTATATATGTGGTATGTACGCAGTGTGTGTGCAACATATATGCTAAATATATGTGGTATATATGCAAGGTAAATGCTACATATATCATTGATATATGATACATTGATATACAGTAATACCACGCATATACATCTCATATATAAAGACGTTACGAAAATTAGAATTTGGCACATATATGCAACATATATTTTCAATATATGGCATACATTTCACATATATTACAATTATTAATAAAATAAATTTGCAGTATGTTTTTGCGTATATAAATTTCCATGGGGGAAGCCACAGTAACGGGTATGAAATCATGTGCTAATTTAAGGGGAGATGTACACCTAGATGGGCGATAAAATCGATTTTTTGTTGCATTTTCTTGAAGTTTGAGATCGAGTCCGTCGACCATGGAAGACCTACACTATGGGCCTGGTATCGATGATTCTATGTGAGTTGACAAATTTAATAATTTATTCATTCCCAAACTTTCAAACGCGTTTTTCTCAAAACCACGTTTTTCAAATCGGTACCCAAAATTTCTCGAAAACCAATGAACCGATTGCCTTGAGGTTTTTTGTGGTTATTCTATACACCATTATCTGGTACTTGTCATAGGATTTTTTTTTCGTTACTTAGTTTTTGTTTTATAGGCAAAATAATAACTAATTTTTGGCCCAAAAATCACTATTTATGTTCAAACGTCCGCCATTTTGTCATAAATCGATATTTTAAAAATCGGCTATGACAAGTACTAGATTATAGTATCTAATTTAATAATCTTTTTGGTTTTTTTTTCAGATGATTTTTGAAGAAACGCCAGTGGGTACCGTATACGCAGATTTTTTTACGACGCTCCAAGGATCATACAATATCCTTGTATATTTTTGATATTTTTAAATAAAGAAAATTAAACATATTTTTGAATGTTTTTGAATGTGAACTTTTAGGTACTTAAAACCCCAATCCGAAATTTCAAATAGTTTTCCTTGAAAAAATTCACAAAAATTCTGACTCTGACAGGAGTGACACTTCCGAATATATACCATCTTTTTTTTAGGCGCTCCGCGGCGTGACATTTGCCATCCACAATTTTTTACCTAGAACAAAAAACAAAAGTTTTCGTCAATCTACATGAAAATACCTAGAGAAGTACGTATGGAATTTAAAAAATATTGTTTTATTCAAAAGTTGTAGGTATTTGAATTGAGTTGTAAGTATTTGAATGAATTTTCAGTGAAATATTTCGTATTAAACTGCTCATAAAATGAAAAGTTTTCGATTTATTAGAAATTCCGTACGTACTTCTCTGCGAAATGCAATTAGAAACATAACTTTTAAATTTGAACAAAATCGAGTGATAATTGGTGAAGTTATTTGTCACGCCAATTGGAAAAAAGCTGTTTCGATAAAAACGCGTTTAAAGTTTTGAGAATTCTATGGGCGTGCCAGAGTTGGGCTTACGTCATACGCTCAAAGTCGGTGAAAAAAAATGTTCTTGCTTTAAATTGAATAGTAACTTATTCTTTTGATGATAAAGCACCGTTTTAGCGAAAAAACTATCGATTTTTTGAAAATTCTACTGTGGTCTTACCCCTTAAGCGAGGAAATAATAGTTGATTTTTGTGATTATTTTTGTAGGAAAGATTTCTTGAACATTTTTGAATCTAAATGCCCCTTTACACATGGCTTACTTATAACTGTGCACTAATTTAGAGACGAGTGAGGGGGGGGGGGATTCAGAGCTTGGTCTAATTAGTTTGCTAACAGTCTAAGAATCTTTACACTTGTCTAAATGCAGAGTCTTTTTCATTCGGTGCAATGCATTTAGACAAGTGTAAAGATATTTAAACTTAGATACTCAGACTCGTAGACTCCGACTTAGAGTCTTCTTGATTCAGTGCACTGTATTTAGACATGTGGAAAGATACTTAGACTTAGATACTTAGATAGTTAGACTTAGAGACTTTTTCATTCAGTGCACTGCATTTAGACAAGTGTAAAGATACTTAGACTGTTAGACATATTAATTAGACAATTAGAGT
This sequence comes from Ophion slaviceki, assembly GCA_944452715.1. Classification (NCBI taxonomy): domain Eukaryota; kingdom Metazoa; phylum Arthropoda; class Insecta; order Hymenoptera; family Ichneumonidae; genus Ophion; species Ophion slaviceki. The sequence continues at coordinate 11,716,330 of OX101785.1, forward strand.
CTAATTGGACAATCAGACTCAAAGACGCTTTACACATCGTCGGAAAAAGGATTTTAAGGGGTGAAATGCACCCTAAAAAATGGGGATGTTTTTCGTTTTTCGTCGATAACGTTTTAACGGTACGAGATATAAGAAAATGTCAAATTGCAACAATGTTTATTTTTTTGTGTACTATACATTAAAGATAAGAACGATAACGTTATCGACGAAAAACGAAAAACACCCCTATTTTCGAGGGTGCGTTTCAGCCCTTGAAACCGTTTTTCCTACGAAAAAAAAAAATACGTGTCTCTTAGTTTTTGATACTCTTTCACGTAAAAAAGTTTGAACGAAATCGAAGGAGGTCACCAAAGTGATGTTCGTTGTAAGTAGTCGGGAGGTGGGTGAAATATCGATTTTCCGTTTTGCATCTCACAGAAAGTCAAGTTAAATAAAAGCATGTAACAAAAAAAACCTCAAGACAATTTTTCACGCGTATACGTTGTAAATCGCGTTATTATCCCTGTATTGACCTTTTCATAGGTATCTCTGCGTTCTGCGGCATTGCACAGCGTGACTGGGAGGCTGAGAAACTAACCGTATTCATCGTCTATGCATTTTTGCTGAATAGCCAAAGTCACGGATATCGCCCATCACTCATTGTACGAGAGTATCTTTACTCCGTTTGTTCTTTCCGCGTCCCTTCGCATTGTCCATCTCGAAGTATTTTTCGAGGATCCTTTACACAGTTTTTCTTACCTCGTGAAATGTTCAATTGCGCCTTGTTTTTGGCATTGGAACGGTGTGTCTACGAGTGTACCGGAGCCTCGAAACACCTGTACGACGAAACCTTTAGTACTCATTGTAATGCGACTCCCTTTGTCCCCTCCCCCCCTGGAATAAAGAAAAACTCGACGAGAAACGGAGAGAAGATTTATTGCGCGCGTTTCTTGGAGCCCGAAGGATCCGTGTCCTTACGCAGGCTGGAAAGAGGATCGTACCGCGGAGGCGTTTTTGAAAGACTTTTATACAGACGCCCTTGGCCCCTGGCTACTTTCCCTACGGGTCTCCCATATTTTTTCGCCACGCAATTCATTCAGGGTTTCGATGTCACAAACACCTTCCCTTTACCACCACGGTAACGAAGACGATTGTGCCAGGATCATTTACACCTTGAACCGCCGGGCCCTTTGTCGTTTTACGTAGACGAAGGGCCGTACCGAAATTCGCGATGGGCTCGCTGGTCTTCGTTTAGACAGGTTGGAAGCCGCGAGTTTGACACTTTTCTCGCAGTGCTGGGAAATGGGACTTAGGGGAAAGGTGTACGAGATGATAGCCCTAAGGGAGAATACTCGTAATTTCAAAGATGTTCAACATAATCAAGATCTGAAAGCGTTTACTATTGGAGTATTTATCTATCTTACGTTTAGCATATTCGAAATATTTAGTAAAAAGATTTCCTTTTTTTAAGCCTTATATAAGGATCACCTTGGACACCCCGGTGTTCAAGATGATCTCTAAAGTATGGATAAAATGATCCCCCCCGACCATCTTGCCCCCATTTTGAGATTTTTTGTTTATTTTGGAGAAATTAGATAAATATAAATGAAATTCGAGTTTACAACATCTTCATATTTATTAATCATAGGTATAAAACATCAACTGAACTTACAAGTTAAATTAGCTTTAGGTTAGAAGTTTTATCTGACCCAACTGGAATTAAGGGGTGAGGCCACTCTAGGGGCCGAAAAAATAGGCTTTTTGGGGATTTTTTTTCAGAAAAACTACAAAATAAATCGAGATACAAAAAAAGGGTGTTTATCACACATATCAGTGACTGTATACATTAATTTTTTTGAAGCGATTAATCTCAAAATGGCGGCTGTGCAGTGTTTATCTCAAAACTGCATTTTTTAAGTTGGCCGGAAACATAACTCAGACAATTTTCAACCGATTCACTTGAAATGTTGAATATATCTTGAAAAATACATTGTCTATGGAAGTACGTACGATTTTTTTTATATTGCATATTTCATTTGTTATTAACGATTATTTGACGATTTTTTAGGCAAATTTTTGGAACGTGAAAAATTTCGTGAGATATTTGTTAATAACAAATGAAATCCCCAAAAAGCCTATTTTTTCGGCCTCTAGAGTGGCCTAACCCCTTAAACTAAACCAGTCTTCTGCAGCCAGTCTCAAGGAGCCTACATTAGAAGGTCCAAGAAAGCGTTTTTTTCGGGATTTTTTTTAGAAGGGAAAACAACAAGTGCGCCTAGTAAACATTGAGGTATCTTTTCATGTATATTTGAAATGTATAAAAAAAAATGTTTCAACAGGAAACAATAAATGACCGCAGATTTATCAGCCTATTCCATGTGCGTCTTGCCACTGCAGTCCCCAATCGGCGGGAAAGATGCAGCTCGTAATGCTTGACTGAACCAAATAAACCAATAAAATGTTCAATAGTGATATATTTTTTTTCTGGGTGAAGTAAGAAAAAGCTGAAAAAATCGTGAAATTATAAGTTTCGTCAGGTTTGGTAAAAAATGTCTCAAAAAATACTTTAACGTGCTATAAAAATAATTTAAAAATACTTTTTTAATTCACTTAGAAGAGATTTTCATATTAGCCAATTTGGAAAAATCGTGAAAATGAAATCTGGAGAAAACGCGCTTCAAAGTTTCCAATAGGAGGAAATATCAATATCAAATATCAATCGCTTCTCTTCTTATGGCCTTGTATCTTTGTAAATATTTACAATTGGCCTCTATATCAATTATTGTTTGTGAGAACAATTATACATTAGTAGTGTAGTTTGAACATAGACAATCTATTTAACAAAAATAAAGTAGGTACGTTATTTGTGTGCAAGATGATCCCTAGGAATCATCTTGTGCCAAACTGAACGTTTCATTCATGGAGCCTAGATACCAGGAGGTTCAGCGAGGCCTTTCAACTCGTCCCCAAAACGAGAACAAGAAATGATGGCGCTGGGGTGCTCCGGCACCTATATGTATATAGATATACGCTAAACATGGGTGTGATCTAAGGCAGATCACAGATGATGTACCTAACCCTCATTAGTGTTAAGGGATAACACCACTCTAGGATTTTGGAAAGACGTTTTCTTTCCTAAAAATACTTTGGTGTCATAAAAACAATATGCAATTGGTCCTGTAGAATTTTTTTTTATTTAAAGGTTCAATTATCGATTTGGCCGCAGAGCCTTGGAACCCGCGCTGAGCTGCTCGTACAACTTTAAACGCGTTTTTCTCGAAACCACTTTTTTCGATCTCGGAAGACGGATTACTCGACCACCTTTGCATGCATCAATTTGAAATTTTGATAGCAGCTTCACAATCATATTCTTTAAGGGAGTACGTAGCCGTTTTTTGATTAAATGTAAACTTCTTTTTATAAACAATTTACTACTTTTTTGGCAAAAAATCGATTTATTTCCTTCAAAGTGCGCTATTTTTGCAAAATTTGAAAGCAAATTTCTAGGTAGTCTCATAGCTAATAATATATAAATTATCATTTTTTTGGTTTTTGTTCCAGGTCTTATATTTTACGAGAAAACCGTTCTCCCGTGAAGCTATGTGTAAAAAAAATCACGTTTTTCTAGATGGGCTGTATCGCCGCCATTTTGAGTTTGAGATCTTTTCTCGCTTTTGCGTTTTTTTTCCGAACCGTCATGAGGAAATTATGAATCGGCGGATATTTCGACGTTTGATGTCACGATCGGTCTGTCGTGAGGTTAGAAACTCATCCGATCACTTTCACCTCGTTGACCAATATATTACTATATATGTAGGTGCCGCTGCACCCCAGCGCCATCACTTCGGGACATTTTCGGGGACGCTTTTTTCAGCGCCTTTGCATTGCCGCTGAACCTCCTGGTATCTAGGCTCCATGCTCCATGGTTTCATTCATTGCTCGGTAACATAACCTATAAGTATTCCACTGTTACCACGCCAACCAAAACCCAAATAGAGCATATTATAAAGCCACAAACTCAAGAATGATTGCATATAACAGTATACAATAAAAGCTAGCTAAGCTTAAAGTCAACCTTGCCTAAAATCAACAGCTCACAATTTAATTCTTTTTTCATCAAAACAAATGCGTCGCTCGAACCATCATTATGAATTGACTAACGCGGCGGGGTGCCGGGCGCTATGTTTTACCAAAGAATACCATTAGACAGCGTTAATAATTTCGTCGCTATTGAAAATGATCATCTTACCCCATGGGATCAAATCGTACACCTATCGATTGATGGTTGATTGTTTATTGTAGACTGAATGTTCGGGTGTGGATGTCTTTCTTCTGTTTATGGTCCTATTTAGCACCAAGAATAACCATTTTTAACAAAGGATTAACGAAAACTAATCCTGTGTAAATATTTCGAAAAAAACGTCATCTTGCCCACCGTAAATCATATATATTCAATATTGAACCATCAAGTTTTGATGAAAGATTACGAATCTTGGCTGGCGAATGGAGAGCATTGCTGAAGACCTTAATGCCCGCGAAGTTGCCGCATTTCGGCAACACTTAATATTAATGCACGGAAAAAAAGAAACAGCGAAAATCACAGTATAAACCGCATAAAAAACAGGGTGCCATATTTCATTTTCCAGTAAAACAGAGCAATGTAAATCCTGTCCTACAAAAATGACGAATTTTCTTGTACACACTGAGATTTTTACAGTTACACTGGCTTATTTACAGTTCGGTATTGTGAATACATTAGTGTTTTCAGTAAAAATATTCTACTGTAAAATTTACATGAGATCGCTGATTTTTATACTGTACGCAAACTGCAAGGGTTACAGTGTACACTGTATTGAGTCGAGAGTGATTCATTAAGGCAGTCCTCTAGTTTCTCGGGTCGAAAAAATCGATTTTTTTTTCTTCATAAATCACGTCTACATGTGTAGAAAATGTGTGCCACAGGATTTTTCGATATTCGAAGTGGTTCACAAGTTACGGCCCTGGAACGGAGCAGGTATACGAAGCAGGTATACTTTCAAACGCGTTTTTCTCGAAACACCATTTTTCGAAACGGTGACCACGATATTTCAGAAACTACTGCACCGATCTTGTTCAAATTTATACAGCATCATTAATATGTTATAAGCCAGCGATTGAACTAGGATTATCATGATTGCTTCGATAGTTTTTTTTGTACGAGCGAAAAACTTAAGAAAAAATGAGTAAAAAATAGAATGTAATTTTCAAAAGTGTATAAAAAAGTCAATTTTTGTAATTTAGAATTCACTCTAGTTCAATCGCTAGTCTTAAATATGAAGATTAAAATGCCGTTTGGTTTTTTTATTTCAGATAAGCAGAACAGCCGCAATCTTGGTCACCGTCAAGCACCTCTTTTACTTGATGTCTTCCTGTCGGCCACTATAACTTTTATTCTATTATATATTTTGACGTCAAAAAATTTGTAAAGCTTATTTAAATGTTAATAAAGATTATGCAAAAACAATGAGATTGATTATTTCGATGCTTTGCCCGTAAAAAATTATTGAAAAAGCCGTAAAAAAACAGCCGAGAAACTAGAGGACCGCGTTAAATTGTACAGTGTGCCACGGTAGTTCTACTCTTCTTTCGACAGTTCGTGAGTTTATCTGTGCACTCTGAGATTTTTACAGTTACACTAATTTATTTACAGTTTGGTATTGTGAATAAATCAGTGATTTCAGTAAATGTATTCAACAGTAAAATTTAAATGAGGTCACTGATTTTTATACTGTACGTAAAGTGCAAGGGTTACAGTGTATACTGTATTGAGTACAGAGTGATTCATTAAATTTCACAGTGTGACACGGTAGTTTTACTCTTCTTTCGCCCGTTCGTGACGTTATCTGTGCACTCTGAGATTTTTACAGTTACACTGGTTTATTTGCAGTTTGATATTGCGAATACATGAGTGATTTCAGTAAAAATATTCAACTGTAAAATTTAAATGCGATCACTGATTTTTATACTGTAGGCAAATGAGGCACGAGGTGAGGCACGAGGCCAGGACACAAAGGATTGCCAGTTAGTAGTGCCTGGTTGATGGGACGCGGACATCGAAATTTGTGCGACAGAATTAAAGAAATTATAAAAAAGAGAGAATTATTTACAAAAAGGTACGTTTTTGTGTATGTGACTGATTTTTTTATATTTTCTACACATTTTTTTCAAACTTCTTTTATGGATACATATAAATATATAGAAGTTCAGCTTTTTAGAATTAAGAGTTTCAATTAAATGACGAACTAACAGTATTTGGAGCGTCCGATGTTTATATTCTTCGAAGTAGGCAGACGACCGGTGCGCGCCATGCGGAATTTCATTGTTTCAACAATGAAATTCGGCATGGAGACGTTTTAGATGCCGAGGAAGGCCCCACACGGGGTGCAGGCTGCCATTAAATACGACCATATAATATTTATACCAGACACCGCGCGGCGATTCCTATTGCTAACTTCAAAGCCGGTTTCCCACGAATCGCTTTTTTTTTAACCTCGTCATAGTTCAAACCGACGAAACAATGTTCCAATCGCTTTCAATTTTTTACAGCATATTCCACTTATGAATACCCGTCGTGTGAATCTTGAAAAGTAAAAAAATTGATTACTTAATTCATTAAAATAAATTATTTATTCGTAGAAAATTGAGTGAAAACGTTGAAGTACTCACATTGTAACATGCTTTTGGTTTTAAACATTTTTGTTGGTTCACACGAAAGGACGTCTATTTTGTCATTATAAATATGTCCATTTTTTCAGACACTCCTCGACATAACCTTTTTTGGGAATTATGCATAAGTGGGGCACCACCCCAATGTCAATGTCAAATTTCTTTCTTAGCATAAACTGCTTTAATTGGTCACCACTAATGATATTCCGGCGAGGGAGGCTGATATTTTTCATTAATTCCATAAGTTATGGGGTCTTGAAGTTTCCGGAAACACGTAATAAAATACGGCACTGCTACAAACATTTTTTCGGAGTCCAATGTCTATATTTCTAAACAAAGTATTAGTTCTTAAGCATTTAATATCCAAACAAACCCAAAGTTTTTTCGGAGCCAAATGTGCATTTCTACACCAAGTATTCGTTCTTAAGGGGCTATACCAGTGTGATGCTTTAAAAAAATCGATTTTCTTTTGTCTTTTTCGGTTTCAGCTACTCAATCGGCCGGAATCATGTCAGCAGTGGAGGAACTTTTTTTTCGGCCCCTCCGAAGGCGGCGCATAAGTCGCTTGGATCTCAATATTTTTCTATGACAAAATTATGTAATATAGGTCAAATACAGCCAAATATACTCTTAATTTTCCGAAACATTTCATTGAGTACTTTTCTTCCAAAAAATTCCCAAATATCACCCAAATTTTCAGCGTTCACACTGGTATAGCCCCTTAAATATTGTTTGAAATTGCATATTTTTCAGTTATCTTCTTTTCCTTTTTTATTGTCTATATTCTGTTGCAACGGCACGTTAAATTATTTGCGTTTATCGTCGCCAATCCGCCACACTTGGGACACTTGGGACACTGTGGCTTTTTATTTTATCATTTTTTTGTATAAATAAAGTGATTTTCCACACCATAAATTGTCATTTTCATTTCATATCATAACACAATTTTTTTCTATTGAAATGCCCTATTTTATCACGTATTTACGGGAACTTTTTCGTAAAAAGTAATCAACGTATTCGAGGAGGCTTTTTCTATTAATCCCGCCCTATGAAATTGGGGTGATGCCCCACTTATGCATAATTACCCTTTTTTTTCTATAGCAAAGACTAATTTATATATTAAGAATATACAAAAATATCTATTTTTATACTTTTCAGTTTTTTTTTTTCAAGTAAGTTTCATTCTTCGTAATTCTTGCAAAAACTAAATTTTCGAAAAGTTCCGAAGAATTTATAAATTGTCCGACTTTTTTCTGATTATTCTAGGAGGAAAAAAATGCCTGAGTTTTCCCGGTTTTTCATATGCGTAACAGTCATGTATTTTTCAACGTAATTCGGCACACAACTTTGTCAATGTCCATGCAACCGAGTGGCCAAACAATTTTGCAATCATCTTACTTATTCTTCGAAACTTAAGGTTGTTATGGGGTTTAGCCGTCGGGGGTGAAGTACGAGGGGAGCGCCCTATGCTTACGCACGGAGCCGATTGACTGTTACCAACTGTTAGCTTTCAAATAATCGTCATATTAAACGTACGTTTTCGAACTATTTTTCTACATCTATTTGTAAAAAATATGCATTTTTGAACATTCCGTGATTACATGAAGTGTTTTCATTACTTTGTATAATTATTTTCTATAAATTTTTCTCGCTCAATTAACGCGAAACGAATTGGCAACGTAGTAAATCGTGGTATATCATAATGCCCAGGTTGGCAGAAGTGTCGCGAAGTTAAAGACACATGCACCCCGTTTGTAACCTCAATCGGCCCAAGGAGCCGTCAAAAATGAATATCGGCCCGAGTAAAAGAAATCCCGCAGGAAAGAAAAAGTGTGTACTAAAGATGTCTATAATCTCGAAGAAATCAGAAACTTATATTATTTTCCGATATTCTAAAAAAAATTCATATATGAAAAAAAAATCCGCGTTATTTTGTCGTTGCCGAGAAATGTCTAGAAATGTATAATTTCTGAACATAGTTATCAAATTAATATTAAGTTATTATTACTAATTATGAGAATAAGTACCAATAATATTCGTTGTTAATTATCCTGACCGAGTAGTTTGAGGTTCCCGGGTATAATTACCGAATACCGATAAGATAGGTAGCATTTGTGCCGTCTACGACGTTGCCATGATTGCACAGCCTAATATTTTGTGTGCTTGATTTTCGCACAAATTCGCTATCAAAAACATTAATAATTTTATAACGGTACTGTGAATCCTCATTTTCACGGTACAAAGGGTTAGTCCGATAATTAGTCGAACCGTACCTATTTTTCCAGCTCCGTGGTAACATTCACTTAGCAGATATTAATAATGTACTGAAAAATGATCGGGAGTTTTCCATAATCGTAATGTAATTAGCCCACGCAATACGTCGAGTTGCCGATTTGTTTTTTCTAAAAAATCGTACTGTGGATCGTATTCAAACAGCACAGGATGATCAGCAAAGAGATTATAAAGGCCCAGAAAAAAATTCAGCTCGGTGGTAACATGTTGACTTAAGGCCTTAGGCTAGAGTAACGGGTATAAAATCATGTGCGAATTTAACAATTTTTTTAATGAAAAAGTTATTCATTCGTAAAATTAATTACACATCTATTTAGTATGAATATCAAGCTGTTAGAAAACATATATTTTTTGTTTTCGATGTACAAAATGCCCGACTACTAATATTTTCTTTTGTTATCTTTTTTTTAGGCGCTCCGCGGCGTGACATTTAGCATCCACAATTTTTTACCTAGAACAAAAAACAAAAATTCTCGTCAATCTACGTTAGAATACCTAGAGAAGTACGTACGGAATTTAAAAAATATTGTTTTATTCAAAAGTTGTAGGTATTTGAACTTAAGAAATGAATTTTCAGTGAAAAATTTCGTTATAAGTGCTCATAAACTGCTCATAAAATGAACAGTTTTCGATTAATCAGAAATTTCGTGCGTACTTCTCTGCGAAATGCAATTAGGAACGTAACTTTCAAATTTGAAGTTAATTGAGTGAAAATTGTTGAAGTTATTTGTCACGCCAATTGGAAAAAAGGTGTTTCGAGAAGTTCCGAGTAGTCGGCCATTTTGTACATCGAAAAAAAAAAAATATTTTCTAACAGCTTGATATTCATACTAAATAGATGTGTAATTAATTTCACGAGCGAATCACTTTTTCATACGAAAAAAATGGTTAAATTCGCACATGATTCTATGCCCGTTACTGTGGCCTAAGGCCTCAACCCCATAACAACCTTAATTTCCCCAAATAATCCTGACTTTCAGGTCGCCACAGTAGCCAAACCCCTCAAGGACACGTGTCGTTAAAAATTCCGCAGCCAAGTTGTCCCCTACACGGCTGGCATTTCGTGAAAACGTAGAGACGTTCGCCTTTAAGCAGAGCGGAAGTAACTTTTCTTTTTTCCGAAACGTCGTAAAAAAGTCGCGTCTCGGAGCCCACTGGGAATCTGCAATTCAGGTATCTCTCTCCGTCGCTCACGGTCGCTCGGTCGGTGCGACGCTTCGCCTTAAGAGGCCGCGTGAGAGGTCAAGATGCCGTTGCAACGAAACGCAGCACGTAGATGCCTCGTCGCGGTAAACAGCCGGAAATCTCACACAAGGAAAGTGAAACAAGCGCTGGTAAATATTTCATTTATCTCGATTCAATTTTATTGTCAAAATTCACTGCACACGTCAGTCGATTATAAAATTGCAAAGTTGGTTAAAAAGATCGATATAAAAAAATTCTACCGAGATTTCCTCACTCCGTATACAGTTATATTCGTTATATTAAGGTATTAAACAAAAAAGAGATTCTTCCGAGATATGTTCCTGCGTATTGCGATGCAAACAACTTTTTTCCACTCCCTCCCTCTACGTTGTAAATATCAGAAATGTGTACGTCAACAATTTTTCAAGTCGTGCTAAACCCGACGATATGGTAAAGGTACTTACGAGAAACAAAAAACAAAGAAACTATCAATTCTTTACGGTTAAATTATCGTACACCCATTGTTTATCATCCTAGATCTAATGGCCCCGTATTTTTGTATTCGTGCCTCACTCGTAACCCCTCGAGCGCAATACTAAATGCAGTAGCACGCGCGACAAGGAAAAGGCATATTTACGAGAAAAAAAGTCAGATCGTATCCCAATATAGTTCGGTACAGTTTTTCCCCGTGTCAATCTTACGATCGTAATGAATATCGCGAGAGAAAGATCTCTCTTGTGGAAATGTTTGCTCTACTTGTAAAATGCGTCCCTCTCAGGTTTTCGCTGAGTCTTTTTTTTCATCTGTCAAGTTGGAACCAAGTGTGTGTCCATTGATCACGCAAGATTCTTCGTTCGGGCTAAAGAGATTCGCGGCCGTCGCGATCGCGTAAGAGCCATCCTTAGCACCTTATGAAAAGTCTCGGATAACTTCTACTCGCTCGTTTTCTTTGCCCCGTTTGTTCTAGCTCGTCGGGTCAGTCAAACTGAACCTGCGAATTTAACGCTCGACTAAAATTGCAAATCTTCCGTGCGAATCTGAGTGCAATGATCCTCCGTTGCACGTAAGGACGGAGATACGTCTAGGCGAGGAAAAAATTTGCTGATTTTCATGTTTTTTCTTTGTAAGGGATCATAACAGTGGAACATTTTCAAAAAAATGGTTTTTTTTGTTGGATTATTCGATAGTATAGACGGTTATAAACATGTTGGCCAATTTTTGGGGCGAAATTCGAATAATTTCGGTCGCTAAAGCCTTTCTTAGAGAAAGCGATTCGAGCAGCGGCGAGCGCACTCGTAACTTTAAACGTATTTTTTCACGAAATGTTTTTCAAAACGCTGTACACTCTCAAGCAAGAGTTTTCAAGCTATCCGTCTCAAATTTTGACACAACATTCTTTACGCCATTCTTTATCTTGCTATGGAAGCTTTTTGTTTAATCTTCATATTTCTCTTTAACGAAAAACTGTCGAAAAAATAGGCTAAATTCGATACTTTTTTTTCAAACCGCCGCCATTTTGTCAATCATGATTTAAAAAAACCTCCATAGCAACATAGCGGCTTTGATACTGACGAATAATCTTCTCACACATTTTGTTTCGGATAATGTTAACACAGGACTGTGAGGACTCCTTTTTTTGCGAAGCCATTTTCAACCGTTAACTGTATTTATTAAAATTAAAATAAACGTTCAAAAAATTATCTTCGTTCCTTCATGAGTGCTTTGATTTGACATAAAAAAACAGACTAGCGTTTTTTAACCATCGAAAAAAAAATCGCGAAAGTCAGCTATACTTCGACCCGTTACACCGTGACGATCCCTTGAAAGGACAGATTTTTTTACCATTTTCGAGATTTAGGGTCTGTTTTATAACAGTGGAACGTCGATAATCCGGATTTTCGAAAGGGACCCATAGAAGGGCCCAGTAGGCGTCTCAAACGTAAAAAAAACTCGCTAAAATCAGTCATAAATCATCCTGACGGTAAAGAGGAGCAATTTGCAGGCTTTTCCGTGTCGCCTGGCGAGTTGTACAGTCGTATCGACGCCTTAAACAAATATTCACTTCACGCGATTTTTCGGCAAAATCGAATTTGGATTTTTGACGTCCGAATTACAGACGCTCTACTACACTACTTTTAACTGTTACATGGTATTTAAAAAATGATTCCTCCGTGGTCACACTTCGGTAGAATAACATAGTGGTCGCGGGTAAAATTCACCCGGCCCAGTTCCAAATGGTTGCTGTCCGAAAACTATTAGTCCGATCGGGATTGAAAAAATACTAGGAAATACCTTGAACATTCTAGAACACGTGTGAAAAGTCGGTATGTCAAAATTCAAATGACATTTGAAAAATCGTTAATAGGTCATGTCAAAAAATACACATTTTCACTAAAAAAATCACAACTTTCTGAATTTTCGATATTTTCAAGTAAAATTTGAACAGGATGCTCGTCAGACATGGTACTTCTAGGGAAAAAATAGTGGCATAGTGGCACTTCAAACCCTCGCCCCCTGGAGGGCCGACATTTAATTGAAACTAGGACCCATAGATATATAGACCCGAAGTTAGGTCTGGGTAAAATTTACCCACGGTGACGGGTTAAAAATGCCGGAGGTCTGGCGCAGTCTTCGAAACTGCATTTTTTAGACTGGCGTGGCTCAAAAAACTAATGACCGATTCTGATGAAATTCTGTATAAATATTTCTAACCTCATTGGTCGTGTTTGTTGGGACTCATCATCTTGATACGAACAAGTGCGTATGCGCATAATGATGCGCAACGCGCAACCGCGCAATGAAACGAGCGCATCATCGATTGCGCATCATTATGCGCATGCGCACTTGTTCGCATAAAAATGATGAGACTCAACAAACACGACCATTGTCTAAAACATGACCCGAAATGTAAAAAAAAAAGTATTTTTTATGCCAAAATGTAACAATTTTTTTTCGACAAAATTCAATCTTTGTTTCAAAGCTAACCATTTTATCGATTTTCAACATTTCTCACTTTTCCTTAGTTCACATTCTGCATACGAGTGTGAATGAAAGAAAAACCTTGGTTGGTTTTTTTTCAGATTATGACCCCCTACGCTCAGAAGACCGTGCCATACCTCCGCCATTTTTAAAAATCCACGTACCAGCGAAAACTAGTAATAAAACACCCTGAGTTTCGAAAATGGTAAAGAAATCTTTCCTTTGAAAAAATAAATAATGAAAATCACTCATTTTTGCCTCGCCTAGAGTTACCTTCCCCCTCAACGCTCGCCTACAATTGCAAGTTTTTCATGCGAATCTAAGTGCAATGATCCCTGCGCTTAAAATAGCTCTCGATAGAACGCTCGCGTACTACGCGATGGCGACGAGGATTTCTACATTGTTAAATTACTCGCTAAGTCGCAACGAACTCGATGAAAATTCCTACCGATGTTACGTCCTCGTTGCGCTACACACGATCTAAATGATGCCGATCGAGCCGCCTCGTTGTACCGACGATATAGCAACAATGGAGATACTTAAAAGTACGTGGAGCCAACTGGTCGGTGCGCAACGATATCCCGCTGCCCAGAGTACCCTGGGATAATTAATATTTGGTGTTGGAATTTCTGTAAAATAAAACGAATTTTTTTATTAATCAAGCTCCGTCCGCGTATATAATTTTCGGGTGTTTTTTTTCGATCTAACGCCGTTTTTGCGCATTCTACGATACTGGGCGATCAACGAAACGAGACAAAAAAAAAAGAAATACGAACATACATCGACAATCCACGCTTACCTTAGGATCGCCGTGATTAATAAGAAAAAGGCAATCAACAGGCCCGAAGATACTGGAAGCGCGCCGGCTGCGTAGTGAGCTTGACCGCAAGCGGGCGGACAAACCGGAATAATCGTTTCTGCGAAAACATACAAGCAAACACATCTAGAAACATGCCATCTACGTAACGAGATACACGCCGATAATGCAATTCGATCATTTACATACAAAATATATAAAAGTTCAACGGCCTTCGATCGTGTACGACATTACGCGAAATTTTCAGCGTTGGAACGTAAAGATTTTTTTTTCTCGGTATTAACTTTTTTTGATTATCGTACGAAATCTTTTTGACAGGTTTAGATCGTACGTCGCTGAATAAGCATCTTAAGGGGGTATACCAGTGTGAAAAGCTTCAGCCTCTCAGCAGGCATTATTCGAGGAAGAGGAGGGTTAATATATGGGCCAGGTATAGCTGATTAGCAGTTTTTATTGTAAATATAATTTTATCTTGCAAAAATCAATAGTTTAATCTTTAAACGCGTTTTGCTCGGAATGAAATTTTTAAAATTTGCTGATATTGTAACTCAAAGAGCAATTATCCGATGGACTTGAAATTTGAACTGAGTACTCTCGAATATATTTACTCTACAATGACGTAGGATATTTTTGATTGGATGAAAATTGACGATTTGGCATTGAAAAAAACGACCATTTTATAGGAAAGAAAACAGACTTTTTCCCATAACTACGCCATTTTGTTAGATTTTGATATTTTTCGATGAAAAAATTATGTAATATAGGTCAATTATAGCCAAATATATTCTTTATTTTCCGAAACATTTAATTGAGTACTTTTCTTCAAAAGAATTCCCGAAAATCGCCCAAATTTCCAGCGTTCACACTGGTATAGCCCCTTAAAAAATGCTTGAGACATTTTTGTGGGCGGACTCTGCCGAGAGGAATTTGAGGAATTGAGGAAAGTGAATTTTCATTGCATTTCAACGATGGAAACTTCAGTCTCGTGTAAAATTATGGAATTACGGAACATTCATTACGAATTAACGGGTTACATCTCCCTAGGTGAGTCAAAAAATTGCATTCTCCAAAAATATTTTTATTCGACAGTATCACCCTTTCAGCTATATTCCCTGAAAATTTCATTGAAATATTCCTAAATTTGGGTGAGCTACAGTTTCTGAAAGTCGGCCGGACGAGCGACAGCAGCACCATACTTTAAACTTTAAACGCGTTTTTCCCGAAACACTGTTTTCAAAGTCGGTGGACATATCTCGAGAGCCACTTGATTGTTTCCAAATTTACAGGAGATACAATGAGAAACATTTAAAGGGTTAAGTGGGTTTGAAAATTTCAAAGAATCCATTAAAAAATGTATTACCTAATAGTACAATATGTCTAGAATATTCTCCCAAAGTTTTAAGTCAATCGGAGTCGAAGTCTAGGAGAGAGAGCCTTTGGGAATTCGCATCGTTGGAAAAGACCGGCCGGGAGCGACGCAGGTAATCGCATTTTTCTCAAAACACTAATTTTGAAGTCTGTGGACACGATTTCTCAAAAACTACTGCACCGATCTTATTGAAATGTCGCACCCTTCTTCAAAATAGCATTGACTAGTGATTGAACGACGGTTGTTTTTCGATTACAACTAATTTTACAAGGCTATACGTAGTGTAAATTGTACTAAAAATTGAACTATTTTGCATACAACTTTGCCAAATATTCAAATTTCAAATTTCATTTTAAAAAAATCCTTCATTCAATCACGAGCTATACTTATCTACTAACAGAACAAATTTGGTTTTCTAATTTCAGATAAAACTATCATGAGTTAACCTGACCACCAGAAGGGCACTTTTTTAGGGGTCTCCGGAAACCAGTTCCCACCGGCAGAATTCTCCAAATTTTTGGATAAATTAAAAAAGAATATTGTTGAAATGTTGCTCTTTTATGTGCTTAACATTTTGAATAAAATAATTTATATATTATGTTTTTTTTAAATAGAGAAAATATGTTTTTTTGACTTCGAAACCCACGTAACCCCTTAAAGGTCGTCGACGAACGCACTTTTTCAAAAACGATCTTAATTTTTCAATAGATACGTAAAAATAACGACTTTTTTCATATATTTTGTATGCTCGAGTTTCAATTTGGCGCCACGTTGTAAAAAAAAATGATTGTAAAGATCGACGACCGTTAACGTCTCGTATTTATCGTTAACTTGAATAACCCGTTTGGTTTTTAGATTTCGGATGGACCGTTTAAGCTAGTGTCCACCGAAAAACGTCGCGAAGAAAATTCATCATCTGCCGGCGCTCATGTTTTCGTTGTTTTTCTGTATTTTTGGTGATTTTTCTTAGGGCTCTCAATATATGTACCTTTGAGTTTAAAAAAATGTGTTTCTGCTTCACCAACCGTTTCCCAGAAAAAAAAATCGAATTTGGGCCATTTTTTCGGGCCTCTAGGTAGATGTAGCCCCTTAACACTGATCAACCTCATCGACGTACTACCGCGAATAACGAACTTCATTGTTACCAAGAATGGGGCCGGGTTGAAATTCCGAACTTTGAATGTCAGAACGCTCAAAACTCCGAAAGAATTTTACCCGAAAGACCAAAATTCGGCTATGGAAGTTTTAAAAGTTTTAAAATTTTCAATAAATCGACGAATTATTTCAAGATTTTTTTTTTGATTAAGAAAGGATTTTACGTCAATTTTGAAATTCGTCTAGACTATGTTATACGTTCTACATCATTCACAGTCAACTATGTAGACTTTCGCTGGCATAATCTTGACGAACATTGTAATTTCGGAACATTAAAATTAGGAATTTTAAACCGACAGCGCATTCTAAGTTCGGAATTTCAACCAGCATGTCAAGATCATGTCAGCGAAAGTCTACACAGTTAGCTGTAGATGTAGAACGTATAACATTGTCTAGACAAATTTCAAAATTGACGCAAAACCACTTCGTAATAAAAAAAATTCTTGAATTCATTCGTCGATTTATTGAAAATTTTGAAACTTTTAAAACTTCCATAGCCGAATTATTTTTACGGTGGTAAGATTTTCGGAGTTTTGGTCTTTCGTGTGAAATTCTTTCGGAATTTTGAGCGTTCTGACCATTCAAAGTTCGGAATCTCAAACCGGCCACATCTTGAATTTCGAAACATTAAAATTCGGAATTTTAAACCGTCGGAGCATTCAAAATTCGGAATTTCAACTCGAAGGATAACGTCGATCAACAAAATTTCTATGCAATTCGCTTTGGCAGTCAACGTTTCGGAAAAGTGAAATTGTTTGCAGTGATTTTCGGTGACTTTGATCGTTGATCTGTCACATTGCCACTAGAGTCTACCAGAGTATTTTTTTTCTTCTTATAAACGAGAATAAAATAATGGATTTTTAGAGTCGCGAAAGGTCTTGTTTACCGTCATTTCTCGTGAAATGACGGTAAATCTGGGAAACATAGGACTCTCCTTTTACCAACTCTCGGTATTACGGCATACCGAGGACAGTTTTCTACCCTGGCGAGCGCGAAAAATTGGTTTTTCGTTAATACGAGAGTAATACGTTAGTATGTGAGGTGCAAGAAACTTCGTTTATTGGGAAAAAAAAGAGGCGTGTACCGTGAGTAGCCGATACCATCTTTGAACCTTTTACCATTTTCACCCGTTCAAAAAGTAAAACTCGAAATGTAGTCTTACACGCATCCAATAGATTTCAGCAAAGAGTATTTCTGCCAATTCTCGTGCTTCGGGATCTAATCATTACCGAAAACGCATAAATTTTCCGTCTCCTTGAGGGTTGAATTTCGGAAAATTCTTTCTCAGGGCGTGTTCGATCAAGGCTTTAAGGGGATACCTTTCCAAAATTTCGACTTTTCAGGTCCCGGGGGATGATCTCTGAGTCAGCGAGCCAGGTAGTATTTTATACGTATAGAAATTTCGAAAATGGACTACAAACGAATTCGAAATTTGAGCGCCATTGTCCTCAAGCCAATATCGAACACAACGGCCTCATTCAAGTTTCCGAAACGTAAATTTGGCATGCAAACATAAAATTACGTTCTACAAACGGGACTACGAACAAGAGAATAAATTCTACCGTTTCTTTCAAGATGGGACACCACTGTAACGGGTAAAAAAATCGATTTTTTTTGCATTTTCGCAAAGTATACATATTCAAGAATATGTGAAAGGTTGTAAAGTTAAAAATATTGAATAGTGACCATGTTACAGACGATTTAGTGAGAGCAGGTATCGCAACGATTTACGTATACTAAAACTTTCAATCGCGTTTGTCTCAGAATGACATTTCTCGCCCTGGCCGGACTTTTACCTCTACGATTGTCCGATTTTCAATTTGAAAAACCAAGTTTTCCGTAATTGTAGTAGCTACCATCGTGCGTAGCCCTTTTTTCGTTTGAAATTTTGTCTTTTTTAGGCCCCCGAATGTAAGTAAAAATTTCGCCAAAATTACACCTTTTTTACCACCCGCCATTTTGTGGTTTTTTTTTCTCGGAAAAACGGCTATATACAACGAGAACTACATTTATAACGATCATAAAAAAATTATTTTTATTTTCTCATATCAATTATTGTCGAGTTATCGATCCGACCGGGCCACATTTTTTATACAGGCTCTATTATGCCTCAATAACGTAGTCAATTAAAAAAAAATCATCAAAATTGACACGAATTAAGTTCAATGTATGTTTAATAACATGCCTTTTTTCAAATCCCAAAAAAATAATTTAGTAGACAAAAAAATACGTTTTTTCGACCCGTCACCGTGGTGTCCTCCCTTAAGGTAGTACGATCGCTTCACACTAGGCATACCACTGATCATACTTGAGACTTGTACAATTTATATTTTTAACATATGCAAAAAAAAATTGTAATAACTAAATTTTCCATGTGTACACAGTTTAATAAATGTTCACATTTAATTAGAAAAATGAAAAAATAGTTATTGAAACGATTCGTGGAGTATTTCTAGGTTTGATATTTGGCAATATTGGTTTTATCTCCGTGTTTTTTTACTCAACCAGGCGAGTTTAACCTCCATGCTTTTCAACGTCGATCTGTCAAAACAATGTCAGGTGCGAGAAATATAAAGCATTGTATTCGGGCCACGACTGGTAAAAAGCGTGGAAAAATTGTGTCGGCGAAATATGTCGGTTAAAAATGAAATATGTGTGGAAATTCGAATGAGCGAGATGAGGTTAGGACTACAGTCAGCTGTTGCCTTGCTGTCACGTCTCTTTATCGTAGCAAGTGGTAATGAATCCAATACCGGAAGTTCAAATTAAACTTGATATTACATAAAAATTAGGTCAATAAGCGTAATTTTTTTCTGAGAGCACTGGATTACTACAAGTGTTAAGTATGTAAATCTGATTATCTTTAAGAATCTGACGGATTCCCACTATTATATACACTTTTGTAGCGACCGGAAATTGGGTTTTTGTATGTCGTCTCGGAATTCCTTCACAAAAATACGCAGTTTTAATATTTCCTTTCCCTGTAATTACGTCGATAAACAACCCTGCAATTTTACAGAGACGATTATTAATATATTTAGTGAAGCTGAAAAAAATCCTATGGAAACCTGGCGATAGGACTATCTTAAATATAAGAAACGAGTACTTTGGACGAGAAAAATTTTTCAATCACCATTTCCCAATGGTCAGGATGTTTTTGGGCATTTCTGACTAGAATTTCAAGCTGCAAGACTACAAGCGTCAAGCAGACTTGCTTTAAATCGTTCCAAATCGACCATTTCTTCGCAGACAATTTTCCCAAGATAATATTACTTATATTGAAGTATTTTTCTGACCATCGAGGCGGTGAAAAGCTTTTTGACGTAACGCCGATCGCGATATTGTCCACTACCGCTAATCAGAGATTCGATAGAAAGCAAAACGTGCCTAATCTACGCCAGATATCTTTAAATTCAAAGCCCGTGTGCCATGAAGCGGCATCAGCCCAGTGACACGTACGTCAACTTGAAAAATGAACAGACATCGAGACGAAACGACGTCGCGGAATTTTGTCGCCGCGCGTGATGGTTTGTGCACATTTTCTCAGTTTCTTTCTTACGGAACGCGATGTCGCAAGTGTGAAAATACGTGTTTCTGGGCTGGCACGTGATGCTCTTGAATTTACGTCAACCTTTGCTAAGTAATACTGCACTTTTTTTTTCAAAATCACGCTAATTGGACAAGTGTGTTTGTTCTTCCTCCAGCAATTGGAGGTGGACTGTTAATATTTAGTAATTCGATCGAGTCGTTTTTAACAAAGGCACCGAAAACTCTAAATAAAACCTCTAAAACTCTAAAAACTCTTCCGTTATCGGCAGGAACGCGTGACATTCCGTCTCAAGGGGCCTGCGTAAGCGTCGAATCCCAAAAATACTATCTTTCCAACATAGTTTTGTAGCACAGTCTTCAATTGCAGAGAACTTCAATGAGCACCAAAGATCTCGTGAAAGGTCCAACAATTGACCGAGTCATGACCGAATTATTAGGCGAACCGCCCCGCTGCCAATTGCCGTTTGAAGCACTTTGAAGCGCGAAATGTGTGTATTTTTATAAAAATCGTGATTAAACATTTTTGTTATTCTTTTTTTCATATTTTTTACCCGTTGAAATATTTTTCTATCGTTATTTTATACTGAAATATCGCTGTTCGAATATGGTCAACATTTTGGCGAAAAATGAGCGATCCTTTAATTGTTGCGCTTATTGTATTTTGAAAAAAAAACTCCTTTGTTTGTTCTAGATTATTTGGGTGGCCAAAATCGAGTAAACCGTTGAGCCCCTCATGTTCAGAGGTCCTTCGCGAGATTGTTTACAACTTTAATTATTAATATTCTTTCATGGAATTTGGTACACGACTTTGTTAATGTACATAAAAATAAATGTCCAAACGATTTTTCAATCTTACTTATTCCTTCAAATTTAATTTTTCAATTACTCTAATTTTCGCGTCGTCAGAGTAGCCTAACCCCTTAAACAATGACTTCATTGTTTATCGCTACTTGTCAATAAAAAAACCTCAAACTTAACAAGACGATGTATTAATTGTGTGTAAAATCCCAACCTCGTCATCACCCTCATTAGAAAAGGATATTAAACATCGGCCTGCTTTTGGGGCCCAAGCTCGCGCAAACCCCTTAAGAGAAAAAAAGAAAGTGACTGCGATCGTTGTACTCATCGATCTGACGTTCGAACGTTGATCGATTTTCTTACCGAAAAGTTCCACCTTGGTCTCGGCGACTCCAAGCTTGTTTTGCGCTTTGCACACGTATTGTCCGTACTGTCTCTTCTCGATAGTGATGATACGAATCGTCGTGTCGGTATACTCGTCGGCGGTCGCAAAATTCGATATGCTGTAGTGCTGATTGTTCGAGAGTTGAACGTCATCCTTGTGCCATGTTATTGCCGGCGGTGGATAAGCCTCGACGTGGCACTCGAGGTCCATGTCGTACTGAAGGGCCTGGCCGAGACGCGGGCGAGGTGCCGTGATGACCGGCGCGAACTCAACTTCCAAATTTATGTTACGTTTCGATCCACGACCCACACCGTTCTCGGCGACGCAGTAATACGTGCCGCGATCTTCCTTGCGCACCGACGTTATCTTCAGGACGTTGCCGCTGTGAAAATAAAGTTGTAGTTGAAGAAAACGTGAAAACCGATTTCCTCAATTGTTGAAACTCTTTACGTTATTTTTTTTTCTCATTCCAGTAGAGTAATGCCGCGCACGGCGGCCAACGACAATTTATTCACCATTTTTTAGACTTTGATTAAAATTTCACCGTTCAGAAAGGTACACTTATTCAGTGTACTAATAGTTCATTCATGACCGACGTTTTTTGTCTTGATATTTTCTTTTATTAGTTATTAATATTAAAGATGTCACTTTTCCTAGAAAAATCGAGAAAAAAAATTCAAATTTTTTTGTATCGAAACACGATGAATAGAGCTTGGCCAAGTTTGAGCCAATATTATCTGTTTAAGAGGGGAAAGAAACTTTCTTTTGCGTCAGATTAATCTGGTGGCCAAAATCAATGACACTGATGAGCCCTCACGTTTAAAGGTCCTTCACAAGATTGATTATAACTTCTTCAATTATCAATATTTTTAAATGACATTTTGTACACAACTTTGTTAATATAAATAGAAATGAATGTGCAAACTATTTTTCAATCACCTTACTTATTCGTTCAAAATTAATGTTTTCAATTAAACCTGACTTTCGGCGCGTCACAGCAGCCCTTTATCCTTTCGGCAGATTTTAGCTACAGTAATCCCTCGACTATTTTTCAAGATGTTTATTCAGCTATCTACAATATGAATCAATAAAAAACGTTCTTCTATGATAATAAAAATAAAGAAAATAAAAAGAAGAGCTTTCGCTGTGTTCCAACAATGCAAACTTCACCACCAGTCAGTACTCCCATCTCTCTTCCTCCCATATCTCACATCACCTCAATACGTAAAAAAGAAGTCCACGATTCGATTACACGTTTCTAAATCAGTGACTGAAATCGTGTACCAAAATACTTATGAAAAATGGAATAAACAAAATGTCTGCAAACGTTGAATCTCAAACGAAGCTCACTTTATTTCGTAACAAAAAGTTCTTTGACTTTAGCCACAAATGAATCTTATCACACTGGCCGGTAAGAAATTCGTAAAGAAACTTGGCATGCAAAACAAATGATTACTCATCGTCCTACGAGGAAGAAAAAGAAAATGATGTCATGGCAATTGTAATCGTGTTGGAGTGAATGAAAGATCAAACGGTTGGGTGACTCACCGGTATATGGAGCCGCCAGTTGGCAGAATCGCGTTATTCTCGCGACGCCATAAGATCTTGGGCGGTGGGAAGCCTCCGGCGTAACACTCGAGCTCGACCTCTTGACCCTCCGTTTTGACTTGCGAACGTGTCGAATTGTCGCTGATGTAGGGCGGTCTGCGCACGAGAAGCTCGACCTGTCCCGATATCTTGTTGTTCAACGATATGACCACCTGACACTGATAATAGCCCGCGTCGGTTTCCTGTATGTCCTTGATCGTTAGGGTGTAAGTGGACAACGCGGTGTCGTAACGAAGGGAATATCTGCTGTCGCGAAGGATCAGCGTCGTCTGGGTCGATATAGGCACTTGATCCCCGCCGTTGGTCTTTATCCAGAGAACTGGAAACTCCTGTCCGTACTGCACTGAGCATTCCAACTCTACGACGCCTCCGATATCCTTGATTTGGTCTTGAGATATGCGAGATATCGTCGGAGTTCTTTGGCCCAGAACTGCAAACGCACACAGAACGCGGCGATTATTACGGTTCTGTTTGGCGCAAAGTCGTGGTTAATGATGTTGAAGTTTGCATAGTTGGAACGCAACGAAAGTTCTTTTTTTTTCATTTCCTTATTTTTGTCACTACCTAAAGTCTTTTTTTGCAGTGTTAGGTTAAGGATTTTAATAAAGATCTTATAAAAAATTTCAGTGACATTTGTAGCCTAAGTGCGCCACAAAAATTTGGCCATACGGAAAAAAAAATTTCGTTGCATTCCAACAATGCAAACTCCAATACCATGGTTGTTACGCATTATTGACTGAAACATTCCCTCACTTTTGCAGGTTTTCCATCATTTTTTAAGATCAAATATATGAAAATGTTGAATATATTTAATAAAATAAAAAAAAAACTGAAATTCTAAAAATTATTTGAGTGCTGTAAGGTAAAAAAAAATACATTAAAATCAAATACTGAATATGTTCTTTATTATAAACAGAAATTTTCATGTCAGTGCCAATAAATAAAAAAATAAATATAAACGCTTATCTACAATAATAATTGTGTGGTTGTGTATCGACAAATCGAATGCAAATGTATAGAGGTTTAGAGTAAATCAGTTTTTAGGCTTGGAAATTTTCAATATTTGGCACTGACATAACTTTTTTTTGTATATAATGAAAAATAATATTATAGTAAAAATATACAAGAATATTTATTTTTATACTTTTTAGTTTCTTTTTTTCTAGTCGGTTTCATTTTTCGTAATGCTTGCAAAAAGTAAATTCGGAAAAAATTCCGCAAAATCTTCAAAATTCCCTGATTATTTCAGGAGGAAAGAAATTCCCTGAGTTTTCCCACTTTTCCATATGCGTAACAGTCACGAAAATTCTCATAAACATGGAGTGCGCGAGATCTCCACAACAATAAACACCACAGTAACAAGTGCTGCAACCTATGCATGGGAGGTAGTGAAGTAAAGATGCGCAAGTTGCAATTCAAATATTCATATTTCCTAGAGAATCCAAAACAGCGTTTATTGATAATTTATTTTCTCGAATAGCTTAAGCTATTATACCAAGATTTTGCGTACAGAAATCCCTCAATCATTTTTCTCTATGCGTTTTGGAGGTCTACAATCTAATGAGAATTGAGTTTGCATCGTTGGGATGGAATGAAAATTTATATTTACGAATTGCTTCGACTTCTTTTGGTAGATTTTGCATGACGTTGAAGTTTGCATCATTGGAATGCAAGGAAAATTAATAATTCTCAACTGGTCAAATTTTTAGAACGATTTAGGCTATGCAAATCACTCCAACGTTTTGACCTATTTTTATTATGAGACAACCTCAACGTGCAAAAAAAAGCTTTCCATGATAATGGAAAACAAAAAAATGGAACACGAAGGAAAAAAAATCGTAGCATGCCAATGATGCAAACTTCAACGCCATGATTTTGCCCACAAAATTCGCTCAACCATTTTATGGAATACTTATTCAGTGATCTTCAACATAAATCCACAAAAAAATATTTTGGGGATAATAAAAATAAGGAAATATAAATATGAAAGAGAACTTTCGTTGCGTTCCAACGATGCAAACTTCAATACCATGGAAAATGAATTTTTCTGAATTCCTAAAATTTCTCTTGGCAGAGTCTGTTCACAAAAATGTCGCAGCGATTTTTTTAAATGCTTGTTTAGAGACCTACAATTTAAGTCTGCCAAGTACAGCTCTGTATAATAATCACAACGAGTTAACAAAAATATTTCAACAAATATTGGTCGCATTCCAACTATGCAAACTTCAACAGCATACGATATGAATGTGAAAAAATACATTTTAAATAGTAATAAACTTGAGAAAATGAAAAAGGGAAAAGTTTTGGGTACATCCCAAAAATGCAAACTTTAACACCGCTCAATGTACCGCATGACGTTGAAGTTTGCATAATTGGAATGCCATCAAAATGAATATTCCATGTACATGAAGTTTGCATCGTTGCTATCCAACGGATTCATTTTTTTTTTCGATTTTGTAATTTCCTATTTTTTCTTGGTCAGTTCGGCTCTAGTTGCTAAAAAAATATGGTAAAATGAATAAAAAATATTTACGGCCACCGGGACCAACCAAACAAAATCGAAAAAAAAAATGAAACCGTTGGATAGCAACGATGCAAACTTCATGTACATGAATATTCCCAAATCTCTTCAATTTCCTTTAGCAATTTTTGCGTATAGAAATTCATCAATCTATTTCTAATATAATTATCTAAAGATCTGCAATATAAAGATGCCAAAACAGATTTTGTATAACAATGAAAATAAGCAAATTAAAATGGGAAGAATGTATGTTGTGCTTCAATGATGCAAGCTTCACTGCACGATTCCTCTGCTCGCAGACTGGGCAAATCATGTAGAAACATTTGGTAAGTCTCATTCCGATATAATTTCCATCCTATAAATCGCTGGAACGCCTCGCTCTATTTGATGCATGCTGTTGAATTTTGCATCATTGGAATCCAACGGAGGTTCTCTATTATTTCCCTTTTCTCCATTTTTATCGTTATCTAAAAGATTTTTCAGTAAGGTTTGATTGTACGTGTCTAACGAGGATCTTAATAAAAGGTTTTCGTAATGTTGAACTGGCAAAAAAAAATTTGCAATTCAAGGAACAAAATAATTCGTTGCATTCCAACGGTGCAAACTTCAATATCGTATTTGTTGCCATATTCATCTGATTGCAAATTACGAAAAGAACTGAACAAAACAACTGTCGATGCGTAATAGATCGAAGTTAGCATAGTTGGAATGCAGTGGTATTGAAGTTTGCATCCCTGGAACGCAATTAAATATTTTTTTCGCTGCTCCGTATTTTTTTTTTGAATACTTAAGCTACGAAAATTACCGAAACATTTCTGAGGATTTTCATTAAGAATCTTTAATCAAAACGTGCGAAAAAAGATTTTGGATAATAATAAAAATAAAGAAACACAGAAAATCGACAGGAATTTTCGTTGCAACCCAACAATGTAAACTTCAACACCATGAAATGGATTAAAAATGATTATTTTTCAATTACTGGAATTTTTTGTGGCAAATCTTCGTTACAAAAATCCTTCAATCTTTTTTTAAGTCGCTTGTCTAGAGATTAATAATACAAATCTGCAAAAACGATTTTGTAAAATAATAAAAATGTGGACATGGAAATATTAAAAAGAACTTTCATTGGGTGCGTCGAGAGTTCTTGTCCATAAAAAAATACTTTAAGCATCCCTTCTTTGG
Organism: Ophion slaviceki; assembly: GCA_944452715.1. Taxonomy (NCBI): domain Eukaryota; kingdom Metazoa; phylum Arthropoda; class Insecta; order Hymenoptera; family Ichneumonidae; genus Ophion; species Ophion slaviceki. Next base: position 11,742,854 of record OX101785.1, read on the forward strand.
ATCTAATTATTCTTCATAATAAGCCACACCCGTGCCACCTCAAGGTATTCCTTTTGCGGGAGGCCGTATTTTGTGAAGGCATGAGGCGGGCCCTTTTGAATTGTTGGTGAAATTACTGTCACGCTTAATACAAACAAGTCACAATCAATTATATGCTTTTGAAGTTTGCATCCTTGGAAAGCAATGAAAGCTCTTGTTTACATTTTATTTTCCATATTTTTATTGTTATAGAACATCTCTTTTAAAGATTTATATTGTAGATCGCTAAATAAATATCTAAAAAATGGTTGGAAGATTTTTGTAAGCAAAGTTTGCCAAAATAGATTAATGGAATTCACAAATATTAATTTTCGTTGCGTTCCAACAATACAAACTTAAACCTCCTTCAATTATCATACCCAACGATAAACTGCAATGAAAAATATCACGCACGTTTAGTAGATTTAAAAATCTTTACATTTTTTTCTGTAAAGTAGCAGCTACAAAAATTCATGAGGTTGAAGTTTGCATCGTTGGAATGCAGCGAAAACTAATATTTCTGAATTCCTTTTATTTGTTTTGGCAGATTTTGCATACAAAAATCCGTCAACCAGTTTTTAAAATATTTATTTATCAATCTACAGTATAAATCTATAAAAAAAAAACAATTTCGATAATAATAAAAAATATGGAAATTAAAATGTGAGAAAGAATTTCCGTTGCATTCCAACGATGCAATCTTCGACACCAGGAAAGTTCTTTTGCTAGTCACATTCGTTTAAGTTTTATTATTCATATTTTCTTTAAACATTCGGCAACCCCCTGTTTTTGTCATTACGGAATCTTTAGATTTTTCTACACGCTTGAGCACCTTATATCAGGCATCTAGTTATTTAGTGTGTAAATTATTAGATAGAAATGTGGCCAGAGAGTCATCTCCATAAAGCGCCATATAAATAAGACGATTTTTAGAGTTGTAGTTTTTTGTTGAAAGTTCAGTTACTTGGCTTCAAATTGTACCACTATACTGAAATGTATTTTTACTTCATTATAGATCAAAATCAGTCAATTTTCAAATATTTGGGTTCAGAAAGGAATATCTTAAGGGGAGGGTAGAGGTTTCAGCGTGAAAAAAAAACTTTTTTAATCATTTTTTTCATCTATATGGATAGAGTAAATTTATTGAAACCTTTTGTACATTGTTAAGTGTCATTTCAAGAACATTCCATGGAATTTGTACACGGAAATATCCACAATCAAGCTAGTGCCGCGTTTTTTCTCGAAACCACTTTTTCGAAGTCCGTGTACACTGCCATTTGAAAACTACATGACTGATTTATTTCAAACTTGGTACACACTTTCTACATATAAAATATCTCCCCCCAACGGTTGGTTTGAGATTTTTTTTTACATTGAGGGGGTTTTCCACCCCCAAAATGGCGGAATTTGTTGTGAAAAATAGCACTTTTCACTTTACATGACCACCAAAAATTTCGAAATGAAAAAAAAATTATCAAAGACTGTTGGGGGGAGGATTTGATGATACTTTGACTAAATTTTAATGGTACTTGATATCAGATAATTTCTAGCTGAAATACAGTGAAACCCACAAATCGTGTTTTTCCAAAGGCGTTCTTGGAAAAGCTTTGTCACCGGCTTGTTTGTGGATATTTTCGCGTACAAATTTCACGGAATGTTCTTAAAATGACACTTAACAATGTACAAAAGGTTTCAATAATTTTACTCTATCCATAGAGATGAATAAAATTCGCAAGTGTTTTTTTTTAAGCCAAAACCTCAGCCCTTCCCTTAAGCAAGCGCCAATCATCGTCAAGCCAAGTGCAATCTAGCGCACTTTTTACTTGCACCTTTGGTAATTTCGTCCTTACGAAAACCTATATAAAAAACTTAATTCTCTACAAAACCCATCCAATCTATTTGTGCACTGCGAATATACTTTTCACCTTTCTTTTTCCCCCAAAATCCCGAAAACAAAAAAACTCAGAGTGAAAGTCAGCGTTGTTTCGTGCTCTCGTTTTATTTACTGATATCGCGCCCCGTTTTTTTCGCGACGAGAAGCGCGTCGTTACGAAATCGTCGACGAGGGAATCCGTGACCGAGCGATAGAGTAAAATTTCGTGCGACAAAATCTCGGCCCATCGACATTTCTCTTTAATTTCGGGGCACGCAAAAATATTCGCAACGATCGATAGCGCCTATGCTCGCCATTTTTTCCCACCCTCGTTCATTTTCGCAGGCGAATTTTTCGCCCTTGAATTCGCAATAAATCTTGTGACGCTTCTGTCACGAGGCCAGTGCAGATCGTTCGGCCAAGTGCGATTGATCGGCACGCGACGATCTTTCGAAACGCATCGTCGACGCTGCGAGTCGAAAAGTTTTCGCAACGCTTGCAACATCCACGTGCGACGATGCACAACGTGACCGGCTCGCGATCGTCCGAGGCGTCAAAACGAACGATGCAAATAATTTGTATTTACCTGCGTGGAGCAACGCTACGAGTACAACGAGGAACTTCATCGTGACACACCCCAGCAGGGAAAAAAAACTACGATGAAAGCCGTAACACGCCCAAATATTTCTCGCCTTATATCTACCGGAAGGCTCGTTTTTCAGCGTACATGGGAGCGCTATTTTTTCACGGGAAGCGCCTCGCTTGCCGTGCGGAAAAATTCACACGGATCGTAAACACGAGACTTCGTAACGGTCCCTATTGTTGTTAAACAAGGTGTCGTTCGCTACTGTTTCACAGGTGTTTGTATCGCAACGACTGCGTTGATCGACGAAAAACATGGCGCATGACGCTACGGGCACTCGCCTAGTCAAACGAGCACTCGCATCTTACGCACTTCCGGCGCGTCGCGCGACGTCGTACTGCGCAGTCAACCGGCAGTTTTCGAATAATTCAAATTTTCAATTGTCCACAACGCGAAGTGGAAGCTGTACCTTTACTTATGAGTGCGAGACAGATGGTTGACATTTGTGGACTTCGTATGATATACGATGTTTTTAATATACGTTCATTGTAATGATACTGATAATGGCAACAACGACAGAAACAACAATAGTAATGATGATCATATTTCCAATAATGATACTTTAACTCACCTTGAAAACATTCAAAAAAGTATATAATTGTATTATTATTGTAAGTAATATATGATAATATTATAATAAAATAATAAAGGGGATAATAATAATAAGAAGAATAATAAAACTTTCAAACGGTGTTCAAAATAAAAACACCGTCAAGATACTAAAGAGTTTAGCAACAATAATAATGATGAAAATAATAATAATAATAGAAATAATCATAATATGAAAACAATATAATAATAATAATAATAATAACAGAATGTATATGAGAAGAGGAGGTGAGAGGGGGCGTGTGTGTCAACACCCTTAAAGGGTACGCCACGGAAATAAAGACTACTACTACTACTACTACTACTAATAACAGAAATAAGAATAATATAATAATAATGATAATAATAGAAAACAAAAATAATCATGTTAACATACAATAACTACAACACCAACCAGGGAAAAAAGTTCATGTCTGAGTGGATATGTTCATATATGTTTCAGATATTGTCATATATGTATCAGATATATTTACATCTGACATTTTACAATATCATATATGATTAGGCCTGATCATATTCCACATCACATATGCATATATAAGATCATATCTGATCAAATGCAGTATCTGACCTGACCATATATGAACTCATATCTGTTTATATCTGGCTAAGTACCAAGGCGAGTTGGTACCGTAAATTCGTATCTGAACATACATGATGTGATATATGAACGGATCTGTTCGTATAAGATCATATCCGATCAAATACGGTATCAGACTCTGCTATATAGATCTCAGATATGTTTTTATCTGGTCAGGTACCAAGGCGAGTTGGCAGCGTGAAACCATATCTGAACATGTATGATGTGATATATGAGCAGGCACGTTCCTATACAATTTTATGCCATCAGATACGATACCGAACCTGGAAAATATACGAAGTCTTATACACTCATACCTTATCGTATATGCAGTTCAGTTGTTCACACATGAAAACATCTGAATATATGAAACGATATATGAGGATATGAGACGATATCCGATCAGATATGGCACCTCTGCTGACTGTATTATATGTGATCATGTGAGTTACTATAATATTGTTAATTATTAACACGTCAAGTGATGACGTGTTAATAACCCCGCTCTATATATGTAAACATTTTAATATCTTCATGACTGCACTAACAAGATTTGATCTGTCTCAACGGGGTAAGATTTGCTCTGATATAGTCGGAGTCATACCTGGTCTGATAGTTCAGATAAACTATGATTCTATCATATGGGCAGGTCTATTGTTCATAGATGTCCAGGTCTACTGGGATCCACGGTATTTTATTCTTATACGGACAGGAAGATCTGGTCCAATAAGATTAGATTTGCCTGACATGATCAGATCGGGCCCAATAAAATCAGATCTACCTGACATGATCCGATCTGGCCCAATAAAATCAGATCTGGTCCAACAAGATCAGATCTTGCCTGGGGATTGGATCTGGTCAGACCTGCTGCGATATGGACGGGTCTGCTCTCAAAATTATCAAAATGGCTCTGATATGATTATACATGCTCAGATATAAGCATACATGATCTGTCATGACACTACATGAACAGATATGGCTATTTTTTTTGTCTGATCATATCTGATTCTACAGATATGATTCGGATATATTCAGATATGAACTTTTTTTCCCGGGAACAATATTAATAATAGAACAAAAATGATGACTTAATAACAACAACAATAACAGCAATAACAACAACAATAATGATAATAATACTAGTAAAGTGCAATTTTATTAGTGATTTCAGTTGTTGGTAATTCCATAAAAGTTTTCTAGTAATGATGAGACACATGAGAATATCATTGATGAAACTGAATGCAGATTAAGACCAAATACACACTTTTAAATCAATTTTATGAAAATAAAGGGAGAATAACAATTTGCGAAAGCGGTCTCTATACGAGTAAACATTTCGTTATCCCGAGCCTCACTATGCAGGGTGAGTGACGAGCAACTGAACACCCGAATATCTCTGTTGGATTTGAAAATACGAAGTAAAGGGTGTCTCAAAATGACCTGACATTTTAATTTATTAATTAAAGTACGAATATTTTTATTTTAATATAAGGTGACAAACATGGAGGTTATGTGTGGAACACAATATTCGATAAATGGCTGCCTCGTCCCTGTTTGCTAACGTTCACTCTGTTGACGAAATTTTCTATAACGTTTTGGCATAATTGCGAACTAATTTCATTAATGGTGCGCCCAATTGCTTCCTTGAGCTCGGGAATGGTATGTGGATCATTGGCATACACTTTTCCTTTCAGAAAACCCCAAAGAGCGAGATACCACGACCATGAAACTTCGTCTGCAACAGCTGCATTGTTTTGCCCGCAGTGTGGCACGTTGCGCCATCTTGTTGAAAGAATATGTATTCCAAGTCTATGCCGTTTATGCCATTTATCGGATATTGTGTTCCACACATAACCTCCATGTCTGTACTTTTTTATTAAAATAAAAATATTCGTACTTTTCAAATAAATAGTACGTTTTATTAATAAATTAAAATGTCAGGTCATTTCGATACACCCTTTATGTACATATCGGAATTTAAATGGTTTGGAAGGAGTTTTTAAAAATGGATGGGCATATTTTTCCCCCTTGTACATTGTACCCGATATCCGAACGAATTCAACTATGTAACGTAGTATGTTCTTCAAATGACCTTCAACGCAGACATTTTGAATAAATAATCATTCAACGTTTAAGAGTTTTTTTTCTTTATTCCATTTACGCGAAATGAATTCTGCGAGCTGGGTTACATTCAAATGTATCACCATACCACAACAGAGTAACAGGTTCGGTGATGACAGAAGATTTACGAAACACATTCAAATGACCTTCAACGCAGAACTATTTCTGGGTTAAAGGTCATTTGAAGGTCATACTATGTTACATGGTTGAATTCGTTTGGATGCCGACTACAATGTGCAAGGGGAAAAAATATGCCATTCCATTTTAAAAAACTGTGATAACCTTGAAATTAAAGAATTAAATATTATAATAGCCATGTGCGTCCTTCCAAACCATTCGAATTCCGATAGGTATGTACATACATGGTATTTTGAAATCCAACACAACGTTCAGGTGTGCTGTTTCTAGTGACTCACCCTGTAGATAGATGTGTATACTGGGTGTCCTGTTATGAATGGATAAACCTGCAACTGTCGACATGTCCTCCTATATGCTGGAATTTCAGTTTAGTGAAACTCCCACGGTTTTCGAGATTTTGGGATTTATGTTATTTTTTGAAAAAATCATCTGCTTTTGGTTTTTTGCATGCCATTTCTACAAATGATATGAATCGACAATAACTAAGCCGCTTTTTTCAAGTAATTAGCACGATATGCGTGGTACATTTTTTTGACACGGCAGGCTATCAAAGTCAGATGTCCGAACTGGTTTGTATGAAAATTCCACTGTCGTCGAATATCCATAAGTCGAATATCCATAAGTGAGTATAGATTAGAAATGAGTGCCAGAAATGGCGGGAGGTAGAGATAAGTGAGTTTGTTTGGGTTTGTTTGGGTTTGTTTGGGTTCCCCTATACTCACTTTTCCTCTACCTCCCGCCATTTCTGGCACTCACTTATGGATATTCGTACTTGTGGATATTCGACTTATGGATATTCACTTAAGGAGTTAGGCCACTCAAAAGGCCGAAAAAATAGCCTTTTTGGGATTTTTTTCCAGAGAAACTGCAAAATAAATCGATATTACAAAAAAGGGTGTTCATCATACATATCAATAACTGTACACAACAATTTTTTTAAAACGATTAATTTCAAAATAGCGGCTGCGCAGCGTTTTTGCGATGACGTATCCGTTTTTCCAGGGTCCACAACCGGGCAAACAGCTTCTGTAATTTTTTAATTATAATCAACCGATGAATTTTTTTCGATCATATATAATAACTGCTATAGAAGTACGTAGGATTTTTTCGATATATTGATTTTTGGCCCAATGGCGCACTTCTAAAGTGGAATGTGAAAAATTTGCCTAAAAAATCAGAAAATCTAAAGTCAGATAATTGTTAATGACAAATGAACTATGCAATATAAAAAAAATCCTACGTACTTCCATAGACAATGTATTTTTCAAGATATATTCAACATTTCAAGTGAATCGGTTGAAAATTGTCTGAGTTATGTTTCCGGCCAACTTGAAAAATGCAGTTTTGAGATAAACGCTGCACAGCCGCCATTTTGAAATCAATCGCTTCAAAAAAATTATTGTATACTGTCACTGATATGTATGATAAACACCCTTTTTTGTAATCTCGATTTATTTTGTAGTTTTTCTGAAGAAAAAAAATCCCCAGAAAGCCTATTTTTTCGGCCTCTAGAGTAGCCTTAAGGGTATTCGCACTTATGGATATTCGGTTATGGAAATTCGACTTATGGATATGCTACCTCAATCGAAAATTTTTGAATAGGATCTTTTATCATAAAGTTTCCTTAACATTCAAAGTTAAAAAGAAGACTTTTCTAGATAAAACAAATAACCAAGGGTATTTTTTTTAAGCCGGGTCAAAAAAAGTTATCATTTGTGGAAATGGCATGCGAAAAACCAACAGCACATGATTTTTATCTCGTAAGCCGTGGGTCTTTTACTAAACTGAAATTTCAGCATATAGTAGGACATGTGCTGTCCTACTATACTATCGATGTGTCTATCGACAGTTGCAGGATTATCGATTAGCTACAGAACACCCCGTATATTCATAATGTAAGCATTCATTTCAGTTATCAAAGGTCGTATCAAAGTCGTACCACTCATAGATGATTTTTTGCCACTTAGATTTATCTCCATGGCTTTGCGATAGCCCGGCTCTATATTTATGACATTTGTCAAGCGCACCACCTGATAATGACAATCCAACGGCCACTATAGCCCGCAGCGTGAATTTTCTATCTGCGAAAAATGCACACCAGCAGTAGTCTCAAAGAATTTCGTGCAATTTGCGACGTTTCGCAAGATGTTCTTTAATCGCGAGCGAGCGCTGCGCGAATGATCAGTGATCGTTAGGCTTCACGGAGGATAGCACGTCTACAACTTACAATTAGTGTAAAACGTATTCCACAATATTTGCGATACAAGGAGAGGGATAAAAAAATACGTGCTTTAAAATGGAGTTTTTGAGTTTCGACGTTTCTAGCAAGCAACTCACTCTCGAAAAGTGTTCGGTTCCAAAACCCAAAGGGGACGAAGTTCTCATCAAAGTATCGTACGCAGGAATATGCGGAACTGATATTCACATATTGGATGTAATTAAAGTTTATCGTGAACGTTTGTGAGCCTTGCGAAGGAAGCTTTGGAATTGAGAGATTTGGATGACGGCAGATTTGACTTTTTTCTTTCTCAGGGCTCGTTCCCTTGCAAGCAAAAAGGCAAGTTGACTCTTGGCCATGAATTTTCCGGCATCGTTCAAGAGATCGGTAGCGATGTTACGACGTTAAAAGTGGGCCAGCGAGTCGCCGTGGATCCGAACAGCGGCTGCAACAAGTGTGACTTTTGTCACAATGGGAATTATCATTTTTGCCAGGAGGGCGGAATCAACAATACTATTGGGATATTTCGGGATGGTGGCTGGGCTACCCATGCTCTCGTTCCTGATAAACAGGTCTTTTTTTCGAACGTATATTATATTTATACAGTTGTGTGCAAACGTTTTGGGCTATCCTTTTTTTTCAGGCATATTGGATTGAAATACGACGGTGGGGAAAAATAAACGAGTTATGACTTATATTGGAAACTTTATATTCACTTATATTGGAAAACAATTAATTATATACATAGATATTGTTCTTAAATATTTGATTGTCCATCACTTTTTATTTAAGAGGAGATATACATCTAGGAGCCGGAAAACGGTCAATTTTGTGAATTTTTTCAAGAGAAACTATTTGAAATTTCGGATTGGGGTTTTATTTATCTAAAAGTATACACATTCAAAAATATGTTTAATTTTTTTTATTTAAAAATATCAAAAATGTACAAGTATATTGTATGATCCTTGGAGCGTCGTAAAAAAATCTCCGTATATGATACTCACTGGCGTTTCTTCAAAAATCATCTGAAAAAAAACCAAAAAGTTTATTAAATTAGATACTATAATCTAGTACTTGTCATAGCCGATTTTGAAAATATCGATTTATGACAAAATGGCGGACGTTTGAACATAAATAGTGATTTTTGGGCAAAAAATTAGTTATTATTTTGCCTATAAAACAAAAACTAAGTAACGGGAAAAAAAATCCTATGACAAGTACTAGATAATGGTGTATAGAATAACCACAAAAAACCTCAAGGCAATCGGTTCATTGGTTTTCGAGAAATTTTGGGTACCGATTTGAAAAACGTGGTTTTGAGAAAAACGCGTTTGAAAATTTGGGAATGAATAAATCGTGAAATTTGTCAACTTACATGGAATCATCGATACCAGGCTCATAGTGTAGGTGTAGGTGTAGTTCTACGGTCGACGGAATGTTCATAGCTTCTAAATCGATTTTTTTCGACCATCTAGGTGTATATCTCCCCTTAAGGCCTTAGGCCACTCTAGAGGCCGAAAAACAGGCTTTTTGGGGATTTTTTGTCAGAAAAACTACAAAATAAATCGAGATTACAAAAAAGGGTGTTTATCATACATATCAGTGACTGTATACAATAATTTTTTGGAGCGATTAACTTCAAAATTACGGCTGTGCAGCGTTTTTGCCATGACGTCTCCGTTTTTCCACGGCCCACGGCCGGACAAAGAGCTCCTGTAATTTTTTAATTATAATGAGCCAATGAATTTTTTTCGATTATATATAATAACTGCTATAGAAGTACGTAGGATTTTTTTTCGATGTATTGATTTTTGGCCAAATGGCGCACTTCTAAAGTGAAAAGTGAAAAATTTGCCTAAAAAGCGACAGATAATTGTTAATAACAAATGAACTATGCAATATAAGAAAAAATTCTACGTACTTCCATAGACAATGTATTTTTAAAGATATATTCGACATTTCAAGTGAATCGGTTGAAAATTGTCTGAGTTATGGTTCCGGCCAACTTAAAAAATGCAGTTTTGAGTAGCTCGCTGCGGACCAGGCGGCGTTGTACTAAAATTCAAAAACCGAGTACTTAGACATTTTTCCCGGCCATAATCTTTTGGCACATCATTTTCGAGGTCCTAGGGGACCATTCAAAAAAATCGTTTTTTCGAAAATTCCAGAGTGGCCTAACCCCTTAAGGGTGTGCACAAGTACTAGGCCACATGCTATGGCGTGTGAAAAAAAATCACCACATTTTTTGAAAATAACAAATCAAAATTTGAAAATGCCGAAACTTTAATGTTCCCGCCACCGTGTTTTACGGTAGGAATTTGATAACCTATTTGACGTCTCACGTGCTTCTGACCGTCACTTCCGAATGATTCAAGTTTGCTTTCATCGGAAGAAGACACTTTCTGCCAATCTGATGCTGCCCAATTCTGATATTTTTTTTCGCAAAATTCAATCTGGCTTTTTGATTATTTTTACCGATGCGTGGTTTTTTGCACAACATAGCGTCCAATGAGCCCTTCAGCCTCTCGAAATGCCTGCTGCAGTTTTTCCTGGATCTATAACGCTCTTCCTTTTTATAATTTTGTCAACATAGTCCGTAGTTTTTTGCGGTCTACCACTTCGACTTTTGTCACACAACGAATTTGTTAGTTTATATTTACGAATAATACGATTGACCGTAAGGATAAAGTTGTTGCAATATCGCGAAAACTCTTCCCCTCTGAAGAAATTTTCGACACGATTTTACGGATCTTAAGGCTGTCAGTTTACAATTTTCAAAAAATCGATTTTTTTTTAAATTACATTTTTCGAAAGGATACATATCCAAAAGTATCATTCTAAAATTTTTATGAAGATCGGAAGAGTCCAACTGAATTTTTGTGTGACCTTTATTTAACTACTTGAGCATGTTCATCTGCTCGTTAAAAACTTCAAACGCGTTTTTCTCGAAACAACGTTTTTCGACGACTGGGTTGATAAAATCTTCGAAACTACTGAACCGATCGTTATGAAATATTAACCACATATTCTTTACAACTATAGCTATAGCGCATATTAAGGATTTTTTTAAATTTTGATATTTACTATTTTTTTGCCAAAAACGGTGAAAAAAACACGTTTTTTTTGTTTTTTTTTTCGAAAAATGTCTGCCATTTTGTTATTATTGCGTATACGAAAAATCGTATGATATGCGCTATAGCCATTAACATACTGACCTACAATTTTTTAGGTCATTCTTTTAACTACCATTTTCGTCTATAAATAGTGGCTTAAATAATTTTTTTTTTAATGTACTTCGACAGTGTATGTATTAAGTGTAACTACTTCTATGTTAATATCTATAATATTAACCTATCGAAAAAATTCATGAAAATAGCCTTTTTAGCGTCTAAAGTGACAAGACGCCTTAATATTCGTGTGTTTCGCCATCGCGGCAGAAATAATACTGATTTTTCATTGTTATGTATGTTTTGAAACTAGTACGAAAGAAAATGCAAACAAACTGTGCGTGCGAATCCAGGCGAGATAACGGCCCAATACTTTTGCACACCGACGAAACTCGTTCGACGCTGTACACAAATAATACGCCATACAAAAAAATAATATATCGCGCTATTATTCATAACATAGCTCTCTTGAAAATTTGAAATGATCAACGAGTTGCAGGAGATAAATATTTTATCACTTTACTCAAAAAAATCGGCTGGCCCGAAACTTTTGCACGCCACTGTATGGATATATATATATATATATATATATATATATATATATATATATATATATATATATATATATACTTGCGATATCACGTTAATATTGATATTTTAACGAAATATATTTTTCTATTTATTTTAAGACATGTCCTATCGTTACAACATATATATATATTCTATTGTATACGTATATGTTCACTTTTCATTTATATGACCCGTATATTTTCATGTCTTATTTCCGCTTTCGAAATTTCACCAGACGGGACTCAAAATTGCCGAAGTAATCTAGCTGATTTTATTATAAGATCGAATAAGCGCGCGATTTTTTTGCCACTTTCAAGACAAATTTTTCGAATCGAAAAAAAAGAAGTGCGTATACAGTAAATATATGTACTACTTTTTTTAGATTTCAAAATTGTTGCTATACCGGTGGGGAAAAAATTAAGGTGGACATACGTAATTTTTAAAATTACTTTTATTATTCCTGGCGTTTTATTTTCCAATGGATTTTTTGTCAGAGGAAAATTGCGCAGGTAAAAATAAGTGGACGAGAAAAAATGTGAGGCTTGAATTTAAAAAAAATTACAAATGTCCGAAAATCTGAGTCTCAAAAATTCCCTAGCGTGAACAAATTTCCCTATCTCTATAACATTCGAAGTTATGACGTCTTCTGAAGGCTCAGCGAGAATGGAAATAATATTAATAATAAATGCAATCGTCTATTTCGAAAGAAAACGTTCCTGGAAAATCGCCATGTTTGGAGGGAATTTTTTCGCCATGTCTGCAAAGGAAAAATTCCGCAACAATTAAAAATTGAAATGAAAAATTCACCTTTTTACAATACAAAAGTTGTAACATCCCCTTAAGGTTCAACCTTTTTTTTAAATTGAACGTTTATCGAAACGACTACTTTCCAGATATTCATGGATTTTCAAAAAACGTCACTTCCGTCTCATTCTTAGCACACTTTGTCGCAAAGAAATTACATTTCTGCAGGTTTACTTGTTACCGGAAGGATTGGAAATGTCCAAGGCAGCTTTGACCGAGCCGTTGTCTTGCATCGCCCATGGCTGGGACAGGATAAATCCGGTGACCGTGGGCGAAAAAGTTCTCGTTATAGGTGCCGGGATAATCGGCCTTTTGTGGTCGTGCCTATTTCATCTGCACGGTTTCAGAAAAAGTGTCGTTATCAGCGAGCCGCAGGAGAATCGTAGAAAGGATGTGAAAAAACTCGGTAAATTTATTAAAACGTTTTATCGATTGCAGGAAATTTTTTTTTTCGATTAAGGGGACAAAACCGAGGAAAAAATTGATTTTCATTTTTGTTAAGGTAAGATTTCTTCACCATTTTTGAGACTTAGGGTATGTTTCATTTCTACTTTGACCCGTACATAGTATTTTTTTTAATCTTCAAAAATGGCGAATGTGTCAGACGGCGTGACAGATGGCGTCGACGGGATTCATCTGAAAAATAACCACCAAAGATTTTTCTTTCATTAATACTCATACGCAGAATATGAACTAAAAAAAATTGAGTATTGTTGAAAATCAATAAAATAGTACGCTTCGAAACAACAAAATTTAATTTTGCTGCATTTTGCAATAAAAAAATACTTTTTATTTTTGTTTTTAAAAAAATTTAGGTTCATGTTTTAGACAATAAGGTTAAAAAGATTTATACCAAATTTCATGAGTATCGATCGTTGAGTTTTTTAGCTATACGTCACGCCAGTTTTGAAAATGCAGTTGAGAAGACCGTGTCATACCTTCGCAATTTTGAAAGATTAATAAAGAATAAAAATACCATCTAACAGCTAAAAGTAGTAGTAAAATATACCCTAAGTCTCAAAAGTGATGAATAAATCTTTCCTTTAGAAAAAAAATCACGAAAATCAGCAAATTTTTTTCTTGACGTAAAGGTATCTGCTCCCCTTAAAGTCAATGATAACAATGATTGGTAGAATGGCCCGTTCGAATATGTTGAAAAGTGTAGTCTTGTATCACGCTTGAATACAGCCTACGGAAAAGTTCAATCAATAACGCGATGAGCCAACTGCGACTTCATCCGAGAAAGATTTCCACGACATTTGTCATTGTGACATTTATTGTGGAAGTACGGGTCAGAGTATAAGGTCGCGAGGTTGTGCACAACTGCATACGCATAGTAGAATATTGCGGAGTTTGTACTTGCTCCAATCTACACAAGTCCGGTCTACAGACATTTACGTATATATGGCTTTATTCATTTTATCTTGATTCTGCATTCGCTCCCGTTGACTGCGGAAGATCGCTGATTTCTTCGTGCACCTTGACGGGCCTGCATAAGCCTGCGGCCCAACAAACAAGTCGATTTTCAATATTTTTTCCGGTGAGAGTATTGGGATGGTGGAGTCGGGATTTTACACACCATTTATACATAGTCTTGCCGGGTTTGAGTTTTTTTTTCAATTGAATACTCCTGATGAACAACGGAGTTATTATTATTTAAACAAAGTGCCGTAGTTGCACGTGGCCAGTCGGCATAGGTAGTTCTGGCGACAAGGGTGATCTGAAATTAAAAATAAAAATTGTACTTTTAGTATAATAATAAAACTTTCGTAAGAATGGATGCTTTTTGAAAATTTCGAAGATTATGGAAATGATAAGATGTACAACAAAAACCGATTTTTTATCCTAAAAACAACGATAATCACTTTTTTCAGCAAATGGGGGAAAAGGTTTCGACCCCCCAAACCCCCCATTGAGCTGAAATTTTTCACAAACCTTCCTTTTAATTTTTTTAGACAACCCCTAAAGACATTTTTGGCGACTCGCAATAGTTTTCGAGATATTGAATTTTTAAGTTTTTCTTTTAAGGGTAAGGTTCCGAAAACCGCCCCTTCTCCGATCGAGCTGAAATTTTGCACAAACCTTCCTTTTAATATTTTAAGGGGTCAGATGCAGTCAGAGGCGTGAAAAAACGAGCATTTTCAATCATTTTTTTACAAAAGTAATTACGTTTGTTTTACAAAAGAGGTTACACAGACTTTTTATGTGATATTTCAACTTGACTTGTGCAAATTTTCAAACAAAAATATTGATTATTTATAAAAATATCGCCGTCTTTGTCGGATTCCCTTCGGCATGTAGTGCTTTGCGGTGTCCATCATAAAATTTTACTAGATCATCTGAAATAAAAAAAAAACAAAAAAAATCATTAGTTTAATAATAAATCTAGTCTTTAATCCATGCTTTTTTTCAAAAATAAAAAAATGCTACTTCCGACAGATAACTTTCGATTTTCGACCAAAAAATCGCTCGTTTATTGTTAAAAAAATATAAATTTTCAACAAAAATGAAAACCCTTCGATTAAGGACTAGTCTTTAATACTATCAATAAGCACACCAAATTTCATCAAAATCTTGACTTGAAAAACATAGGGTCAAGAAAAACGCGTTAAAAGTTTTTCGATGTGGATACGGTATTCTATTTTCGTAAAATTCGATGGATGAAACTAAACTGTTTTATGTATTTTGATCTACTGAATCCGAATATCACAATTTTTTTGCCGAAAAGTCGAGCATTCAATTGTTTATAGCCAATTGTTAAAATATTTTTTCAGAAAATTGAAGTTTTGCAGGATGATTTATTATTTTTTAAATATTTTGGACAATTTTAAAACGAAAGTATTCTTTATAAAATTTTACTAAAGTTTATAGTTTTTGAGTAATACATTTTTGAAAATTTCTGACAGACTTTTCCAATTTTACACTTGATTTATGTATAGAAATACTAATTAAAAATTACTTACATCGAATCATGAATTCCTGGCCCATACAATAGGGTTTCTGCCGATGTGGAAGCTTCCAAGATATCAATTTGTTGTTGTCTTCGAAGCATTCTGCCCTCCCGGGTATTATCGTTTGCGCGTTTGTCAGCGGCTACCTGCCATGGGGACCCGACGCCCCTTCACTAATTGTGGGATATCCCGGAACCTATTCATCGGATTGACTTGAAATTTTCGAAAAATCATACTTCAAGTAAATGTAAAAAAAATCGATTTTTTGTAAATTCTGACTGCATCTCACCCCTTAAGACAACCTCTAAAAGGATTTTTGGCGGCTCGCAATAGTTTCCGAGATATTGAATTTTTAAGTTTTTTTTAACGCGCACCGACTATATCTATATCTGCTACGTCTCCGTTCATACCTATATGTCGACGCTGCTCACGAAAAGGAGCATGTTTCAAAATTCTTACGAAAACAAGCACGTTTAATGTCACCGCGAAAACTAGCATGTTTCGGTTTTCGCCACAAAAACTGGCACCTTTCGATATTTAACGCAAAAACTAGCACGTTTCGGCTTTCACCACGAAAAGAAGCCGATTTCGATATTCACCGCGAAAATTAACATGTTTCAGTGACACTGGAATTGTTTCCGACTTTTTTTCCATGCTTTTTTACGTCTTGCCTCTATTTTTTTACTCCTATTCCTTTGACCGCAATGGGAAATTTACGACTTTTTAGACCTCTCAAAAAATTTTAATTGGACTTCAATTAAAATTGCAAGTATTCGGGAAATATCCATTCAACCTTACGTCGATACAATCCTCGTTAAATATGATTTTTACCGAAGAAGGACGAGAGATGAAAATCTTTAAAAAAAAAAACAAAAACATGGATGATGTTCGAATGTTCCCATTAAAACAGACGTCAGATAAAAAATTGCCTCTTGCACCAAGAAAAAAAAAGATTTACAGGCCATGCTTGACAGAGGTTTTAATTCCAATCGAACATCAGCAAGATTTTTCAAACATATTCGACGATAATCATCTGTAAGATTACAGTAAATTTGTTGAATGATATTTTCAATGACGTTATTTTTTAAATAGAAAATCACAATAAATATTTCATTATATTTACAATTTCGATATTATTTTTTTACAAAACTTACTACCATCGATTTTAATTGATAAATATTATCAAAATGCTAATAAAAGTAACGAGTATAAAATTAAAATGTCATTACGCAAAAAATTGTCATATTAAAAAAAATACTAATGGTTTATTTTTCCAGATTTTTACCTGAGCACGAAGAACTTTAAATTCTCACCAAAACTCTTTTTGGTTAAATTGTACGAGCTATGAGATCCTTAAGGTTTTAAACTTACTCCTTTTACACTAGTTTTTACAGTGAAATTCAAACAAGCTAGTTTTCGCGGTGACAGCCGAAACATGCTGGTTTTCGCGGTGAATATGGAAACATGCTAGTTTTCGCGGCGAAAGCCGAAACATGCTGGTTTTCGCGGTGAATATGGAAACGTGCTAGATTCCGTGGCGAAAGTATAATCATGCTAGTTTTCGTAAGAACTTTGAATAGTGCTACTTTTCGCAAACAGCGTCGATATGTTATCGCACTCTTCGTTTTATCCAAACAAAAAATACTCAAACAAACAAACCCAAAAATGATTGCGCGTCGCCAAAAATTCCTTTAGGGATTGTCTTAAAATATTAAAAGGAAGATTTGTGCAAAATTTCAGTTTGAACGGGGGGGGGGGGGTCGGAACCTTACCCCAGATGGGTAAACATATTTAAAAAATCACCAGGCCATATGATAGAAAGTGTTATAAACTATTCTCTGTCCGGATTTGAAGGGAATCGGACGAATAGATTTTGAAATATGACTCACACTGTTTCATAAAACGTAGTTTCGAAAAATGCGCAACAAAAAAAAGTATAAATCACCGCGGAACGGTCTAACCCTTCACAAAAATCGTCATAACTGGGTTAATTTTCTGTACACAAAAAAATCTTCATTGCAAATTAAAGTAAAGACCCTCGGCTATAGGAGGACACCACTGTGACGGGCCGAACAAAGGTCGTTTTTCCGATTTTTTGTCTACTAGATTATTTATCAAAAAGGATCAAATTGAGATACCTTTCAAAATAGGGTGCAATACCCTACTGCTCCATATAAGAATCGCAGTAAATTGCTGGATGTAGACGTAACGTCATACTTGGCCATTGCAGCCCAGAAATGAGCAATTTTAGTTGCTCGTGTCTGCGCACCTTTAGGCATGGCTACTATTTGAAAGAAAACATCCTAATTCTTTACTTTGGCAGACTTGGATTACGAGGTCAAGAGCCCGCCGGAATTGAAGGGAAGGACGTTCGATCTAGCTGTAGATTGCAGTGGTTCGGGGCCCGCGATGGAGGCCGCTGTTTCTCTGTTGGGTCGAGGTGGTCGTCTCTGCGTATTTGGCGTTGCCAATCCCAAAGCAACCCTCACCCTCAACCCATTCGAGGTAGGTTCATCGTGTGCCCCAATAAAGAAAAAAATCAGAACCTTCAAACTCAACCTTTAGGTGAGGAAAGAATTGATGATTTTCATGATTCTTTTTTTAAGGAAAAATTTCCTCCCCATTTTTGAGACTCCGGATATGATTTTTTTTTACTACTTTCGGGTGTTACATGGTATTTTTTCATTAATATTTAAAACTGGCGTATGAAACAGTCTTCTCAACGGGTTGCGGCGGATGTTGTCAGACGGCGTGACACGTAGCGCCGGTGGGATTAATCCGAAAAAAAATGAATAAAGATTTTTATTTTATTAACACTTATACGCTGAATATGAACCAAAAAAAAGTGAGAAATGTTGAAAATCTATGAAATGGTACGTTTTGAAACAAAAAGAATGAATTTTCCGCAAAAGAATGGCTCCATTTTGCAATAAAAAAAGACTTTTCTTTTATTTTCAAAAAGTTTTAGGTTCATGTTTTAGACAATAAAGTAAGAAAGATTGATACCAAATTTCATCAGAATTGGTCGATCACTTTTTTAGCCATATGTCACGCCAGTATTGAAAACGTAGTTTAGAAGACCGTACCATACCGCTGCCATTTTTTTAAATTAATAAAAATGAAAAATACCATGTAACAGCCAACAGTAATAATAAAAAAACCCTAAATCTAAAAAATGGCGAAGAATTCTTTCCTTGAAAAAAAAAAATCATGAAAATTAGCATGCTTTTTCTTCGCCTAAAGGTAGCTGGCCCGTTAAATGCAAACATTCCAATTGGGATTTTTCCATCGTGCTCTTCCAGATTTACATGAAGGAACTGACCGTCCTGGGCGTGAACATAAATCCTTTCACGTTCCCAAAAGGTTTGGCCCTGGTGCAAGCGATGGCCGATCGTTACCTCAATTTCGAAAAGTTGGGTATCCGAGTTTACAAGCTGTCCGAGTACAAAGAAGCTTTGGAGGCCCTCAAGAAGGGCCAAGCCAGCAAGGCTGTCTTCAAGCTGTAACATCGAGACAATGAGAAAGTGATAATGTTTCGATGAGTTTCAAATAAATTAATCTTCTGCTCCGTACGATCTACACGTGTCAAGTGTCACCCATTCCAATACTTATGGGCCTTATATGATCCAATTGCCTTATTAAGTCCAAACATTAATAAATACATCGCTGGGGATGTCGACATCGATTTTCATGAATGTTTTAGCGCATAAACACAAACGCGACGAACGTAAAAGTGGATCGACGATGTATCGTGACGTCTGGAAGTGCTTAGTGACGTAGCGGAAATAAGTAGGTACAGTGAGTGCTATACACATGCATAAATAAATATATGCCTATGTGGAAAGGTCGTTTTGAACTCTTTGTATCTACGCTATTTTAACATCGGTAGAACTTCAATCGGCTCAATTTTTCTGAGTAGAACCGTTGCCTTTGGGTTCAGGATGGTCCGCGAAATAAACTTTTTATAAATATGTTCATTTTTATCCAAAGGTTATTTTGAAATTGACGTTTACATGATGTTGGGTATGGAAATAATTGTAATCACTACTTTAAGACAATGCGATGTCATTATGATGGCGATGCATAAAAAAATGCTAACTGGGCAGTGCTATATATATATATATATATATATATATATATATATATATATATATATATATATATATATATATACATACACAGGGTGAGGCACATAAAGTGTTACAGGGCAATAGCACTCAAACTATTAATCATATCCAAAAATGTTTCAGACAAAAGTGTCAGTGTTCGAGAAGGCCGTCACACTGGACCACGCTATTGTTTATCGGTGGACGCGCTGAAGCTACGTCAAGGTCAACCCCACTTTTTTAAGTGGAATGGTACATTTCTTTTTCAACCATTTTGTGGAGCACCTTAAGCCGCATGAAAAACATTGGGCAGTCAAAGTCGTTCAAGGTAATTCAAGGTCACCTATTAAAATAAAATACAAATCTAAATATCTCGGATCACTACCAAATATTTGGTCGTCATCCGAGATATTTGAATTTGTATCATCGATACTGACCTTGAATGACCTTGACGTAGCTTCATCGCCTCCACCGATAAAAAAAAATAGGGTGGTCCAGTATGACGGCCTTCTCAAACACTATAACTTTTGTTTGAAACATTTTTGGACATGATCAATAGTTTGAGTGCTATTGCTCTGTAACACTTTATGTGCCTCACCCTGTCTATATATATATATATATATATATATATATGTATGTATGTATATATATGTATATATATATATATACAGGGTGAGGATATAGGAATGGTACATTTTTTTAACCATCTTGTGGAGCACTTCAAGCCGCATAAAAAACATTAGGGGGTCAAAGTCACGAAGAAGTGGGTCACAAAAAAAATGGATTGACGATTGTAAAGTAGATCTAAAAGTTCCAAAGTAAAAAATAAAAGATAAGACGCGAGTCACCGGACGAAACGGATTTTGGACTGTTTCCCGTGCCAACTGGATCTAAGAATTCATCCGTGACTACTAGGTTTCCGATGGTCGTGAAGTTTGCATTGTTGAAGCGCAATAGAAAACTTTTTTTTAGGAAAAAAAAGGTTTTCCTTTATGACTCAAAATATTGGTTTGTAAATTTTCCTTGTAAAACTTAGAAAGAATTCTAAGAAACGTTTTAATGATTCTTGTGACCTAAATGTGCACAAATTTATTTGGATAATAAGTTGATGATGAAAAAAAAATCTATTTTCGTTGTATTCCAACGATATAAACTTCATCATCATGCTTTATGTTGAGATCGAAAATTTTGAGGCACACGTGTTTTCACGATTTGTATTTCTGGATTGCTAAAACAGCACAGCGGCACAAGTTGCGTTTTTTTCATATATTCTCTCCGTTGCAAATTCTACAATCTTTCTGTTCAGCATAAATTTAAAAAAACCGGAAGCGATGAAAGAGACTGCGAGTTTCGTCATCACGAAGCTGAAATCGAATTACTTAGAAGGGCGACCCAATTTTTGTCAACTTGAACGTGTTTGAGAAAAATGTGTATCTTTGTAGTACAGAGCAAAATTTCAGGAGTGCACAATTCGTCCAAATTTTTTAACGGGCTACGTTTACCTTGGTGGGTAAAAAAATGCATTTCCGAAAAATATTTTTATTCGACAGTATCATCTTTTAACTATATTCGCCGAAAACGTCATTGAAACAATCCTAAAATTGAATGAGCCACAGTTTTCAACAGTTGGCCGGGCGAGCGGTAGCAGCATCATACTTCAAACGCGTTTTTCTCGAAACACTGTTTTCAAAGTCGGTGGACATGATATCTCGAGAACCGCTCGATGGATTATTTCCAAATTTACAGGCGATACGACAAGACACATTTAAAGGTCGTTGACGATCTCACTTTTTCAAAATCGATCTTCATTTTTCAACAGTCACGTAAAAATGACGACTTTTTCGTAGATTTTGTAAGCGCGAGTTTCAATTCGTCGCCACGTCGTTAAAAAGCATGATTTCAAAAATCGCCGATCGTCAACGACTCGTATTTATTGTTACCTTAAATAACCCGTTTGGTTTTCAAATTTCGGATGGACCGTTTAAGGCGTTACCCCCACTTGTAGCGCAAAAAAAGGCCTTTTTCATGAATTTTTTTAAAGAAAACTACAAAACTTTTTTAATCGATCAATATACCATCTTAAAGAACACATCTTGAAAAACTTTCAGTAATTTTTTTATTGAAAAATATTACATTGTTTAGTGGCAAATGGCCGTCAATGAAATAATGTTTTTATATACACGGTTTGCGGTGACCAACATTGCGGCGAAGTGGATCATCTGAAAAAAAAAATGCGGATGGATTTAGTCAAATATAAGTATAAAATAGTCTTTAATCGAAGGATTTTAAAAAATATTCATTTTTCACAAAATGGCGGACAGTCAAAGTTAATGGTTCGATTTTAACGAAAAAAAACGGTCGTTTTTTGGCTATAAAACGGCCATTTTTTTCGAAAAAAAAAATCGAACGATTAAAGACTACATTTTTATGTATTAAATAAGCCTGCAAAATTTCAAGAAGATCGGTTCATTAGTGTTCGAGTAATCTTGGTCACCGACTTCAGAAATGCCATTTTGAGAAAAACGCATTTAAAGTTTCAATTTCAGTTTACACGAAGAAAATATTTTTTTTGTAAACTTACATAAAGTCATCTATTCCGGGCATCAAAAAAAAACTGCACTTCAAATTGCACTTCAAAAAATGCAATAAAAAAAAATCGATTTTTTCAAAATCGCAAGTGAGGGTAACCCCTTAAGCCGGAGAGTGTCCACCGCCAAACGTCGCGAAAAAATGTCATCATCTGCCGGCGGCCATGTATTTGTTGTTTTTCTGTATTTTTAGTGATTTCGTAACACTTTCAATATATGTACCTGTGTGTTAAAAAAGCGTTTCTTTTTCCCCAACCGTTTCCCAGAGAGAAATGCAGAATCTGGCCATTTGTTCAGTCCTCTGGGTAGATCTAGTTCCTTGAATGCTCCAAGGATGAACTCGAGTGCTTGCGAATGATCATTCGCATGCTCATCATGCCGGAAGCCAAACGCTACGTCCACATGAGAAAGCATTTTGCCGCAGGCTTGTGCGTTTTCGTACATAATGTTGTCGACGTGGTAACCATAGTAATTTTCACTAAGTGGATTGGAGTATTTGCCTTCCGTCACTAGACCATCGTACGAAGCAGTCCTACAAAAAACCGCACCATTTATTCCCAAGAGTCCAGGTGTCCAATGCGCTGTATCAAGATACTTGAAAAGTCCCCCAGCGTGTCCAAGATCGCCTCAAGCTTCCACGGTCATTCTGCGCAAGTTCTACGCTTGCCAAAGACTGCGCCGTTTCACCGGAAATTATCGACAGGACAGCGCGACGAGTACTCGATATTGCTGCGATCGTATATACAGATATAGGCAAAGCCTGAAACTTGGTATAAGCGTAAAGGCGAAACACGAACGACGTGGGTTCGTGCTGGCATCAGCTGTAACGTGGCCGAACATCGTCCTCGTGCGGTCAGTACATGGCATGACATCGAGTCGGTAGCGAGGCACGAGTTTCCTCGGTTCCGCGGCTAGACACAATCGGAAACTAACCTTCCCGATCCATAGACGAGACGTACACACGAGAAACGTTTTATTAAATGGGAGGAAGACTTTTTTCGCTCCTACGGTGTTCATGATTAATGATACCACGTGTGTTCCAGAGTCTCAATGTGGGTGTCTTCGATCGGGATATCGTGAAACGTCAGTGTCGTACGTCGTATACAGATCGATCGGTACAAATATCTATTTTGGGCAGATTACGATATCTCTGGCGCCTTAATTTGACCATTGGATTATGAAATATGGCCGAAAAAAATACGAGAAACGAGAATAACTTTTTTCGTTTTGAGCCGTAGTTTTCGATTTACAGCGCTTCGAAGAGAAAAAATGTATTTTTCCGATTTTCGATGTCACTCGAATTTTCCGCATGTTTTACATTGTTTCGTCGTACTTTGTTTGGGTTAGTTAGTTTGTTTGTTTGTTTTGGGATTGTTTGATTATTTGTTTTGATGATTTGTTTGATTGATTGGTTTTATTTGTTTGTTTGGGTTTGTGTGGTTGTTTGTTTGTTTGTTTGGGTTTGTTCTTGTTTTTTTTCTCGACATAGCGCATTCCGAAGAAAGCTACATTGACATAAACCAGTCAAATCGCTTAATAACGAATAATTCGTAAAATGTCCTGTATCTTCCACAGAAAGCCAAAATCGCGATTTTTTTATTCTTAAAAAAGTGTTTCTTTTGGGCCAAATACGAATAATCCACGGTCACATTACGGCGCCAGAGATATCGTAAACGTGTCTTTATTTTTCACCGGCATTTTATTGCCGATGACAACGCGATGTGATCGTCCGTTGACCGAGCGTTGATTGCCTGCAGTGCCGATCGTGATCGTGATCGAATTGGGCCAGAGTTCAACATCGCAAAACGGCGAGAAAAGAAGGCAAATGATCGGCAACGAGGAGAAAGGCTGACGACATCATCGTCGAATCCTTCAACTTGATCTCGGATCATCGATTCCAGCAAACGGGCCTCGGCGAATGGACCGTTGTGAACGAAGCGACGAACCGGCATTTTTATTGGAAAAAGAACGGAACGGAGCTTTTTGACGAGACGAAAATCGACGAAAAGGGATAGTGGAGGATCGTCTTGTCGAATGTACGGTCAAGGTTTTGGCCGATCGCTCAACCGGCGGGGGTAAAATTGTGCTCCTTTTTGTACACCCCACCGCGATGGGAGTCCCTCGTACGTGTGTTTGTACGTAAACGACAAGGGAAACGACACACACGATTCCAGTGGATTCCCACCAGTCTATACGGCGGAGCTCATCAATTATTTGAAAAGCTATAAAACGCTCGCGGACTCCCACATGTCGTAACGTGGAAAAAAGCTCACAAAACGTGGCGCGAGGTCACAACGCGCGCAACAAAGCACGCGGGAGCTCGGTAGCTCTATAGGAGGCAACGAGTGCCCCTACGCGATAGCCGCGGAGTGAATCGACGCCGGGAACGAGCAAGTTCGCGATCGATGTCCGGTAATCGCGATGAACAACGGGAAGAGTACGAGACCGGGCCGTACGAGACCGGCGTGAAGGAGGAAGACGCGGCGCGATTACGCGTCACGTTGGCGAACGTTCTTGCAACACTCCCACCATCGCCCGGAAGCTTGCCCGGCTGCAGCCCGAGCTTTTATCGCCCGTCAACGCCGTACAGGCTGCCGGAAGCCTCGGTTATGGACGGCGATAGGATTCTCGTTGAAAACGAGAGTCAGGTATATCACGACAGCAAGCGTCTCTCTACTTCGTAGTGCTTTTTTTTTACTTGTTTTTCTCGTGGAGGCTGTCGAGTGCAACGGAAACGCGCGCTGTTGGGGCAGTACGTGAAGCCTTTTCGGCGTGTTAGCCAGTGCTTTTTCTTTTGCCGATTTTTAGACGCGCGTTTCATCGGTTAGCGGAGAAAGTGCCGATTTTGGTGGTAGGCTGATGAAAGCTCATCTTGAAATAGAGCGTGGATGACGGGAAAACCGATACTCGACTCGAATGATAGAGATTTTTCGATGTGAGAGTTGAAAAAATTAAGGGGCTGTACCAGTGTGAACGCTGAAAATTTGGGTGATTTTCGGGAATTTTTTTTAAGAAAAGTACTCAATTACATGTTTCGGAAAATTAGGAATATATTTGGCTATATTTGATCTATATTACATAATTTTTTCATAGAAAAATATCGAGATCCAAGCGACTCGCTGCCTTCGGAGTCGCCAAAAAAAAGTTCCTCTACTGCTGACATGATTCCGGCCGATTGAGTAGCTAAAACCGAAAAAGGAAAAAATATCGGTAAACTGGAAGGTATTTCCTGTACAATGACATAGGATTTTCGAAAAATATCAAAATCTAACAAAATGGCGTAGTTACGAAAAAAGTCTGTTTTCTCGCCTATAAAATGGTCGTTTTATTCAATGCCAAATCGTCAATTTTTATTCAATCAAAAATATCCTACATCGTTGTAGAGTAAATATATTCGAGAGTACTCAGTTCAAATTTTAAGTCAATCGGACAATTGCTCTTTGAGTTACAATGTCAGCAAATTTGAAAAATCTCATTTCGAGAAAAACACGTTTAAAGATTTAACTATCGGTTTTTGCAAGATAAAAGGATATTGATATAAATTATATAAATGATAATAATATTCTTGAAAGTATAAACTGTCGAAAAAGGCAACAAAAAAAATCGATTTTTTGAAAGTGGCACAGTGGTATAGCCCCTTAAAATGTCATTATTATTGTTATTATTTCCTTTTAAGGCGAAAGCGTGAATTAGTAGGTCCAAAAAATCGTTTTTTTTTTATTGCTTAAACCGATAGATAAAGTATCCAAGAATATATTTACAAAGTTACAGAGGCCAATTGTAAATATTTTCGAAGATACAAGGCCAAAAGGAGAAAAGCGATTGAAATTTGATATTGATATTTTCTCCTATTGAAAACTTTGAAGCGCGTTTTCTCCAGTTTTCATTTTCACGATTTTTCCAAATTGGCGGGCGTGATAGCAAAAAAACAAAACCACCTATTGAATCAAACCAATGTTTATTTTCTTCAGTATGAAAATCTCTTCTAAGTGAATTAAAAAAGTCGTTGAAAAAGTCTTTAAATAATTTTTATAACACGTTGACGTGTTTTTTTTAAAACATTTTTTTTTTTCAAACCTGAGAAAAGTTATAATTTCAAGGTTTTTTCAGCTTTTTCGTAATTCACCCAGAAGAGAAATATATGACAATTGAAAATATTATTGGTTTATTTGGCTCGGTCAAGAATTACGAGCTGCATCGTTCCCGCCGACTGGGGACTGCAGTGGCAAGACGCACATGGAACAGGCTGATAAATCAGTGATTTATTCTTTCATGTTGAACATTTTTTTTGATACATTTTAAATATACATGAAAACATACTTCAATGTTTACTGGGGTCACTTGTTTTTTTTCCCTTTTAAAAAGATTTCTGAAAACAACGCTTTTTTGGACCTTCTAATTCAGGCTCCCGCCTTAAGTTACTTTCACGTATTTTTTTTTTATTGCGTTCAACAGCCTCGAAATATTATTACCTATATTGAATATTTCTGAAGTGTCAACTCATTTATCCATGAGTGTGGAATCAGAAAGGACCTTTTCTTTCGCGGCTTACACCTGCAATAAGGTAAGGTCGTATCTGAAAAACGAAACTTGAGGTGCCCTCTATTTTCTGCAGTCTTTGTTTCAACAATCTCAATCTCGTTGATTGAGGCGACCATGCTATTCGCTGCCTACCACTAGCTAGGCCATTTGTTTGCAATCTGATAGCTACTGCTAGGCCGACTTGCATAAAAGCTCCTAATAGGACATTTGCTTGGTTACTACTCATTTGATTTGCATGAACGTTCCTTTTTTGTTTGGGTTTGTTTATTTATTTTATGTTGGATTGGATATATTTCAGAATATAAGAGAGTATGTTACAAATATACAGGATGTCCGGTCATGAATGAATAGTCCTGCAACTGTCGATAGGTCAGATCATGCCCTACCAAACGCTGGAATTTCAGTTTACAAGGGGACAGTACGGCAGTCGGATTTTTGTAATTTTTCGTACTCATGGTACGTGAAGTTCAGAGCTCGAATATTAATATCCCAAAGCAGTTCGACGCCATATTCAGAAATTTTCGAGAAATTTGACTTTGAAGTTTTCGAGCGCACTCTTATCCCACAAAGATGCAACGATATTCGAACCGGGCTCGTGGCGTACCCGGTAGCGCTCGAGTCTAGTAATCGCGGGGTCGCTGGTTCGAGTCTCACTTCGAAGTTTTTATTTTATTTTTTTCATTTTTTTTTAATTCGCATACCTCCGTCATTTAAATATCCCGATCATTTTTTGTTGTATATAATCACATATTATTATATATAATTAATATAATATATCTATATATGTTTATATATGGACAAAATCCATATATAGTTATTTATGTACAAAATTCATTATAGTTATACATAATTATATATTTTCTCATATATGATCATATATTATTTATATATAACAATAGGTGATTATTTATAAAAAAATAAATAAATAATCCCGGGATAAAAATCATAAAATCTATGCTAATTCACATATATGTAATTATAATTGTCAATGATAAATGCAAGTCTTATTTTTCATTATCTCTTGCTTGAAATTGCGAATAGGCGACGTAAAAATATCCAGTAATAATATTTATGTAAACTCCCTTGTAGATTAATAGGAATATAAATAGAAGAATAATGCAGCGTTTGTACGGTGTGCGAGATGCCGTGAAAATTACTGTTTTCCTTGTTTTTACGATGGTTATCACTCTGGCTCGTGTAACATTACACCCGATGTACACAAACGAATACAGACCGAATAATAAAGTATTCAATTCCTTACCCGACGTTTTTCATTTTCATCCTAAAAATGTTGTTGGTTATAAATATTGACACTTGAAAATGTATGTTTATAATCAAGAGATAATTAAAAATATGACTTGCGTTTTTTCATTTAAAAAAAATGAAAAAAAAAAAAAAAAAAAAAAATTCGAAGTGAGACTCGAACCAGCGACCCCGCGATTACTAGACTCGAGCGCTACCGGGTACGCCACGAGCCCGGTTCGAATATCGTTGCATCTTTGTGGGATAAGAGTGCGCTTGAAAACTTCAAAGTCAATTTTCTCGAAAATTTCGGAATATGGCGTCGAACTGCTTTGGGATATTAATATTCGAGCTCTGAACTTCGCGTACCATGAGTACGAAAAATTACAAAAATCCGACTGCCGTACTGTCCCCTTGTTAGTAAAAGTCCCACGGTTCTCGAGATAAAAATCATCTGCTTTTGGTTTTTCGCATGCCATTTCTACAAATGATAATTTTTTTTACCCGGTTTTTCAAAAAATACTCTTGATTATTTTTTTATCTAAAAAAGTCTGCTTTTTAACCTTAAATGTTAAGGAAACTTTGTGAAAAAAGATATGCAGAATTTTCATGCAAACCAATTAGAACATCTGACTTTGCCAATTACGTTTAAAAGTCGCTTAGTTAGTGTCGATTCGTGTCAGTTGTAGAAATGGCATGCAAAAAACTAAAAACAGATGATTTTTTTTACTAACAGAAAGCGCAAAATCTCGAAAATCGTGGGTCTTTTACTAAACTGAAATTCCAGCATATAGTAGGACATGATCTGAACTATCGACAGTTGCAGGATTATCTATTCATAACACGACACCCTGTATCACAAATGAAGATCTCAATAAAAGACTATGATTTTTAATAAATCCCATGGTTCCACCCAGCTATACACTATTATTTCTACAACTTTCATCTTCACTTACAAGCTGACGATGTCGAAATAATATCGGTAATAAAAAAAGCTCCGATGGTCCAAGCTCTATCTTAAAATATTCAATTGTGAGGTCACGTTGAATTTGATATAAGGCGTTACCCCCACTTGTAGCGCAAAAAAAGGCCTTTTTCATGAATTTTTTTAAAGAAAACTACAAAACTTTTTTAATCGATCAATATACCATCTTAAAGAACACATCTTGAAGAACTTTCAGTAATTTTTTTATTGAAAAATATTACATTGTTTAGTGGCAAATGGCCGTCAATGAAATAATGTTTTTATATACACGGTTTGCGGTGACCAACATTGCGGCGAAGTGGATCATCTGAAAAAAAAATGCGGATGGATTTAGTCAAATATAAGTATAAACTAGTCTTTAATCGAAGGATTTTAAAAAATATTCATTTTTCACAAAATGGTGGACAGTCAAAGTTAATGGTTCGATTTTAACGAAAAAAAACGGCCGTTTTTTGGCTATAAAACGGCCATTTTTTCGAAAAAAAAAATCGAATGATTAAAGACTACATTTTTATGTATTAAATAAGCCTGCAAAATTTCAAGAAGATCGGTTCATTAGTGTTCGAGTAATCTTGGTCACCGACTTTAGAAATGCCATTTTGAGAAAAACGCGTTTAAAGTTTCAATTTCAGTTTACACGAAGAACATTTTCAGGACATATTCTCAGATACTTATACTTCAAAAAAATTCAATAAAAAAAATCGATTTTTTCAAAATCGCAAGTGGGGGTAACCCCTTAAAATACCTGTGGGAGATATCAACCGCGACGACCGCGCAATTTTTCACGAGAAACTGTTCCAGTTTGTGCAGATTTGAGGATCTATGAAAAGTTTACAGGAATGCTGCTATGAGGGAGCCGGGTTGAAATTGCGAACTTGGAATGCTCCGACGGTTTAAAATTCCGAATTTTAATATTCCGATCATGGATCATCCGTATATCCTTAAATATTTTTTGTTTAAAAAAATATACACCGCGATTTGTGGAAGCTTCCAAGCTGCTCGGTATCGATGCTGTTGAAGTTTGCATCATTGGAATGCAACGGAAACTCTTCTTTATGTGCCTTTCTCCATTTTTATTGTTACCCAAAATATTTTTCGATAGGGTTGGGTTGCATGTCAGTAATGAGGATCTTAAAAAATCTAATGTAGATTAAAACCGCCAAAAAAATTGCAATTAGAAAGAAAAAAAATTCGTCACGTTCCAACGATGCAAACTTGAATATCATTGGCTTTGGATATACCTAGGTCTTATAGGAAAATGAGTATTCCTTAACATTCTGCGGTGAAACGCTTAAGCCTTGCGGAGAAATCCCGCAAAGTATGCAGTCTCAAAGACTTACTGTAACAAAAATGTATCGTCATCGTTTTCACACAGTTTAACAGCTGATCGTTTCCCAGTGAATCCGCAAGAATTTGGGCGGTTTAAGGCAGGATTCTACTTTGAAACCATGAAAAAAACGCTATTTTCGTGAATTTTTTCTGAGAATACTATTAAAGATATCGATATGGGGTTTAAACTGTTCAATAAATACACTCTTTAAGTACATAAAAAAAAAATTTTAATGTATTTTATTCATTTTTTGTACACGTAAAATATGTTTAAAGCCAACGCCTCGAAAAGCAGGTACCGTTGCCGTGGTCGTGAAATCTTCCCGACGGATGGTCTGAAACAAAAAAATCAAATAGTTTCATGTTCAGTATGTCTTCAGGAACCGACCTAACTAGAATATTTTATATACGTGCAAAATTAACAAAATGGCGGCTAAAATACGAAAAAAATGCGTTTTTTTGGGTCTTTTTTTGCAATAAAAAAATAGTTCTAATCAAAATTTTAAGTTGATTGTAGTTAAGTCGGTTGGTACACACATATAGAATATGTGTTCCAAATTTCATAAGGATCGGTTCAGTACTTTTTGAGTTATCACGACCACGGTACTTGAAAATGTCGTTTCGAGAAAAACGCGTTTAAAGTTTTGGTGAGTGATAGGTAGGTGCTCAGGTAGGTGCGTTCGAAAGGCGAAAAAGGATAGTTAGACTGCTTGGAACTTTATAAAATTTTGACCGAACATTCTTGAACATATTTACTTTCGAAAAATGTAAAAAAAAAAAATTTTTTTCTTCAAAGTTTCAAAGTAGAATCCTGCCTTAAACACTCGGAAAATTGACATTCGGATCTAACGAATGTCTCGTGACTAACGATCGTCAAAAGATTATCTTCCTATGCAAGAATTTTTTTTCCTGAGTCTCGATATTTTAATTGAGAAAGTTTGATTTCGATTATCGTTGATGATGACAACCGAAAATTCTTCTAAACATTTTCCTATGCTCCATAGTGCTGACTGATGCCAAGATTTTTTTAATGTCAAGGATGTTGATGAGGAGGATCGTGCATTCGGGAGCACAAATTGCATCCCGCATCATTGACGAAAAACCGTTCAGACCTCTGAGATGTTTAACTGACACGCAAGCAGAGTATTTTTCATTCGAGTGTGCCCTTTTACCATTGAACGCAAATTATGGGAGGTTGCACAGAAACACGTTGAAACTTTTCAGTATTTGGAACCAAGCACGCAGTAAAAATTTAACCATTTCAACTATACTCTATTTCACTGAAATTTCGTTTTTTTTCTTATCTGTCGGCCGGCAAGATATGCTATTTATTTAAAATACATTTGCTTATTGGTTTCAAGTATTCTCGTTTGGTATTTTTGAGTCGAGTTCATTTTTGTTACTCGGTTCGTGTCAACGATAAATTTGCGTAAAAATACTTTTCTCTGCACATGAATAATTTTGATAATTTATGAGGAGCGAGTAAATTAAGGGGCTACATCTACCTAGAGGCCCGAGAAAAAAGGCAAAATTCTATTTTTGTGCTAGGAAACGGTTGGTGAAAAAGAAAGGCATTTTTTTAACACACAGGTACATATATTGAGAGCCTTTTAAAAAAATACAGGAAATCAACAAAAACTTGTCCGCCGGCAGATGATGACATTTTTTTTGCGACGTTTGTCGGTGGACACTCTCCAGCTTAAACGGTCCATACGAAGTCTATAAACCAAAGGGGTCATTCAAGTTGACAATAAATACGAGTTGTTGACGATCGTCGATTTCTAAAATCATTCTTTTTAACAACATGGCGACGAATTAAAACTCGAGCATAGAAAAACTATGAAAAAAGTCGTCATTTTGACGTAACTATTGAAAAATGAAGATCGATTTTGAAAAAGTGTGATCGTCAACGACCCTTAAATGTTTCTCATCGTATCTCCTGTAAATTTGGAAACAATCCATTGAGTCGTTCAAGTGATATCATGTCCACCGACTTTGAAAACAGTGTTTAGGAATTTTAGGAACATTTCAATGAAATTTTCAGGGAATATAGTTGGTGATACTATCGAATATTATTTTTTGTTAGAAAATGCAATTTCTTGACCCACCTAGGTAGATAGAGCCCCTCAATTTTACAGGGCAACGTTAAATGAAAGATATTCAAAAGAATTGAACATTTCCATAATCTGCTGGACTAAAAAAATCAAGTAGGATAATGTTTTACCTTCGTAAAAGTATTCAAGTTACGGCATAAAGAAGTTCGTTCCTTCCGGACATTTTCCCAATGCCGATGTTCTTGCGATACATTTACGAAAATGGTCAGCTTCGCGATTCCACCCTACAGGCAGCCTTGATTAGAATAATATTGGATAAGATCCCCACCGAAAGACGACGAAAAATCGAATGATACATCGTTAGGAAAAATAATTCCGCAGAAGTCTCACAGCAGGAGAGCAAGTCGTAACGAGCCGATAGTGGAAGTGGAAGAGCCAAGCCCTACGAAATCGCAGTTCAGTGACATCGTGCGTTCGATCGGTTCGCCAAATCCGTCTTTGGCGTCGTCGGAAACCTCGACACCCAGGAGGCATTCTTACTCCGTTGGATCCGACGACAACATCATCATCGTGCCGTGGAATCGTGGCATGGAAATTTGCGAACGTTGCCCAACAGCCGCCAGAGAACGCTTCTACAAACCCGACAAGAATGGAGAGAAGATCAATGTCGAAAACTTCCCCGGTACTCGACCGGACGATCCGAGGGCATCGGGAAAAACGTCCAAGTCCAAAGTTTTTCCAAGTGCCACGGGTCTCGCGGCCCGTGATGCTTTTGGTGAGTGTCTGCGCGATGCTAAACTTTTCACACGGGCCTTGCCGATTTGGGACGATTTTACACACGATTCCACCGAGGTAGACACATCCGTGAACAGTTTTTTCCATTTTTCTCAAAAATGGCTTGACCGAATGATTTGAAATTTTTCGAGCAGACGTATTATTACTAGGGAAAGGACCTATGACTCCCGGATTTTCGTATTTTCGAGAAAAAAAACTGTATAGGTTTAAGGGGCCATTCCAGTGTGACTGGCTTGAAAATGGCTGATCTTCATAATTTTTTTGTTTTTAACAGAATTCGTTAATCATTGCCATTTGTTTTGTTTATTCAAATGACTAATAAAAATACATAAAATATTAAAAATACATTTGAAATATTTAAAATACAAAAAAGAAAAGGACATAACAATTTTTTTTACGCTTTAGTTTCATTTTTTATGTAATTTTATTAACCAGTGCAAAATTATGCCTAAAAAATATTGCCCGACGTTGGAAGTCCTACCCCTCCAAAAATTGTCTGAAAGAAAAAACGAAAAATGTTATTATTCAGGATGAAAAATTGTGAAGGCGTACGGAGCAATTTTTTTCGATGAAAATTAACAAAATGCTAGACATTTCAAAATTAAGTGTCAAATTGGACCGTTTTTCGACAGTTTTGCGTTACAAAAAATGTGAAATTTTCAAATGAAAAAAAAAAAAACGTTTTCGTTCGATGTTAAAGTGAAAAATGATGTGGCAATATTTGAGGCAGATAGCTACAAAACTTTTCGTTCAAAATCTTACACCGTTTTCAAAAACAACGTATCTAGAACCCCCCCCCCCCCCCCAACCCCTGATCGAAATGGAATTCAGCACAACCCTTCCGTTTAATATTTTAAGACAACCCCTGAAGGGATTTTTTGCGACGCACAATAGTTTTCGAGATATTGAATTTTTAAGTTTTTTTTTCAACGCGCGCCGACTATATCTATATCTAAGCAAACACAAAAAACCCAAACCCAAATAACCCAAACCTAAACCCAAACCGAAAAACTACTGCGCGTCGCCAAAAACCCCTTTAGGGGTTGTCTTAAAATATTAAAAGGAAGGTTTGTGCAAAATTTCACCTCGATTGAGGGGGGAGGGGGGGGGGGGCTTTACCCGATTTTACGTGACTGATGATTTCGAGACGATATTCTGTCTGACACGAATGATTGGAAATCACTTTTCGCCTTATACCAAAAACCTTCTAGGGGTATCGAAATATTTGATCAAATTAGACACTTCAGCATTTTCCTGAACTGATATTTTTTCATTATCGGCAAAATGAAAATTTCACAGATCGACAAAGCACCAAAAAAAAAAACAACCAAACAGAACTTTTACTGCAGGCATAAATCGTTCGATAAAAAGGAATAGAAATAATGGGACAAGCGACATAATATTTAAACAAAGACGTCTTTCATTTCCGTGTTCCTTGTACGTATGGAAGGCCATTTTTCACACGCTTAACAATACAATTTCTCTTCGCGTCAGTGAGTTTGAGAAAAATGATTTTACCATTCGACGTGCGCAGCCTCTGGTCATGTAGTTAAAGGATAGCATCACTTTTTGCAGCTCCTCACAACGCGGATATTTCTATGCGTATTCCTGTATGTACTGACATGCCGACCGGAAGATAAATCACATTGACACATGCACATATGCACATGTGTTAGACAGGAAGTTTTGAATGTGGAATGATTGGCGATTTTAATTGCACGTAATTTATCACAACTCCGCCTCTCGCCATTCGGATTGTCAACTCTAGTTATTCACGAATAATCAATTGCATGCAAGATTCAGTTGCAATTGTGAAATTCGTAGCGCTGAATGAATAAACATGTTAAGATTGTTAATACCCGGGGTTTTCACATGTCCATAAAAATTTGCTAGTAACAAACTTTTTCAAACTTCAAGATGTAGGTATTAACATTAAATTTGTATTATTTGTAAATTGTATGTTAACAATGTTAACATATACTCAATGCTAACATAGAATAAATTAATACATTAACATATACACATTAAAATTAGAATGTTAATATCGTATTAACATTGTTAATTCTAGGAGTGTCCAAATTGCTATGGAATTTGGCTTTGAATGAACTTTTCCGAACTTCCATATCGTGTTTCACTTGATAAAAGCCGATTATAGACACTTTTACAATGTTACTTAACCTATATTATCCAAAAGAACATAAACATTGCCACCAGAGAATAAAAAATGGAGGGTCCATCCTCTGAGACGTTGAAAAATAGAAGCCTTAAAAATAAAGTCATGTGCTTCTATACTATGACTAAGAGTCATTGATTCCAAAAACCGAACTTGTTTAAAACTTAGTCTTCGTACATTAGAAATGTACGTTCTATTGTTACGGGGCCGGGTTGAAATTCCGAACTTTGAATGATCAGAACGCTCAGAACTCTAAAAGAATACTACCCCGAAACATCAAAACTCCGAAAGTATTTTACCCGAAACACCAAAACTCCAAAAGTCTGAACGGGGTGGGGTTGGAATTCCAAACTTTGAATGATCAGAACGCTCAAAACTCCGAAAGAATACTACCTCGAAAGATAAAAAATCCGAAAGAATTTTACACGAAAGATCAAAACTCCGAAAATCTGAACACCGTCAAAATAATTCGGCTATGGAAGTTTTAAGGCGTTACCCCCACTTGTAGCGCAAAAAAGGCCTTTTTCATGAATTTTTTCAAAGAAAACTACAAAACTTTTTTAATCGATCAATATACCATCTTAAAGAACACATCTTTAAGAACTTTCAGTAATTTTTTTATTGAAAAATATTACATTGTTTAGTGGCAAATGGCCGTCAATGAAATAATGTTTTTATATACACGGTTTGCGGTGACCAACATTGGGGCGAAGTGGATCATCTGAAAAAAAAATGCGGATGGATTTAGTCAAATATAAGTATAAACTAGTCTTTAATCGAAGGATTTTAAAAAATATTCATTTTTCACAAAATGGCGGACAGTCAAAGTTAATGGTTCGATTTTAACGAAAAAAAAACGGCCGTTTTTTGGCTATAAAACGGCCATTTTTTTCGAAAAAAAAAATCGAACGATTAAAGACTACATTTTTATGTATTAAATAAGCCTGCAAAATTTCAAGAAGATCGGTTCATTAGTGTTCGAGTAATCTTGGTCACCGACTTCAGAAATGCCATTTTGAGAAAAACGCGTTTAAAATTTCAATTTCAGTTTACACGAAGAAAATATTTTTTTTTTGTAAACTTACATAGAGTCATCTATTCCGGGCCCATACAGAAGTATGGACCCGGATACTTATACTTCAAAAAAATGTAATAAAAAAAATCGATTTTTTCAAAATCGCAAGTGGGGGTAACCCCTTAAGAGTTTCGAAATTTTCAATAAATCGACGAATTATTTCACGATTTTTTTTGTTTTGAGAAGCGATATTACGTCAATTTTGTAATTTGTCTAGACAATGCCATACGTTCTACATCATTTACAGTCAACTGTATAGACTTTCGCTGGCACGATCTTGACGAACCTTGTAATTCCGGAACATTAAAATTAGGAATTTTGCCGGCGAAAGTCTACACAGTTGACTGAGTTCTGGGATACCCTGTATATGGTTTACGATGGGCAAGATGGATTTTTTCTTCTCTAAATGTTTACAAAGGTTCAGTTTGGTTTAATCAGTGGTTAGAAATGGTTTATCATGGTGCTAAACAGCAAAAAAAATTACATCATCCGTAGTGTGAACGTCTTGCCCATCTAACCACACGTAAAATCACATGCATTGAACTATTTTCAAGCGCTGGTGTTTTGTGGGGAAAAATTTTCAAAAAATTCGTAAAGACTCAGTAACGTCCGAACAATAACATATATTTTTATTTGTTTTTAATTCTTGGATTGTAGCTAATGTTCTAACAGCCTTAAGGCGTTACCCCCACTTGTAGCGCAAAAAAAAGGCCTTTTTCATGATTTTTTTAAAAGAAAACTACAAAACTTCTTTAATCGATCAATATACCATCTTAAAGAACACATCTTGAAGAACTTTCAGTAATTTTTTTATTGACAAATATTACATTGTTTAGTGGCAATTGGCCGTCAATGAAATAATGTTTTTATATACACGGTTTGAGGTGGCCAACATTGCGGCGAAGTGGATCATCTGAAAAAAAAATGCGGATGGATTTAGTCAAATATAAGTATAAACTAGTCTATAATCGAAGGATTTTAAAAAATATTCATTTTTCACAAAATGGCGGACAGTCAAAGTTAATGGTTCGATTTTAACGAAAAAAAACGGCCGTTTTTTGGCTATAAAACGGCCATTTTTTTCGAAAAAAAATCGAACGATTAAAGACTACATTTTTATGTATTAAATAAGCCTGCAAAATTTCAAGAAGATCGGTTCATTAGTGTTCGAGTAATCTTGGTCACCGACTTCAGAAATGCCATTTTGAGAAAAACGCGTTTAAAGTTTCAATTTCAGTTTACACGAAGAAAATATTTTTTTTTGTAACCTTACATAGAGTCATCTATTCCGGGCATAAAAAAAAACTGCACTTCAAATTGCACTTAAAAAAATGCAATAAAAAAAGTGGGGGTAACCCCTTAAGCGATGAAAAATCCACTATATCCACTAGCCTTTCTCTGAGGGGTACTTTCTCCCCTCAAAACCGTTTTCCCGCCGATCAAAAAAAGTAGGTATCTAATCGTTTTCAATGCTTTATCACATGTATAAATTTCAACGAAATCGAAGGCGGATACTTAACCGATGTTTCTTGCGAGAATATTGTCAATCATATAAAATGAAATTCTTTTGACCTAGCGCAAAAAAAATCCGATGCCTGTTCTATGCGCATTTTACAATAACGTTATGTATAAAAAAAAAGCGAAAGTTTGAACCCTCGTTATAAAAAATCCCACATTTTCCAGAACCCTTACAAATCCTTTTGCACACGCGCTCCACCCTGTCACGAAGTGCCTATACATTTTCTAAATTGCCTCATCAATACATCATGTCAATTATCACGGCCTGGACCAATACTTGGCTGGGTGACCGCCTAGCCGGCTACTGAGCGGGGGTCAACAGTCCAAGGGCTTTTTATCGAACCGGAAATAGCGAACTGACAAATGTCCGGCAAAAGTGACAGGCACGGGATCGTAAAACGAATAAACGTGGGAAAAAAATACATGTTTGATAAATGCTTCGCGATAGCCTACTAGCGATAATAATAAAGTTTAAAGACCCTTGAGTGGCTTTCGGAGCCGCATATAGAGCTACCAGCACCGACATCCAGACACGCAAGTCTTCGCGCGATGAGCACATTTATGGGCTTACGCTCATAAAAAATGCAGCCTGCATAAAGAGTAGAATAACGTGTGGTCGTAAAAAAAAGTGCGTATAAACTTGCGGTATGTTGCGTACATGATAAGTGGAGTTTTATTACCATCCAGGTGGAAAAACGTCTCAATACGATCGATG
Source organism: Ophion slaviceki (assembly GCA_944452715.1). Lineage (NCBI taxonomy): Eukaryota > Metazoa > Arthropoda > Insecta > Hymenoptera > Ichneumonidae > Ophion > Ophion slaviceki. Next base: position 11,781,668 of record OX101785.1, read on the forward strand.
AATACTAGTTTGCGTTTGAACGACATTGCGCGAACTCCAAGAGGTTTACATATGTTTGTGTTGTAAATACGAACGTCATGTACCGCGGCACGTTCATCACTTGGGACTCAATAATAGAGATACAAATTCGTACCTTATCAAACATTGCAAATGGGCACGAGCCACGCAAATGTATATTCTCTTTCGCTCCATATAGGTCGATACCAAAATAAAACCTATGGCATAACAAATTCCTTATTTGATCGACAATTTGTTGACGAAAAGAACGTCAACTTAGCGAATAATTTAGCGAAAAGCATAATTGGAAACTGTTTATTGTGGTTGGAGTGGCAGGAGTTCAGCGATTAAGGGGTCTCGTCACTTTAGACGCTAGAAAGGCTATTTTCATGAATTTTTTGACAGGTTTATATTATAGATATGATACCAAAGTTGTTACACTTAAGGGCAACTTTGTCCTTGGAGTGCCATATTTCAGGTGTTTACATTTTATTTTTTTTAAAGGAAACGAGTAAAACTTTTTGAGTGCGGTTTTTTCTTGCTTTTATTCATGATATACAGAACGTTAAAAAAATTTTTTTTGAAAAAAAAAACCAAAATGGCGGCCGTTGCAGCTCGGCGAAAACAGGTCCTCAAATCGCGGGAGGTAAACGGCTGACATCACTGCCCCCTCTTTGTTGATCTGAAACACAAATTCAAAGCATATTATCAATCTGTGACCCTTTGGTCATGGAATGACGGATGGGTTTTTCGTTTAGTACAAATTTCGCAAAATGGCGGCAATTGAAAAAAAATCGAATTTTCGCGTTCTTTTTTTCGCATAAAAAGATAAATAATAAATGCAAAAATGTATCTATCGAAAAAACGATCCGTCATTCCGTGAAGACATATTTTCTGAGTATGCTCTCCAAATTTCAGGTCGATATGTTAATTACAGCGGTCAGGAGAATGTCAGCCTTCTTTAAAAACGTGTTTTCGAGAAAAACGCGTTTAAAGTTTTGTAATGTGTTTACACAAATATGTTTATAATTACCGCTAATCGGCAATGCCTGGTCCATAGAGGCATCCCTCCTCTTCTTCTAGCTGCTCATGTTGAGCCGCTAACATCTCCCGCTGCTTTCAAGGACAAAGTCTCCGTTAATAAATACACTTTCGACTAGATAAATTTTTTTTAAATGCATTCATGTAACCCAGACAAACCTTGAACGCGTTTTTCTCGTAATAACGTTTTTCGACGGCTTGTTGATCAAATCTTCGAAACTATTGAACCGATCCTTATGATATTTTAACCACATATTCTTTATAACTATAGCTATAGCGCATATCAAGGTGTTTTTAAATTTTGATATTTACTATTTTTTGCCAAAAACGGTGATAAAAACGTTTTTGTGTTTTTTTTCGAAAAGCGTCTGCCATTTTGTGATTTTTGCATATATAAAAAATCGTATGATATGCGCTATAGCCATTAAGGGGAGGGTAGGGGTTTCAGAGTGAAAAAACACTTTTTTGCGATTTTTTTTCATCTATATGGATAGAGTAAATTTATTGAAACCTTTTGTACATTGTTAAGTGCCATTTCAAGAATATTCCGTGAAATTTGTACGCGAAAATACCCACAAACAAGCCGGTGACAAAGCTTTTCCAAGAACGCCTTTGGAAAAACACGATTTGCGGTGTTCACTGTATCTCAGCTGGAAATTATCTGAAATCAAGTACCTTTAAAATGTAGTCAAAGTATCATCAAATCCTTTCCCCAACGGTCTTTGATAATTTTTTTTTCATTTCTAAATTTTTGGTGGTCATGTAAAGTGAAAAGTGCTATTTTTCACGGAAAATTCCGCCATTTTGTGGGTGAAAAACCCCCTCAATGTAAAAAAAAAATCTCAAACTAACCGTTGGGGGAAGGTATTTTATATGTAGAAAGTGTGTACCAAGTTTGAAATAAATCGGTCATGTAGTTTTCAAATGGCAGTGAACACGGACTTTGCAAAAGTGGTTTCGAGGAAAACGCGGCACCGGCTTGTTTGTGGATATTTTCGCGTACAAATTTCACGGAATGTTCTTGAAATGACACTTAACAATGTACAAGAGGTTACAATAAATTTATCCTATCCATATAGATGAAAAAAATTCGCAAAAAAGTGTTTTTTTTCCCGCTGAAACCCCTACCCTCCCGTTAACATACTGAATCTAGAACCGTTTGATTTTTCTGTTTCGGATGATCCATCTCTAAGATTTCATCAACAGCGCAGACCTACAATTTTTTTAGGACTTTTTTAAAACTACCATTATCGTCTATCAATAGTGACTTAAATAAATAAAAACATTTTTTCAAATGTATTTCAAAAGTGTATTTATTAAGTGTAACAACTTTTATATCAATATCTATAATATAAGCCTATCAAAAAAAAATCATGGAAATAGTCTTTTTAGCGTCTAAAGTGAGAAGACCCCTTAAGGGAAAATGGGCCAAAAAAAGGTCGTTTATCCAATTTTTTTGTTTACTAGATTATATATTTGGGATTTGAAAAAAGGTATGTTATCGAGTATACATTGAACTTATTTCGTGTAATTTTTTATTTAAAGAAAATTAAAGTCAACAATATTATTGAGGTATAATAGAGCCTCTGTATAAAAAATGTGGTCTAACGGCCGGATCGATAACTGGACAATAGTTTGTCTGAAAAATAAAAATGTTTTGTAGTCCATATAAATTTAGTTTTCGTTTTAGGTAGACATTTTTTTTAATGCTAAAACGGTGGATGTTAAAAAAGTGTATTTTGGAGAAATTTTTACTTATATTCAGAGGCTTAAAAAAACTAAATAAAAAATGTAAAACACTTAAAAAGTTATGCAAATAAATCTCGAATTAATGGATTGATCTGAATTTTGAAAAAACGGCGACCTTCAACGATAGCTACTGCAGTTACGGAAATTTTTATTTAAAAAAATTGAAAATCGGACAATTATAGGTAGTTTTTTTTATTCCGGCCAAGACGAGAAAAGTCGTTTCGAGAAAAACGCGATTGAAACTTTTAGCACACGTAAATCGTTGCGCTACCTGCTCTCACTAAATCGTCTGTACCTTAGTCAATTTTTGATGTTTTATCTTCAACATTTTTCCACATATTTTCGAATATATATACTTTGACGAAATGCAAAAAAATCGATATTTTTGATCCGTCACAGTTGTGCCCGCCTTAAAAATACATTAAAAAAATACTACGTTAGAAATTAAACTTGCGATATTTCTGGAGTGCCTTCGCGAACAGATAGTTTCTGTCTGAGGCCGCTGTCCAGTGTTGCATCGCAATGGAGGACGAGTAGAAACCCGTTCGAAATATCGATTCCAAAATCGATAAAGCCCCACAGCCTTCATCCGTCACTGTCCTCGATAAGAACTAAACGAGTGTTTTAAAAAATCTCGACATTATTGGCGACAAATATTTGTCGGTTTGCACGCAGCGATGAATGGATCCGATAAATTCTGAGGGAGAAGTGCAGTCTTGTCAATTTTACCCGAGCTCTCTATAAAAGTGTGTCACAGGGTATAAAACTTCGTACGTGCGATGTGCAATTAAACGTACCTGTCCGGATGAGAAATGCGACAACATCATGGAGTGAATGGTGATCGCACTCCTGTGCCTATCAGACCTAAAACGAATTGGAGCCTTGGCCAAAATTCGAGATTTTTTTTTCAATCTATGTTATTGTCTAGAGTATACTGAGTATTTACGAATGTTTAGAATTTTTTTCACATGCTAATTTTTAAGATCTTCTGTCGAAGTTCTACCTGTATTTATTCAACATGATTAAAATTTTACATACATATTATCACATCTTCTAATTTTCCAGAAAAAAGGGACGGTTGGCACGGCGTACAACCTAGCGTCTGGTGCAATGATCTGAAACATCAGAGCCGAAAAGTTTTAGATTTCCAAGACCCACACGATCTATGTGACCCTAAAAAATCCGAAGAAAAGAGAAAGATAGTACTTGCCCCCATGGAAATTTCTATACGCAAAAATATACTGCAAATTTATTTTATTAATAATTGAAATATATGTGAAATGTATGCCATATATTGAAAATATATATTACATATATGTGCCAAATTCTAATTTTCGTAACGCTTTTATATATGAGCTTTATATGCGTGGTATTACTGTATATCAATGTATCATATAGCAATGATATATGTAGCATTTACCCTGCATATATACCACATATATTTAGCATATATGTTGCATACACACTGCGTACATACCACATATATACTGCATAAATGGTACATATATGCCACATATATACAGATATGCTACGCATATCTGTATATAGTGTTTATATGTAATAGCGTACTTTAACTGTAAGTTAAGTTTTTTTGAGTTTATGTTTTAAGTTTTATTAAGTTTAACTGTAATAGTGTTTATACACAGCATATATTTTTTGTCAGGAATATGTATCAAAAACGTATGTGTCATATATGACGCATAAATGACACATATATGGGTCATATATGACGCATACATTTTTGATATATTTTTCTGACAAAAAAATAGATTGAAAACATATCGAAAATATGTGCGTCGTATATGCCTCATATATGCATCGTATATAGTGTTTATACGTAGCATATATGTTTTGGTCAGAAAAATATATCGAAAATATATGGGTCATATATGCGTCATATATTTGGTGCATATATACTGAATATATACGTATTATTCTATTTTTCGTCACTATATATGCGACCGATATATATACATGTGTGTATATATATATATATATATATATATGTAGCATATATTTTCTGCATATATTTTACATACATAAATTTCCATGGGGGTGTTAACGAAACATTAGTTTTCTAAAATAATTTTCAAAGGACTTTAGGTTCACATGGACGGTAATGATGTCATCTAAGAGTGTGCACTATTTCAAAATGATCGATTAAATAATTGTCGCGTTATCGTGTACGCGGTTCACGCAAAAGTGGTTTTCAAGAAAACGCGTTTATAGTTTCAAGATTCAAAATTTCTTGTGACTTCAAAACCTACTGCTTGATCTGTGATTCCGGGGCCATAAAGTAGTCCGTCAGTCCCTCGTGGAGTTCATTTTTGGCCATAAGCTCTACTTTACGTTATAAAGGGATCTCCCCCCTTAAAGGTCTGGTTTGTACCTAGTGCAAATTAAAAGTCTTGCCTCTTTAATCGCTGCGAACGTCTGTAAAAATAGGCTGCTGAAAAATAAAATCATCCTCTCTAAAGAATTATTTTCGATGATTACAAGGATTTACACGGTTCTCAAGGGAATACTTGTTTAAGCGTACTATTAGCGGATTATTGCTCGAATTATTTCGTGAAGAAGGCATGTAAAGGACACGCGATTGAGGACAAGTTTCAAATATCGCATTATTTCTCTTGTTGATTTACGGCGAAGGATAAAAAAAGAAGAGTCAAGTATTATCTTATAGACATTCAGAGCTACTATACTGCTACGAAAGGTATTACTGTATTCTAAGGGGTGAGCGACGTTGCCGTTATACATCGATACATATCTAGACATTTACGTGTAATATATATATATATATATATATACGTGCGAACGATCTCTATACACATTCTCACAACATGACAATGCATTATGACGATCACAATCTTTCACTCAGTGTGACCATACCCCTCTATTTCGAATAGTGACATGCGGTAAATTATTGATGAAGGTTCAGAGTGTGCAAGTGGCCCAAAGTCAGGACCCATTGTAGGTTTTCCGTTCATACACCTACATGTCGAAACCAGTTGCAATTATCCGCTCCTCGTGAAGAAATCTCGAGATAGCCTGCTAGATCGCCAAAATATTTCGAGTAATCGCAAAATCAAATGTAGAAAGACCCATTATTTGATTATATGACGATAATGTCAATTTTCAGGTTTGTCTACGTAGTTTTCGTAAATTGACATAGCATCATTGGTGCTATGTCAATAGCCAAAATAGATGCAAGAATCGGGTTTGGGTTTGTTCTGGATTGTTTGGGATTTATGAGTTTGGGTTTGTTTGAGATGTTGGATTAAGTTCCGAAAAGCCCATACCGCCGATTAATTTGGAATTGCGTGTACCCATGTATTTTGACTCGCGAATATTATAGTAAAAATACCCGCAAATTCGATTTTCAAGGTCGAAACTCACAAAAACTGATTTTTCAATAGTTTTTCTATTTTATTTTAATAAATGTTGATCTTAGAGAAAAATGTTTCCTACAAAAGTTGTAGCCTATAAAAAGATTGATCTTTTATGTTCTACAAAGGTTTTGTCTAAAACCATTCTGGTGCGATAAAAACGGGATAATGGTCCAATGAGTACATTTGCTGAACTCCATTAGTTTCGATAATATCTACTTACGTACTTTAACGCGGGAAGGTTGGAATTTAGTCTTGAAACCCAAACAAAAAATAAAATACAAAAAAGCCTAATATAAGATATTAAAAAAAAAAACAAAAAATAAAAAGCAAAAAATTAAATAAAATACAAAGAAGCAAAGAATAAACATGCACTTTAAAGACTAAACTCCAACCTTCCCGCGGTAATGTGCGTAAGTAGATAATATCGAAACTAATGAAGTTTCGCAAATTGTACTTATTGGAGCATTATCTCATTTTTCTCGAAAGAGAATGGTCCAAGACAAAAACTGTATAGAACATAAAAGATCAATCTTTTCATAGGCTACAACTTTTGTAGGAAACATTTTTCTCTAACACCAACATTTATCAAAATAAAATAGAAAAACTTTTGAAAAATCATTTCTTGAGTTTTGACCTTGAAAATCAAATTTGCGGCAATTTGCATTATCATATTCGTGATCAGCGAGTCAAAATACACGGGTACACGAAATTTCAAATTAATCGGCGGTATGGGCTTTTCGGAACTACACCAGAGATGTTTTGTGTTTGGGTTTGTTCGGAATTTTGTTTGGGTTTGTTGGGGATTATTTTTTTTGAGTTTGCTTTGTTTTATTGGGATTTGGATTTGTTTGGGTGACGATGTGATGCATGCGGATACTTCGCAGGGCCCAAGCTAACGCCCTCACTCGCCGAGATTCATCATCCCTCGTTGCCGGACACCCCGACGCCAGGAGAGCCCAACGATGCAACGGCGAAGAATGGACACATGCAGAACGGCGGTGTGGACGCTCCCTCCAATCAAAACGAGCTCGATCCCGAAACTCTGTTCTTTCGGTAAAGATCTTTTCCCCCATTTTTTTTTCATCCCCATTTTTTGATATGTTGATTGCGGAATTTTTGAGAAAAAGGAAAAATGCTCCGTTCCCCAGTACGGTGAGCGCGTGAGGCACGCGACGACACATGACTCGCACGTACCTGTGAATTTATATCAAATCTGACGTACGTGCGCGGGTGTGTTCACGATGAGACTTCCACGCGACACAAACGTATGAATGTTGTCTAAAAATAAACCACGTATTGTGAACGTGCTCTATAGTCCGAAAGTACATGTACAGCACGACAGAGGACTCATCGTGTGCACGACACGATAAAATCGTATTTCGTTATTAGGAGTCGTGACTGTATGGGCAAAAAAGAGGAAAAAAATTCAAGGATGTATAACGGAACGATGGAATCGTATACGTTCGGTGAGCTGTTTCTACAATTGTCCGGAGCTCATTAAACTTTTAGGGAATACTCCTTCGAGCTATTATTTTTAGACTGCTCGAGGCTAAAAATAGCACAAATTAAATTGCTCGTACAAAAAAAGTACACCATTATGAAACGACTTATCCTACTTACCAAAATTGAGGGATCATCAGTGTAACGGGTCAAAAGATAGCTGATCTTCGCGATTTTTTGTTCGATGGATAAAATACGCTAATTAGTCTGATTTTTTATGTCAAATCAAAGCACTCGTGAAGAACAAAAAATAATTTTTCAAACGTTCGTCTTTATTTTTGTACATTTTTTTAACCGTTGAAAATGTTTTCGAAAAAAAGGAGTCCTCACGGTGTACACGGTCGTGGCCGTAAATATTACGTGAAACAAAATTCGTAAAAAGATTATTAATCAGTATGAAAGCTGTTGTCTAGCTATGAAGGGTTAAAAAAAATAAAAATTGATAAAATGGCGGCGTTTTGAAAAAAATATCGAATTTAGCCTATTTTTTTGACAGTTTTTTTTTTAATTCGAAAATTCCAAAAAAAGCTTCCTTAGCAAGATAAAGAATGGCGTGAAGAATGTTGTGGCAAAATTTGTGACCGATAGCTTGAAAATTCTTTCGTGTAAGGAATTTTAATGTAAATTGTTTACTTACGATCATTCGGCGATGCCAGGTCTATGTTTATAACCGTCTATACCATCGGATAATGCAAAAACAATTCAATCTTTTGAAAATGTTACACTGTGATGATCCCTTAAGGTACAACGAGCGTGCGCTTTTGATTTCGATACATTTTGTTCAAATTTTAACCAGACATTGTTTATATCATTATGCATGTTTGAGTGAAATTTCAGAACAGTCGACTATTCAGATTTGGGGATAATGAGTTTTAAAATTGCAATTTTTGACACTGCAGGGTCTCCATTAAAATTTAGACAAAATAATTTTCCGTAAAAAATATTTTTCTCCTATGATAAGAAGACATATGGCAAAACCGCATCGTTCCACGTATCCAATGACGTAAGTTTGCGCGGCATATTTAAGGGGCCGGTCCACTTTGCAGCCACGAAAAAAGGCTATTTTCGCGATTTTTTTTGAGGATTTTATAAAAGATATGAATTAAAAGTTGTTGGGCTTGATAAATAAAGTCTTGAAGTACATACAAAAAAAATTTAATTCATTTTTATTCATTTTCAAGTACAAAAACTATAGTTTAACGTAACGCCTCAAAAATAGGTGGGCTAGGTAGCTCCATCACAACTCGGCAACGGCTTGTCCGAAACAAAAAAATCAGAGTCCATTAGATTCAGTATGACACCAGCTACAAAATGACCCTCGGATATAAAGTTTTATCAAAAAATAAAAAAATTGCAGATGAAAAACGAAAAAAGCAACAAAAAAAAAACGCGTTTTTTTGCAGTTTTTCGCAAAAAAAAGAGTAAAAATAAAAATTTTAAAACCATCGAGGGTCATCTAGTTGCAAATCATGTTTACAATAGGTGGTTCAAATTTCAAGAGAATCGGTTTATTAGTTTTAGAGATACGATGGATCTAGATTTTGATAACGTTGTTTCGAGAAAAACGCGTTTGAAGTTCATACTATGAAAAACTCTTACCTAAACTCAATCGGCAATTCCTGTACCGTACAAAATCCCTTCTGATTGCTCATCATCGTCGATTTCTTCAAGTCTTGCTTGCTTTCGATTTTTTGAAATTTTCAAAGTGGTCTGGCCCCTTAAAATATATACTGGAGTACAAATTTTTATTTGGAAGTAATTTTTAATCGAACAAAGTTTTTAATCAGTTATGAATTAACCAACACTTTCATTTGTTAATGAAGATTACATAAACAATATAAAATATTGATATTTACAACGCAAATTTTTTTTTATGATAAAAGTTTTCAACTTTAGGAACACGATAATTTTTTTTTCTCGAAACATTGAATACTGTTCTGCGATGTTGCCAAATGTCTTCTTGTTATAGGCGACAAATATTTTTCACGGAGAATTGTTCTGTCTTTACTGAACGTTTTTAGCAAAACTGAATAGTAAAGGCAATCCAAACTTTTTTCACTCTTTCCCTAACTAGTTTGCTATCTAAACATAATTTGTTTTCAAACTTTATAGACACAATAGAATTGTACGACGAATTATGTGACCTGACTTTCAGTCAATGCAGAGCCTGCAGTGTTAAAAGTTGCAATTTCAAAACCCATTATCTCTCAAACTAAATCGTCGACTGTTCTGAAATTCCATTCAAGTATGCATAATCATATGAACAATATCTGGTTAAAATTGGAACAAAATATATAGAAATCAAGAGCGCGCGCTCGTTCTCCCTTAACTTCCAATTGGTTGCACTTTGTCTTCCCCGGCAAATTTGTATACTTGACCTACCATGGGCGATCATTTCGTTGCAGCGACGGACGACGAAGGATCGACATGGTCCTCGTGTTTCAGGAAGAAAACGAGGGTGTTATGACGGAAATCGAGGCCAGAAGAAGGCAGCACAGAAAAGTCTTTCAAGAGAACCTTCTGAAGGAAGGCCTTCAGCTCGAACTCGAACCGAAGGACAATTCTTTCGACGGTAAAACTTCTTTTCTGAAGGTTCACATACCGTGGAAAGTCAAAATTCGCTATGCAGAGCTGATGAATTTGAAATTGTACACGAAAAGATTCATCACGATATCCGTCAAAGCATGGGTAAGTGGAATCGTCGAGTGAACGTTTGAAAAGCGTCGAGCAGTCGTTTGCGAATAGTAGGATTTTTCAGCCAAATGAAAACGACACGAGTCAACGAGGTTGCGAGCAAATAGGGAGGCAAACTATGACCCTTTTTAAGCTTTTATTCGACGTAAGGATTATCGTGCTTCGGATTAAGGTTTTTTTTAAATAACAACTTTTTATATTTCGCGTTTTTAATCGTGTACAGCGTTGGCCAAACGTTTCAAGCACCCCCAATGTAATCCTTCGACATTGAAATATTTCGATACTTGAAGAAGTGTGCGAAATTATTTAAATACTAGAAAAATACTTTAAGACTGTAAAAAGTGAGTATAAATCATTAGAAACTAGAAAAAGAACGAAAGAAATACTTTAAGTCTATCAAAAGTGAATACAAAAAATTAGATATTAGAAAAAGAACGAAAAAAATACTTGAAGGCTCTAAAAATTGAATATAAATATTTGGATACTAGCAACAGAACTAAGGAAATATTTTAATACGAAAAGAAGTGAGTATAAATATTTAGATATCATAAAAAGTACAAGAAAAATACGTAAAGTCTAGAAAAAGTGAGTAAAAATATTTACATACCTCCGAAAGAACTACAAAAATATTTCAAAAGTAGCAAAAGTAAGCATAAATATTAAGATACCTCAAAAAAAAAAGACTAGAAAAATACTTTTGAACTAGAAAACTGAGTATAAATGTTTAGATATCCCCGAAGAAACTAGAAAACCCTTTAACACTAGAAAAGTGGATACAAATATTTAGATACTAGAATAAGAACAAGAGAAACACCGCAATACTAGAAAAAGTGAGTACAAAAATTATATCCGCAAAAATCAATGAAACGAATCGACCTTTTCCTTGACGATTACAGCAATAAGTATCTGAAAAAAAATTGTATGTCCCATATTGTTGTCTAAGGATTTTCATATTAATTGGATAGAAAAAAAAGCGATCCGAAGCTTGAATGTTCTTCACCTTTCGCCTAGTCAACATCCTAAATTAAGGGGTTAGGCCACTCTAGAGGCCGAGAAATGGGCTTCTTGGCGATTTTTTTCAGAAAAACTACAAAATATATCGAGATTACAAAAAAGGGTGTTTATCATACATATCAGTGACTGTATATAAAAATTTTTGAGGCAAATTTGTGGAGTGAAAAATTTCGTCAGATAATTGTTAATAACAAATGGACTATGAAATATTTAAAAAAGTCCTACGTACTTCCATAGACAATCTATTTCTCAAGATACATTCAACATTTCAAGTAAATCGGTTGAAAATTGTCTGAGTTATGTTTCCGGCCAACTTAAAAAATGCAGTTTTGAGATACACCCTGCACAGTCGCCATTTTGAAATTAATCGCTTCAAAAAAATTTTTGTATACTGTCACTGATATGTATGATAAATACCCTTTTTTGTAATCTCGATTTATTTTGTAGTTTTTCTGAAAAAAATCCCTAGAATGCCTATTTTTTTAGCTTCTAGAGTGGCCCAAGGCTTTAAAGAATTTCCCATAAGACCTATATTTCGATGAAGTTGGACGTTTCGGAAACCTCCTTGTCGTTTGTTCGATTTAAGGGCGACGAAGGCGGGAAGGGAAAGAAAAATATGTGGGAAAAGTGGCTGACTTGGATGAATTGGATAAGGCGGATCCAATCGTGGAACACCGACTTGCATCCCGAGGAGCCAAGCTTTTACAACAGCACCGATTCCAGTGATCGAGAAGAAAGGTATCGTGACCAAACATTGCGAAAAATCAATGAAAAGAAATACGATGAGCACGTGGCAGCAACACGTGGGTGTTGTCCACCCGACGCGGACACTTGCCTTCGAATTCTCCAATTGCACTTCCGTGATCACGATCCTTGTCAATGTACCGCGCAAACTGTCAAGACTAAAACTTCAATTCGTACCGTGAAACGGGGTTACTTTGAACAGGTTTTGGAAGCTTTTTGTTGGTAACTTTTTTTTTACATCCTAAATTCCAACTTTTTTTGCCCCAATAGAATGACGTGTCCTTTGGCTATCAAATGTATAAGGAGGTCGAGCCCACCCCATCCCCACATTTTTTTTTGAATTGTCAAAGTAACCTCGAGTGTGGGGTTTCTTTGACGAGGCATTGAAATGCAACCTATGTCAAAGATTAAGGGTTACTTTGACATCATTTTGATAAACAAAATCAATATTTTATGCATTATACATGGAATTGAATGAAAAACGACGATTTTTTTACAATCAAATTGTCGTCGTTATTAAGGAAACATTTTACATCAAAATATCAAGTACCTAGGATACTACTGTAGGCACTTAGAAAGGCTTATAATTATCATTGAGATCAAAATCAACTTAAGCAGCATTACAATCATCTTTCGCAACATTATAATAAACTTGAACAACAAATTTGAGCAACAATAGAAAAATGTAGGTGCAGCCCACATTTTAACCGTATCTTGGCACTCTGTTAAAGCAGCCCCAAATCTGTCAAAGTTACCCTTAATGTCAATTTATCCTCATTTTACGGTTTCGCCTCCCCATGTTTCGCACAACAAAAAGCAAAAATACACGGAAATTAAAAAAAGTCCAAAAATAAAATGTGGAGAATTTAATTTTTTGCATTTTTTTATGGTCTCGTTCGATTTTAAAAAATGTTCTTCTATTTTGTCTTTTTATCGCACGAAGCATTCAGAACGACGTGGATCGATTTTCATTGAAAGGGGATTTTTTTTCTCAACAAGCTTTTATTTAACGTACTAAAAAGTAGAAAATAATTTTTTCACCAAGTCACTTATATGTGACTATGAATTAAAGCTTGTTTTTGATCAATTCAGTTTCATTAACCGTATTTTATTTGGTACAATAGTAATTAGAGAAATTATTATCACACGTTTATGATCAGTTTTAGAATTTTTATTTAAGAAATCTAAGGTTGCTTTACAGTAAATTAAATACAGTTGATATGTTAACGGATTTATGTAAATTAAAGATTAAATATCTAAATTGTAAGCGCTCCAAGCTTTTATTTATAGTCACATATAGGTGACTTTGCAAAAAAATTGTTTTCTATCTTTTAGTACATTAAATAAAAGCTTAATGAACAAAACAAAACTTCACATATAAATTATTTTTACTTTTTAGTCTTTAATTGATTTCACTAGAGCTCTGAAATGTTCGCAAAGAGGGATTAATCCTTCCAAACGAACCGGTGTTATTATTGGTCGATTGTCAGGAGAAATCACTTAGGAGACAGCACTTAGAGCCAATTCATGTGTTCTCATGCTCTTTCCATGTCACCTCTTAGATGCATGTTTGCAAAATTTCAGACCTCCAAGTAGTCGGGAAGTGGGTGAAATGTCGATTTTCCGTTTTGCATCTCACCCCAAGTCAAGTTAAAAAAAAGCTTGTAAAAAGTATCTTCTTTTACGTCGAGGGAAAGTATCGACTTTTCAAATGATCCAAATCGGATCAAGCTCCTTTTATCAGCAGTGTACGAGGCGTGCATGTGATCGAGAGTGGGAGGAAGAGTCAAGTGTAACAATATACTCGATAGGCTATCAATCAAACTGCCAATCGATACATTGTACACTCCAAGCGACGATAAAAAAAGAGCTGTCTGTAATACAGTGCGTGTTATGATACGTAGACGACTGTTCGACCGCGGCCTGAAAGTCTCGAGGGGCACGGTCGTACAAAAGGAGTCCGAGTCTCCGTACAAGTAGTCTATGATAGCTCGGGAACTTGGCCACCCCGTGGAACGGTATATTGAGACATACGTAGCTCTAAAGTACCTATCGAAGCCTCGATGGATACCGCACTATATGTGCGAGCAGCCTTTGCATTACTCACGTCTATTCATATCGTCGGTGGGTTTGGCTACTTCGGTACTTTCCAACCGCACATACACATCAATATTACACTCGACTAAAGTTGGCCAAAGTTGGCCTAGGTTGGTCTATTTTCAAAAACGCCGAACTTCGCATTTTAATCGTACTTTCGATTAACCCTTGCAGCGAAGCATATAAACTTGCGCTTTCGCGCAAGTATACACGTTTTAATTGAAGCCGCAACTTTTTGCCTTGCATTTTACGTACGCCCACCTTGTTTTTGCCGAATCATCGCGCAGTAACTTTCGAACTTGCCTCCGACGATGAGAAAGTCGTTTAAGCGAGCCGAGCTTTTCGACAGACCTCGAAGAGTTTCGATCTGGGCCAGCAATCCCAATATACAAATGTGCAGACACGAAAGATGATTAAGGGGGGATTGTCTTTTTTTTCGCAAAATTTACCGCTTTTTGGGAATTTTTTTGTGAAGAAAGTATACAACGGAAAACTTGTGAAACTTGGCATATAGTTTTATTGATCTGTTTACTACATACAAAAAAATTTTTAAACAATTTTATAAAAAAATCCGCCTCCCACCCCCCTCGACGCGCGATGGTCCTTTTTTGATGGTGTGCACGATTACAGCCTTCACGTTCATCCTGCAACAAAAACCCAAAAAGCATTTTACTTTAGACACATATAGCTATCGTTCGATAAAAGGGAAAAAAAAATTGCCGATTTGGTGACGTTTTGAACTTGAAGTAGCGATTTTTCGAAAAAAATTGATCGATTTTTTGTTATAAATAAAAAACTATTAAACGTTTTGCTTTTTTGCTTCATCAAACGATAAAAGGATGTCAGCTGAGCATTCTGTCCAAATTTGAAGGCAATCGGTTGAATAGTTTTTGAGAAATCGTGCACATCAGTTGTGAAAAAGCCGTTTCGAGAAATTGTTGATGAAAGAGAAGTTTTTGATGAAATTCTTTAAAAAATTTTTTGTATGTAGTAAACAGATCAATAAAACTATATGCCAAGTTTCACAAGTTTTCCGTTGTATACTTTCTTCACAAAAAAATTCCCAAAAAGCGGTAAATTTTGCGAAAAAAAAAGACAATCCCCCCTTAAAGCTCGCGAAATGAGAAAACTGGAGATAAAAGTTGACAGAAAAGTGCAGTCATATTAGGAATCGAATTGCCAAAAGTGGCAGAATGCACCAGGTCCTGTGAAAAAAGCCGCCAATTTTTCGAAGATCTGAAACCAGTGAATCGATAGGCTGAATTCTATCAAAGTATGTCATTTTTTTTCAACGAGCTTGTATTTAATGTATTAAAAAGTAGAAAGTAATTTTTTTTACCAAGTCACCTATATGTGACTATAAATAAAAGCTTGGGGCGCTCAACTTTTTAAATGCTCAATCAATTTTATCGATTCAGTTTCATCAACCGTATTCAATTTCGCAATATAGTAATTAGAGAAATTATTATCACATGTTTATAATCAGTTTCAGAATTTTTATTTAAGAAATCTACGGTTGTTTTACAGTAAATTAAACATAGTTGATATGCTAACGGATTTATGTGAATCAAGGGCTCTGTCTACTTTGGATGCGTGAAAAAAACGGTATTTTTATTAATTTTTTAAAAGAATACTGTCATGTTTAGTGATATAAAACTTGTTAAGCTTAACAAAACCATTGGTAGATTACAACAAAAAATTCATTGATTTTAACCACTTTTTTAGGGTGAAAATGCCAGGTAAACTGGAGTCCTCAAAAAGTAGGTAGGTGTGCGCTGTTGAAAAAATCTGAACAACGGCCCATCTGAAACAAAAAAATTGAATGGTTTTGGGTTTAGTGTGACAGTGGCTATATCCCGTACCTCTAATATTAATTTATATGCAAAAATAACAAAATGGTGGACAAAAAAATTTTAACGTGTTCCTCTTGCATGTGTTTAGCCAAAAAAAATAGTAAAAATAAAAATTCTGCAATAATTCTGGTACGGGATATAGCGATAAGTGTATAGAATATGTGGTTAAAATTTCATAAGGATCAGTTCAGTAGTTTCTGAGATTTTTTCAACAAGCGGTTCGAAAACGTTGTTGCGAGAAAAACGCGTTTAAAGTTTGATTCATAAAAAATCGTAAAAAAATCTGACTTACACTTAATCAGCAATGCCTGGACCATACATAATTCCTTCTGCCTCTTCCTGTAACTCAATTTCTCGCGATTCGATTTTTTGAAAGTTTTAAAGTAGACAGAGCCTTTAAAGATTATATATCTAAATTTTGAGCGTCCCAAGCTTTTATTTATAGTCACATATAGAGGACTTGATAAAAAAAAATTCTACTCTTTAGCACATTAAATAAAAGCTTGTTTTTTTTTAATAATTTTTTAAATACAAATTATTTTCTACTTTTAATCTTTAATTGGATTCAGTAGTTAGGTGTTACTAGTAGTTTACTAGTTTACGAGTTTGTACGCTAGGAACATGGAATGCATGTACAAAATAACAAAGACTGTAAATGGGATTGAACTTACGACTAATTGCTGCATGTAAACTTTCACATACAAACACCGCCGGCAACGAATTTGATTGTATGTGTTATTGAGATTTGATATGGATGATTAAATATCGCTAATTTTGCATGAAAAGTTGAAAATTTCATGGATTTTTTATTTTAATATACATTTAGACAGGTAAAAAATAAGCAATATTGAGGGATTTTTTAAGCTGAGAAATAATTATTCTACAATTATCAAACTTTAGGTATACTTTAATAGTATATTTAAGTATACAAAACAATTTTTTTTAATTAATTCATCCCCAAAATGGCGGAGTTGTGGCAGAGTGTTACAGCAATGTCGCCGCAGGAGTTGCAAATCGGCGTGCAGTCTAGCTTCCCGTAGACTTTGATTTGCAAAAAGTTCAAACATTATTTCCGTTCGAACATGTATAGCTTCTATGTGATGGTAATTAAAATGAAGAAAATGCAAATTTAAGAAAATGGCACGCATTTACAAAAAAAATCAACATTTCACGCAACATTTCTGTAAAATGTGGATTAAACATTTTTTTTTTTCAAATTTTCCAAAAACAATTCTCGTCAAGTAGAAGGTACCAATATTATCAATATTTCTACCAAGTTTCAACTCAATCGGCTTAATAGTTTTTGAGTAATTCTGCACGCCAATTTCGATAATACAGTTTTGAGAAAAACGCGTTTGAAGTTCACGCCCGCTCCGAATCCGAGCGATGAGGCACAGCGTTGACGGGCTGTAACGTTTGAAGTTTCTCGAATTTCGCTTTGAAACTTTGGGAAAATATTCTACATATATAGTTCTACCGTTAAAGGAAAAAGAAAAGAAATCGATTTTTTGATCTTTGTAAATGTATATCCTAAGTTGAATCATGCATTGTCACCTTTTAGATGCATGTTTCCAAAATTTCAGAGCTCTAAGTAGTCGGAAAGTGGGTGAAATATCGATTTTCCGTTTTGTATCTCACAGAAAGTCAAGTTGAATAAAAGCTTGTAAAACGTATAGTGGCGATGCCAAAAACATTCCGACGAAAGGCGCGAAAAGGCGAAAAGTAATTTGAGCTTACAAGCCCGACTGGACGATGACATTTGAGAAGCTCGGAATGAAAAAATAATGGAGGTTAACGGGAATGAAGACAGGCGGACGAATGATAAGCGGGTTTGTCAAGAATAAAGTATCGCTTCTTTAAGGGATCGAGGTTGCAAAGTATCGACTATTTGACCGGACTGACCTAAACCCTTTCAGAACCACTTATTATAAGTGTAGTTTGAAAATATCCAGCTCAGCCAACTTAGTCTTTTTACCGCAAGGGCGGTTATCCACTTTGAATATGTATATGCCACTGAACGATATTTCTGATCGATTGAGAGTAGTACTATGCTGCATATAGCAATACGCGAAACTGTCACGCGAGTAGTACGAGTCAACGTTTATTCCGCCACCGATAATTATGACGTTCAGCCTCGGATGGACGTCACCATCATGCCTTGACTCGTATCGATACACTCCGCCAATTGGTAGGAAATAAGCACGTAAGTATACAATGTCAAAGCTTATTTATACTTGTCCTTGCAGATTCGTCGTTAAGGATCGTGAGACGGCGTACACACCGGCTCAAAGATCACTTATAGTAATGCAGATATTGATGAGAACGAGATACGATGAAATATCGGAAAAATCTGGCATAAGAAGATTGATAGCTGACGGCAGCTATCTCGATTGTTTTCCATTGCACGAAGGTCCATACGACAGACCTGGCTCGGACGGTGTACCCCTCGACAGACATTTGCTCTACCTCATTTGGGCGAGACCTTCGCAATGGTAAGACGATTTCCCTGATAATCGACTATCCTCATTGGCACTAAAATCAAACAGGTTCTCTTTCACCTTTTTTCGTTCCACTTAAGGGGGCGTACACAAATTACGTACCGCAAAATTTCCCAATTTTGGACCCCCCCCCCCTTCCCACCACGTAACGGGACCGTAACGCTTGGGACCGTAACGTAACGTAACGGGACCGTAACACCCTATTCCGTTACGTAACGGGTGCTTTGTCGTCAATAATTGCGATTTTTGTCATAGATATAACTAATTATGAAAGGATCGGGTTTTTATGAAGTATACATTCATCTAGTTTTATACCAATTTTTATGACAAAATCTTGAAAATTAACCGAGGAATATGCCTTGATTTGACGACGAAAAAAAAAATTCTTCATTGTCCCATCGATATCTTTATGAAAGGTTATCTGCAAATTGAAAGTCAACAATTTATTGATATCTATACAACTGTAGCTATCGTTATGCTTAGTCGTTTTTTTTTTTACAAAATGCCGACAGTTTGTACATTTTGTTCTATTTTCAAGGCCCTTTTTCTGTATTCAAGCAGTCTTTAAAAATAGGAATAAATGTTAAAAACGCGGATACGTACAGCATTAGGCACTGCCATTAGAAAAATGTTTTTAAAAAAATTGAAAATCGGGAAAATCCTGCACGCCAATTTCGATAATGCAGTTTTGAGAAAAACGCGTTTGAAGTTCACACCCGCTCCGAATCCGAGCAGTGAAGCACGGCATTGACGGGCTCTAACGTTTGAAGTTTTTCGAATTACGCGTTGAAACTTTGAGAAAATATTGTACATATATAGTTCTATCGTTTAAGGGGAGATATACACCTAGGAGCTGAAAAAAGGTCATTTTTCTGAATGTTTTCAAGGAAAACTATTTGAAATTTCGGATTGGGGTTTCAATTATGTAAAAGTATATACATTCAAAAATATGTTTAATTTTCTTTATTTAAAAATATCAAAAATATACAAGGATATTGTATGATCCTTGGAGCGTCGTGAAAAAATCTCCGTATACGGTACCCACTGGCGTTTCTTCAAAAATAATCTGAAAAAAAACCAAAAAGGTTATTAAATTAGATACTATAATCTAGTACTTGTCATAGCCGATTTTGAAAATATCGATTTATGACAAAATGGCGGACGTTTGAACATAAATAGTGATTTTTGGGCCAAAAATTAGTTATTATTTTGCCTATAAAACAAAAACTAAGTAACGGAAAAAAAATCCTATGACAACTACTAGATAATGGTGTCTAGAATAACCACGAAAAACCTCAAGGCAATCGGTTCATTGGTTTTCGAGAAATTTTGGGTACCGATTTGAAAAACGTGGTTTTTCAAATCGGTAAAAATTCAAAATTTGGGAAAATTCAAAATTTGGGAATGAATAAATCAAGAAATTTGTCAACTTACATGGAACCATCGGTACCAGGCCCATAGTGTAGGTCTTCTACGGTCGACGGAATGTTCATAGCTTCTAAATCGATTTTTTTCGACCATCTAGGTGTATATCTCTCCTTAAAGACAAAAAAAAAGAAATCGATTTTTTTTATTGTTGTAAATGTACCTACATCCCGCCTTAATTGCCGTTGATGTTCAATTAATTCGACAAGGTACAAGCGACAACCTCTGTGGCTGGTGAGACGTTACTACGGCGAGAAGGTTGCGCTCTACTTCGCCTGGTTGGGCTTTTATACGAGAGCCCTGTATCCACCAGCTATAGTGGGCCTTCTTTGCTTCATTTACGGGCTCGGGAGCATGGACAGCCCGGACAACATACCCACCAAGGAAATTTGCGATCCCAAACTTGCCGGTAAGCAGGCTTTTTTAATTTTTTTTTATCTCTGCGAATTGTGCACACATTTAACGAATAATTGATCGTAAATGATTTATTGTCAAAGGCAACATCACTCTGTGTCCATTGTGCGACAAAGCATGCTCGTACCGGCCGTTGGGGGAATCCTGCCTGTTCTCCAGACTCACATATCTCTTCGACAATCCCGCGACAGTTTTCTTCGCCATTTTCATGTCCTTTTGGGGTATATAAAAGTTCTTCCTCTTTTCGTGATTCACTCGTCAATGAGTATGATTAGGATCGATGCTAACAGCTGGAAGGGTTGGAGAGAAATTGTTGGCTCATTGGAGAACAAATATTTTCGCAGCTACGACGTTCCTTGAATTATGGAAACGTCGACAAGCGGTGATTGTTTGGGAATGGGACCTTCAGAATGCCGATGGCGACGAGGAACCACGACCAGAGTTCGAAGCTACCGTAAAAACCTTCAGGATCAATCCGGTCACCAGGGAACGCGAACCGTATGTGCCCACGTGGACGAGAGCTCTGAAATTCATGGTCACAGGCTCCATGGTCTTTTTTATGGTAACTTTACATCACGAACTTGCACTCGTTATATCCAAATAAATGCACCAATCGTGAAAGGACTGCTTAAGGGGTCTTCTCACTTTAGACGCTAAAAAAGGCTATTTTCATGATTTTTTAAATATGTTTATACTATAGACATTGATATAAAAGTTACTACACTTAATAAACACACTTTCGAAATGCATTTGAAAAAAATATTTATTTATTTAAGTCACTATTTTTAGACGAAAATGGTAGTTGAAAAATTGTCCTAAAAAAATGTAGATCTGCGCTGTTGATGAAATCTCGGAGATGGATCATCCGAAACAAAAAAAACAAACGGTTTTAGATTCAGTATGTTAACGGAGACTTTGTCCTTGGAGTGCCATATTTCAGGTGTTTACATTTTATTTTTTTTAAAGGAAACGAGTAAAGCTTTTTGAGTGCGGTTTTTTTTCTTGTTTTTATTCTTGATATACAGAACGTTAAAAAAAAATTTTTTTTTTTAAAACCAAAATGGCGGTCGTTGCAGCTCTGCGAAAACAGGTCCTCAAATCGCGGGAGGTAAACGGCTGACATCACTGCCCCCTATTTGTTGATCTGAAACACAAATTCAAAGCATATTATCAATCTGTGACCCTTTGGTCATGGAATGACGGATGGGTTTTTCGTTTAGTACAAATTTCGGAAAATGGCGGCAATTTAAAAAAAAATCGAATTTTCGCGTTTTTTTCGCATAAAAAGATAAATAATAAATGCAAAAATGTATCTATCGAAAAAACGATCCGTCATTCCGTGAAAACATATTTGCTGAGTATGCTCTCCAAATTTCAGATCGATATGTTAATTACAGCGGTCAGGAGAATGTCAGCCATTTTTAAAAATGTGTTTTTGAGAAAAACGCGTTTAAAGTTTTGTAATGTGTTTACACAAATGTGTTTATAATTACCGCTAATCGGCAATGCCTGGTCCATAGAGGCATCCCTCCTCTTCTTCTAGCTGCTCATGTTGAGCTGAAATTGATTTTTTGAAAATTTCAAGGACAAAGTCTCCCTCAATGGCTATAGCGCATATCATACGATTTTTTATATATGCAAAAATAACAAAATGGCGGACACTTTTCGAAAAACAAAAAAAAATGTGTTTTTTTGGGGCCGGGTTGAAATCTCGAACTTTGAATGATCAGAACGCTCAAAACTCCGAAAATCTGAACAGCGTCAAAATGATTCCGTCAAAGTTCGGAATTTCAACCCGGCCCCCATGTCAAGATCGTGCCAGCGAAAGTCTCACAGTTGACTGTAAATGATGTACAACGTATAACATTGTCTACACAAATTTCAAAATTGACGCAAAATCACTTCTTAATAAAAAATAATGCTTTAAATAATTCGTCGATTAATTGAAAATTTTGAAGCTTTTAAAACTTCCGTAGCCGAATTATTTCAACGGTGTTCAGATTTTCGGAGTTTTGATCTTTGGTGTAAAATTCTTTCGGAGTTTTGACCTTTCGGGGTAGTATTCCTCGGAGTTTTGAGCGTTCTGATAATTCAAAGTTCGAAATTTCAACCCGGCCCAATCTTGAATTTCGAGATATTCAAATTTGGAATTTTTATACAGTCGAGCATTCAAAGTTCAGAATTTTAACCCGGCCTCGTTTTTTTCAGTAGTTCCGATGGTTTTATAAAAAAAGTCGTCGAAAAACGTTGTTTCGAGAAAAACGCGTTTTAAGTTTGTTTGGGTTACATAAATACATAAAAAAAAATTTTGTTATGTATTTTGAAAGTGTATTTATTAAGTGTAACAACTTTTATATCAATATCTATAATATAAACCTATCAAAAAAAATCATGGAAATAGCCTATTTTAGCGTCTAAAGTGAGAAGGCCCCTTAAGGATGTAAGGAGGTTTCGCAAAAACGCTATTGATTGTATAGTTACTTTGTTAATTTTTAATCTGTACGCAAACTTTTCACTCTCGCACACAATGAGAACGCGTAACGAAAAAATGGTACGAAATATTTGAGATTTTTGTGTGGGTGGTTGACATACGAGAGACACTTTTTGGAATATTTCACAAGCGTCCACTACATAATTGTAGCGTAACTAATTTTAACGTACTAAAAAAAAAAAAATCAATCAAAGATTCGCTGAAACTTCAAGGGTTGGTCCTACATGTTGTGCGACCTACGACTAATTTTATTCTACATCTGGAACATATATTTGAGAATTTCAAATTTCGGCTACTGCGCCTGAACTTCACCTCTTATAAATCCTCAAGGCGCGGCACATAGCACGTGGCCGGAAGGATAGGATTTTTCGTAATTCTTTCTGGAAAAACGTGTGCAGGTTTTCAATTTTTTTTTTTGCATCGAAGAGCACCATTTTAAATATCTTTTAGAATTTTTTTATTGACAAATATTTATAAATGTAAGAAAATGAAAACAAATCATCCGAAATAAAATAATCAAACGCATTTAGTT
Source organism: Ophion slaviceki (assembly GCA_944452715.1). Classification (NCBI taxonomy): domain Eukaryota; kingdom Metazoa; phylum Arthropoda; class Insecta; order Hymenoptera; family Ichneumonidae; genus Ophion; species Ophion slaviceki. The sequence goes on from OX101785.1 coordinate 11,805,106, forward strand.
TTTGCATGAAATTATCTATTGCTTTAACAAAGGATTTAATAATATATTGATTTTTGAAAAAACTGGCCGCAATCCAATGGAAAGTATCGATTTTCGTTGAAAAAAATGCTCTTTTTTCTTGATGAAAAAAACCTATGCAACGAAAAAAAATGTCTTTGTTCAAACACTGCCTTTTGAGATGCTGCTGAAGTTTGCATCGTTGGAGTGCATCGAAAGTTCTTTATTGGATTCCAATTTCGTTAATTTTATTGTAACAAAAAATTCTTTTTTACAAATTTACATTGTAGATCTTCGAATAATAGTCTTTAAAAAAATCAAGAGATTTTTCTAGGCAAATTTGGCTAGAAGAAATAAAAAGAAATCAATCGATTCATTTTCGTTGCTGTCAAACGATGCAACCTTCAATCTCATATTTGGAGATGTATAAGAAGCTTGTAAAATCTGAAGTTGATAAGTGCAGTGTTTTTTGAGATATCGAGGTCGCCGATTTTGAAAAAGTAATTGAGAGCAAAAGGCCTTTAAAGTTCGCCGGTTCGTGGAACCTACCTATAAACGCCCGCAGCTCTCTCAATTTTGAACTGACCGCCCAGAAACTGTCAGAGAATATTTTGAAAATATTACGTTTTCAGAATCTGTCGAAAACCAAAATTTCATATTTTCGAAAAATGTCAACTGGGTATAAGCCCTTAAGGCGCGTTCTTAAAATCCGACACACTGTGGACCGCGTCATTTCAATTCCATCTATCCCTGACAGAGTGACACATAATCTCGTCGATTTAAAAAAAAACACACACAAAAAAACTTACTTTTTGGTAGATAAAAACGTGTGCGCATTTCGGAATCGTCGACTTCGAGAAATCTGGCAAAAATTCATAATCTCACTTGACAAGGAAGCGACGACGATAAAAATTGCACGTAGTACAGAAAAATCCATTTATGCAATCTCTTTCCCGAACAGATCTGCGTAGTGCTTGGTGCCGTGCTGGGAACGATAATTTATCGAATATCCTTGGTCGTCGTGTTTTACGGTGGGGGTGGATTTTTTCTACAAAATCACGCGAAAATTATTACATCGGGAACCGCGGCTCTGCTGAATTTGGTGATGATAATGTCACTGACCAGGGTCTATCATCGTTTGGCTATATGGATGACGAACTTCGAGAATCCAAGAACGCAGACCGAATACGAGGACAGCTTCACCTTCAAGATATTTCTTTTTGAGTTCGTTAATTTTTACTCTTCGCTTATATACATCGCATTTTTCAAAGTGAGTAACGAACTTCCTCGCTTTTTCTCTGAATTATTGCTAAATTGTTACGATTGCCAGCTGGCGTCGGTCACACTTCCAGAAAAAAAAATTCAATTTCATTAGGATCTATTTAAATCAAATACGTTTTTTCCTTGTCTCAACACCTACTACGATTCTATTTGTTTTAAATATATTTTTTACACGTTCCAGCAATTCTTGTTAAATATGAAATATATTCAAAATAAAATAAACAAAGATTATATTCAAGCACAAGAAAATATCTTTATTAGCGTGAATAAACGTTGTTTCTTTGATTAAAATATATGTTTCTGCTAAATTCTGAAAAGATCTTTTTGAATTAAATAAATCTTTATTTGCTTACAGTATATGTGTCTTTCATTCAAATATATGTTCACTTCGAACGTATGAAAATATCATCGAATCGTCGATATTTCGATTTGCATATAGCAAATGTATATTTACCTCAAATAGATTTTTCTGTCCATCATATTAAAGGTGTATGTGAATTAAAAGAATTTTGATTGTATTTTTCTGTGTAGCACATATACATATATAATGCGTGTATTAACAATATATGAAAACAAATAAATACATTTGTAGGATCAAATAAAAAATGTCATGACCAAACGCTGGCCAATAGCTTAATTAAGGAAGTACGTATTCGTTGCAACAAAGACCGACCATTTATTCAATCAATGAGAAAAAAGTTTGGCTCTACGAAAATTCTATTAAATTTAGATTGAAAACATTTAAACAGATACATTCAGTGGATTCGACAAAATTGTTTTTTGAATCGATGAAACCGAATTACATTTATTAGGAATAAATAAAATATTTAATTATTAGACGATTTTAAATATATCTTTATTTTAATGCATAAATATATTTTAAATAAATAATTCCAATAATGGAATGCAATCAGAAAAATATGATTTCACGAAAAATGTAGTTAATTCAAACAAGAAAAAATTAAATAGACGCATCTAGTTAATATCAATAAAATTTTTTGTCGGTGCATCTCGAGACCAAAAAAGGTTCTTGTTCCATTGAACGTGCATTTTTTTCACGATTATTGTTTAGGGAAGATTCTACGTCCATCCCGGCGACACGGATGCTCGTTCGTCCGAATTCTTCAGGATAAGGACGGACGTGTGCGATCCAGCCGGTTGCTTATCCGAGCTGTGCATACAATTGGCTATAATAATGATAGGCAAACAGTGTTTCAACAATTTTGTGGAAATTCTGTCGCCAAAGTTGTGGAATTGGTGGCGAAAGAGAACCCACGTGGCAGCCACGACGGATCACACGAGACCGTATACCTGTTGGGAACAGGATTATCAGCTCCAAGATCCTGGGAAGCTGGCACTATTCGACGAGTATCTCGAGATGAGTGAGTAAACGAATCAATTCCAGAAGTGCATCTCAGGCACTTGTTGCCCGATTGTTTCGAGTACCGTTGTGACGATAATTCTTTTAAGGGGTCTTCTCACTTAGATGCTAAATCAAGGCCATTTTCATGATTTTTTTTGATAGGTTTATATTATAGAAATTGATATAAAAGTTGTGACACTTAATAAATACACTGTCGAAATACATTAAATTAAAAAAAAATGTATTTATGTAACCCAAACAAACTTTAAACGCGTTTTTCTCGAACCAACGTTTTTCGACGGCTTGTTGATGAAATCTTTGAAACTACTGAACCGATTCTTATAAAATGTTAACCACATATTCTTTACAACTATAGCTGTAGCGCATATCAAGGATTTTTTTTAAATTTTGATATTCACTATTTTTTTGCCAAAAACGATGACAGTCCGCCATTTTGTTATTTTTGCATATATCAAAAATCGTATGATATGCGCTATAGCACTTAACGTACTGAATCTAAAACCGTTTGATTTTTTCTTTCGGATGATCCATCTCCGAGATTTCATCAATAGCGTAGACCTACAATTTTTGTAGGACATTTTTTAACTACCATTTTCGTCTATAAGTTGTGACTTAAATAAATAAATAAATAAATTTTTTAATGTATTTCGAAAGTGTATTTATTAAGTGTAACAACTTTTATATCAATATCTATAATATAAACCTATTTTAAAAAATCATGAAAATAGCCTTTTTTAGCGTCTAAGGTGAAAAGACCCCTTAAAGACTCGACTGTTTTATCGATGAGTCTTACAGGATGCTGATTTTTTTCCTATCAATTTCCCCATTTTTTATTGGCGGCATTTACATTTTTAAACAATTTTTTTAAACTTTCGTGTTATTTAAAATTATCCGTAAAGTCCGCCACATCGTTTTCGGAAAATTTAAATGACCATTACCGCAATTGATTTAATCGCAGAAGGTTTCAAGCCTCCATCAGGCCCGCGGGGTCTCGAAGACAGCAGGTCGACACATTTTCGAAGTTACCGCTGCAATATTGTGTCAATTGTATCAAGAAAGTCTGCGTTTTATCACCAAAAATAGAATTAAAAAGCAGTCTCGAAACGAATGATTCAACTTGAAAAATTGAAAAAACTTGAAAAAATCATTATTCGTTTCAAGACTGCTTTTTTGTTTTATTTTTGGTGATAAAACGCAAAGACTTTCTTGCCAACCTAATAAAAGTAAACTTCCAAATTTATTTTGGTGATAAAAATATTATGGTAACCAGACCGGTGCGATGGTCTAGTGGTTAGCGTCTCGCCACTAAACCAGCGGACCGGGAGGTCCCGGGTTCGAATCCCAGTCGCGTACATTTCGTCGTGAAATGTTTTTCTTCGGCATTTCGCGGCGAAATAAGACTAGTTCCACGACTGGGGGGCGAACTCGATGACCGGCTGTATTCGTATAGGTTTTCCGCAGTTTCCCTATACCCATGACAGAAATGTCATGATGAATATAATACAGAGAGGGGGAAGTCGGCTGCGACCGCAAGAGGGGGGAACAGGGAGAAAGATGGAGAAAAAAGGGAGTAAACAGTAGATGAAAGAACGGTAATAATGATGGGAAAGAATAGGTAACAAACGCGACAAGCGTGTACCTAAGGAAAAAACCAATTAAATTATTATGGTAACCAACTGCGGCCAAAGTGACGATTCTTCGTAAGAAACTGTGCCAAATAGCCTGGCGACTAATGATATACCTTTACACGAAATTCACGATCTTCCATTGGACCTGTATATTCGATATATTTTTGATCTCCAAAGTAATACGGCGAAACCAATGAAAGCTCGAAGTTCAACCTCTAATGGACGTCTAAAATATCTACGTCTAAAAAACCCCGTGCTCCTTAAGGGGTTAGGCTACTGCGACAATGCGAAAATCAGGGCCATTAAAAAAATTAATTCTGAAACAATAAATAAGATGATTGAAAAAGCGTTTGGACATTTATTTGTATGTACATTAAAAAAGTTGTGTACCAAATTTCATTTAAAAATATTAATGATCCAATAAGTTAAAAACAATTTCGTACAGGACTTTTGAACGTGAGAGGATCAACGGTGTATTTGATTTTGGCCGCCCGGTTGATGTGAAACAAAAAAATGAGTTTTTTTTTCTTAAAATAGTTAATATTAGTTAAGACTTGACCGAGCTTTTTTTGATATGGTGTTTCAATAATCAAAAACATATTTTCAATTATTTTCGATTTTTCGAGGTAACATTACATTATCATTGGTAACAACTAATGAAAAAAAAAATATTAAGAAGAAAAACGTCGGTCAAGACTAAACTACTATTACACTGAATTATACTTGGCCACGATTTTAACACACTGGGTCAATTTGACCCGGATCGTACTTCACCCACTTGCCATTAACAACCGTTCAGTCGGTTTTTATTGAATAAAATCAAGAATACACTTTAAACATTTTTTAATATCTCTGCATACTTGAAATTCGGAAAATATAAAATTGAATCGTCGTAACAAATTATACAAGACTTTCAGCTTTGGAAAAGTGAGCATTTTACTAAAAATTCATCCGGGTCAAAATGACCCAGTGTGTCAACGTATGTTGGACGTTCCTCTTCAATTTGAGTTGGCTCAAGCCACGAGCAAAAGTTTTGACATTTTCACACTAGCCTAACCCCTTAACTTTCATCGGTAAAACGACCCTCCTTCGTTGCTCATAAAAAAGGGCACACTGAAAATAAAATCGTTGTCATCTGGCCGGGGGCTTAAGGGGCTATACCAGTGTGAACGCGAAACATTTGGGTGATGTTCGGGAATTTTTTGGAAGAAAAGTACTCAATTAAATGTTTCGGAAAATTAAGAATATGTTTGGCTATATTTGACCTATATTACATAATTTTTTCATAGAAAAATATTGAGATCCAAGCGACTTATGCGCTGCCTTCGGAGGCGCCAAAAAAAGTTCCTCCACTGCTGACATGATTCCGGCCGATTGAGTAGCTGAAATCAAAAAAGGAAAAAATGTCGTTAAACTGGAAGGTATTTCCTGTACAATGACGTAGGATTTTCGAAAAATATCAAAATCTAACAAAATGGCGTAGTTATGAAAAAAGTCTGTTTTCTTACCTATAAAATGGTTGTTTTTTTCAATGCCAAATCGTCAATTTTCATCCAATCAAAAATATCTTACGTCATTGTAGAGTAAATATATTCAAGAGTGCTCAGTTCAAATTTCAAGTCAATCGGGTAATTGCTCTTTGAGTTACAATGGGCACAATGTCGGCAAATTTGAAAAATCTCATTTCGAGAAAAACGCTTTTAAAGATTTAACTTTCGATTTTTGCAAGATAACGTGATAGAGATACGGCCTTGAAATTTATTACAGGATATTCTTGAAAGTATAAACTATCGAAAAAGGCACAAAAAATCGATTTTTTTAAGTGTCACACTGGTATAGCCCCTTAAGAATCTAAATATTTATTTTATTTCAAACAATTTGTAGCAGTTGATCAATACGATTCATTCGGGTCTTCGATTTTGTTAATGCTTCAATTTCCATTCGTGTTAAAACCGTCCGTCTAAATGTTACTATTTTTTTCTCTCGATCATTGCAGTTATTCAATACGGTTTCGTGACCCTCTTCGTGGCCGCATTCCCATTGGCGCCGCTATTCGCGTTGCTCAATAATATCGGAGAAATCCGGTTGGACGCTTATAAAATGGTGAAAGAGGCAAGAAGACCATTGGCCGAGAGAGTCGAGGATATCGGTGCTTGGTACGGAATCCTCAAGGGTGTTACCTATGTGGCGGTCGTATCGAACGTAAGTTGAATCAACCTGAAGGCGTCCGAGCTCGTTTCATTCAGGCAGACATTGTCTATTGACCCAGGTGAATTATTGAATAACAGTCGCTGAATAATCATTGATAAGGGTTTGCGGTTAATTGTTGATACTTCACGGTCATCAGTGATCCTTTTCTAGCGGTTCATTCGTTTTCAAATTGGAAATCGATAAGTGCAAAGTTAATGAATTCGTACACGGTGTTTCATCCCATAGTGAAGGATTACAAATTTTTATTCGTTACCCAAAACGCTGAGTTGTAGTGTCCACTATTATGGCTCTGTGAATTTATTTTTCCCGAGGTACCTGAGTAAACGGCGAGAAAAACAGGCAAACTTCGGGAATTTTTATCTCAAAAACTAATGTTTCGATTGGATCCGGGTTTTTTTATTTGAAAATATGTACATTGAGGTATGTTTAAGAATTTTTTAAAATAAATTCGTTCACCGGAAGCGTTTCAATCGCGATTATCTCGAAACATAGTTTTCAAAGTCGGTGCCAGATGTATCTCGAAAATGGCTTGTATGATTTTGTCCAAAATTTGGATACAATATTCTTCGATAGTTTTTCTCGTTCGCCACGTAGGGGTTTTTCATTTGATTGAACCATTGCTTTTTTATGCAATGTGTATGCAATCCAAAATCGTCGGAAATTGCGAACGAAAAACGAATGTTAAATTAAAACGGTCGCAATTCCGTCAAAAAAGAAAATTTCAAAAAAATCCTACGTGGCGAACGAGAAAATCTATCGAAGAATATTGTATCCAAATTTGGACAAAATCGGACAAGCCGTTTTCGAGATACATCTGGCACCGACTTCGACAACTATGATTCGAGATAATCGCGTTTGAATCGCTTCGAGTCAACGAATTTATTTTAAAAAATTCCTAAACATACCTCAATGTACATATTTTCCAATAAAAAAAACCCGTATCCAATCGACACATTAGCTTTTGAGATAAAAATTTCCGAAGTTTACCTGTTTTTCTCGCCGTTTACTCAGGTGCCTCCCCTTAAGGCAGACACCATCTAAGTCATATAGTAAAATCATAATATATGAGTTAAATGTTGAGTAAAATTATTGAGGCAAGGTTTTGGCGGTGCTCGGAGCACTGTTTTGGAGATGATTTCTAGGATGGAATAACTAAAAAAATAACTAAAAAAACAATACACATGACTATTGATTTTTCGAGAATATGCACTAATTAAAAGGAAAATATTATCGTATACTTTTGTACGTTTGTTTACAACGGCGCGCGGAAACGCGCCCAATTGTCGACCAATGTTGTGGACGTTGTATGAATGGGAAAAAAACCGAACATATTCTTAACCCTTCCTTAAAACACTTATATTTGGCCACGAGTTTGACACACTGGGTCAATCTGACCCAGGTAGTATTTCATCCACCTGCCATTAACAACCCATCGGTCGGTTTTTATTGAAAAAAAAAAAAAAAAAAAAAAAAAAAAAAATACGGGATACACTTTAAACGTTTCGGAGACTTTGTCCTTGGAGTGCCATATTTCAGGTGTTTACATTTTATTTTTTTAAAGGAAACGAGTAAAGCTTTTTGAATGCGGTTTTTTTCTTGCTTTTATTCATGATATACAGAACGTTAAAAACATTTTTTTTTAAAAAAAAAAACCAAAATGGCGGCCGTTGCAGCTCCGCGAAAACAGGTCCTCAAATCGCGGGAGGTAAACGGCTGACATCACTGCCCCCTCTTTGTTGATCTGAAACACAAATTCAAAGCATATTATCAATCTGTGACCCTTTGGTCATGGGATGACGGATGGGGTTTTCGTTTAGTACAAATTTCGGAAAATGGCGGCAATTTAAAAAAAATCGAATTTTCGTGTTTTTTTTTCGCATAAAAAGATAAATAATAAATGCAAAAATGTATTTATCGAAAAAACGATCCGTCATTCCGTGAAGACATATTTTCTGAGTATGCTCTCCAAATTTCAGGTCGATATGTTAATTACAGCGGTCAGGAGAATGTCAGCCATTTTTAAAAACGTCTTTTCGAGAAAAACGCGTTTAAAGTTTTGTAATGTGTTTATAATTACCGCTAATCGGCAATGTCTGGTCCATAGAGGCATCCCTCCTCTTCTTCTAGCTGCTCATGTTGAGCTCAAATTGATTTTTTGAAAATTTTAAGGACAAAGTCTCCCCTAATATGTATGCACGATTGAAATTCGGAAAGTATAGAATTGAATTGTAAAAAATGATTTAAAACTTTCAATTTTAGAAAAATGAGCATTTTATTTCAAATTCGTCCGGGTCAAAATGACTCAGTGTGTCAAGAAAGGATTAAGGGGTCACGCTACTGTGACAACCCTAAAATCAGGATTATCTAAAAAAAAAATTCGAAGGAATTAGTAAGATCATTGAAAAATCGTTTGGACGTTTATTTGTATGTACAGTAACAAGGTTGTGTACTAAATTTCATAAAAAATACTAGGTGCGCAACTATGTTTCCGGGTTTTGTTGACCAATAAAAAATCGAAAATTTCAAGACAAATACGAAAAATGGTTCATTCGAAGTATTGTCCCTCGCTATTTACACATTTTTGCCATCTCTCTGGCAATACATAAATACCGCGACCATAAAAAGACGCGTCTTTGGGCTGAAACCATTCGTCCAACCAATTTTGTACTGCATCGTAATTGGCCAAGTGTAGCCCACCCAAGCCATGCGCCATCGACGGGAACAAGTGATAGTCTGAAGGGGCCAGGTCTGGCGAATACGGCGGGTGCGGTAGCAGATCCCATTTCAGTGTTTTTATGGTGTCCTGGACGATGGAACTGCGATGGCACGGAGCATTGTCGTGCTGAAATATTACACTTGTATGTCTTGTGTCCCATTCCGGCCGTTTTTCGAGCAATGCGTGGTTCAAATTGATTAGTTGTTGTCGGCAGCGATGCCCATTGACAGTTTCGCCCGGTTTCAGCAGCTCATTGTACACGATTCCTTTCTGGTCCCACCAAACGCAGAGCATTGTCTTTTTTCCGAAGCGATTTGGCCGTGCCGTCGGTGTTGACGCTTCGCCAAGTGAAAGCCACGATTTTCCGCGTTTGGGATTCTCGAAATATATCCATTTTTCATCGCCAGTAACAATTCGATGCAGCAAATTCTTTCTGTTCCGCCGCAAAAGCAAAATTTTGGAAGTGGCTCTTCGATTTTCCATTTGTCTCTCAGTCAACTCATGCGGCACCCACTTTCCTTCCTTCTGAATTTTTCCCATGGCGTGCAAACGTTTCGAAATACATTGCCGAGTCACATTTAATGCCTCGGCAAGGTGATCTTCTGTTCGAGTATCATCTTCATCCAATAACGCTTGCAGATCGGCGTCCGCAAATGTTTGCGGTCTTCCCGAGCGCTCCTTGTCCCCATTCTCAAAATCGCCACTTCTGAACCGCTTGAACCAATCGTCACACGTTGTTTTTGATGGTACATGTTCGCCGTAGGCCTCCTCAAGTAACCGACGTGCTTCAGCGGCTGTTTTTTTTAGGTTGAAGCAGAAAAGCAATGCTTCCCGCAAATGCTGTTTATTTGGCATAAACTTTGACATATTCGAGGTTAGAAAAAAGGTCGTTGTGTTGCGATATTTGTTTATATTACGACTGGGTATTCTTAACGGATGTCCAAGCTATAAAGACACCCAATTTCAGACCTGTATGCCGACTACATGTGTCGCTAGCGCCATCCATGTGTAAAACCCGGGAGCTTAGTTGCGCACCTAGTATTAGTAACTAAGAAGTTATAAACAATATCGTAAAGAACCTCTGAACGTAGGGGGCTCAACAGTGTACTTGATTTTGGCCACCCACCTGATCTGACATGCAACAAAAAAAAATGTTTTTTTGTTAAAATAGATGATATAGGCTGAAACCTAATCGAGCTTTTTTGTTAACGCGTTTCAATCGTGAAAAAAATGAATGTTTTTCAGTTTTCATTGGAAGAATGATATTATTATTGTCATTAACTGATAAAAAAATAATTTTAAGAAGCAAAACGTCGGTCAAGGCTAAACTCCTATTACATTGAATAAGCGTACCAAATTTCAGGTCAATCCGTCCATTAGATGTCGAGAAAAACGCTTTTTACTAGCGGTGTATCGTTGTAGTCATAAGTTTACCTTCAATCTGCGATTTCTGCACTATATGTTGGAGCTTCCTCTTCAATTTAAGTTACCTCGAGCGCCGAACGAGTGTTCGTCATTTTTACAGTAGCCTAACCCCTCAGTCTGTTTGAGTGTTGTGATGTTTGGTACGAGATTCAGGAAAAAATATCTTTCACAAAACGACGGCATGCTATATTTCGATTATCGGTTTTTCCTACCATTCTACGAGTTATATACAAGAAATAAAAATTATTCCGACTTAATTCTGCTACCAACGTTAAGAAGCAGTCTACTGAAGGTGTATGCCAAATCTGAGCTCAAACGGCCAATTGGTTATCGCGATATCGTGATTGTCCATTTGAAAAGCATAGGTTCAAGAAAAACGCATTTAAATCTGCTTCGTCTCGATCGCGCTCCTTATAGTTTCTATAACTCGGATAATTTCACGAATAACGTTAAACCGCTGTCACAGACGTATTCAGAAAGATCTGTAGCATAATACAATATTAGGCCAGGAAAAGTAGCTGAATTTCATCATTTTTTTTTGTTTGAAGGCAATATTTATTCGCCATTTTTTAGATTTAGGGTATGTTTTCTTACTGCTTTTGGCTGTTACATGGTATTTTTTTAAATGAATCTTTGTAAATGGCGGAGGTGCGGCACGGTCTTGTAAACGGGTTACGGCGGATGTTGTCGGACGGCGTGACACATGGCGTCGTGCGAGATTAATCTGAAAAAAAAAACCACCGAAGAATTTTCTCTTATTAACACTCATACGCAGAATATGAACCGAGAAAAAGTGAGAAATTTTGAAAATCCACGAAATGGTACGCTATGAAACAAAAAGAACGAATTTTCCGAAAATAATAGCTTCATTTTGCAATAAAAAAAGTCGGCCCATTATTTTTTTAGCTATGCGTCACGCCAATTTCGGAAATGGAGTTTAGAAGACCGTGCCATACGTCCGCCATTTCGAAAGATCAATGTAAAAAAATACCATGTAACAGCCAAAAGTAACAAAACATACCCTAAGTCTCAAGAGTGGTGAAGAAATCTTTCCTTTAAAAAAAATCATGAAAAGCAGCAATTTTTTTCCTCGCCTAAAGGTATCTCCCCGCATAAACGCCATGATCGCATTTCTCCTAGACTTCCATACATCGTGTGGGACTAATAAGCGAATCAAGATTCCGTCTCCATTGTCGAGGAAAAAAACGAATCCATTTTCAGGCATTCGTGATCGCGTATACGTCCGACTTCATACCACGGAGCGTGTACGCGTTCGTTTATTCGCCAACGAACGATCTGGTCGGTTACATCGACAGTTCTCTCTCAGAGTTCAACACCTCGGACTACCGTGAGGACATGGTGAGCGACGTGGGTGGACTACGTCCGGAGACTTGTCAGTATCGCGGTTATCGAAACGGTCCCCGTCACGAAGACCCTTACGGGCTGAGTCCTCAGTATTGGCACGTGTTCGCGGCTCGTCTTGCCTTCGTTGTCGTCTTCGAGCACGTGGTGAGTTTCGATCCTCGTAGTCGTGCGCAATAGTCGCGTCCGGACGATCGCAAGGTTGCCTTTTTTCGAAGAGAAAAAATTAATGAAATTGAAATTGAGTTGAATGGAATTAAAATTGAATTGAATGAAATTAAAATTGAGTTGAATAAAATTGAAATTGAGTTGAACGAAATTGAAATTGAATTGAATGAAATTGGAATTGCATCGGATGATATTGGAATTGAATTGAATGATATTGAAATTGAGTTGAATTAAATTGAAATTGAATTGAATGAAATTTCAATTAAGTTGAGTGAATTTGAAATTGACTTGAATAAAATTGAAATTAAATGAAATTGAATTGAACGAAATTGAAATTGAATTGAACAAAATTGAAATTGAATTGGATGAAATTGAAATGAAATGAATGAAATTGAAAAAAAATGAATTCCAAGTTAACTGATGATTGACCTTGTAGGTATTCGCACTGACCGGAATAATGAGCTACGTGATACCAGAAACGCCGGGTTCAGTGGGAACGCAGCTTCAGCGCGAGAGATTGCTCGCCCAGGAGGCCAAGTACGAGAAGGGCATGAAGGGTCACGAGGACGAGGAGGACCTTGTCTCGGTATTGCGAGAGGCCGGCGGCAACCTTGCCAGAGTCGGTGGTGGCAGAAGAGGCAGTTGGACGAGAAGATTCAGCAAACTGAGCGACGGTCTCGACGCCCACGTTGACATTGGAAACAGGCAAAATCGCGAAAGCGACGCGACCTCCACTGTCTGGGAAGTGACGTAGTACGATCGTCAATTCGTCCATTATTCGCCTGCAAAAAAGAACGGATAAAAGTTACATTTCGATTGAGATCGAAGTTCGCTGAATTGTTCGCGATTGACGTTTTTTTGCGAACAACATCGAATCTCGATAAACCCAAACAAACTCACTGCTCAGCGAAAATCGTTACGAGTGGTACGATTTTTGAGGCTACGACTTACTTTTTTTTCTTCGCAAAAACGAAGAGCTCGAATTCGAAGCTAACTGTACATATTGTAGCTACTAATATCCGTCCGCCAATGCGAATGTTGTTTTTTTTTTGAGTCTAGGAAGTGTCCGCGGCGGATAAATTGAGTACAAATATTTATAAAACTGTCCTGCTAACGAGTCAACGAATAGGAAGTAATGTCAACCCTAGGAGTAGACTTATATTTCTCGCTAATTATACACACTGGGTCTCTGAGATCCGGCCAACTTTCGAATGATGTAGTTTCCTTGAAATTACTTCTATTCAGATAATTTTTTTTTAAGAGCAGATTGTTAAGGCGTTAGGCCACAGTAACGGGTATAAAATCATGTGCGAATTTAACAATTTCTTTCGTATGAAAATGTGATTCACTCATAAAATTAATTACACATCTATTTAGTATGAATATCAAACTGTTAGAAAATATATATTTTTTTTTCGATGTACAAAATGGCTGACTACTAATATTTTCTTTTGTTATCTTTTTTTAGGCGCTCCGCGGCGTGACATTTAGCATCCACAATTTTTTACCTAGAACTGAAAACAAAAATTCTCGTCAATCTACATTAGAATACCTAGAGAAGTACGTGCGGAATTTAAAAAATATTGTTTTATTCAAAAGTTGTAGGTTTTTGAACTTAAGGCGTTACCCCCACTTGTAGCGTAAAAAAGGCCTTTTTCATGAATTTTTTTAAAGAAAACTACAAAACTTTTTTAATCGATCAATATACCATCTTAAAGAACACATCTTGAAGAACTTTCAGTAATTTTTTTATTGAAAAATATTACATTGTTTAGTGGCAAATGGCCGTCAATGAAATAATGTTTTTACATACACGGTTTGCGGTGACCAACATTACGGCGAAGTGGATCATCTGAAAAAAAATGCGGATGGATTTAGTCAAATATAAGTATAAACTAGTCTTTAATCGAAGGATTTTAATAAATATTCATTTTTCACAAAATGGCGGACAGTCAAAGTTAATGGTTCGATTTTAACGAAAAAAAAAATCGAATGATTAGACTACATTTTTATGTATTAAATAAGCCTGCAAAATTTTAAGAAGATCGGTTCATTAGTGTTCGACTAATCTTGGTCACCGACTTCAGAAATGCCATTTTGAGAAAAACGCGTTTAAAGTTTCAATTTCACAACGGATTCTTCTCTTTCAACGCTCATATCTCAGTCAATTTTGTTCGGATCGACTTGAAATTTTCAGGACATATTCTCAGATACTTATACTTCAAAAAAATGCAATAAAAAAAATCGATTTTTTCAAAATCGCAAGTGGGGGTAACCCCTTAAGAAATGAATTTTCAGTGAAAATTTCCGTTATAACTCGTCATAAACTGCTCATAAAATGAAAAGTTTTCGATTACTCAGAAATTCCGTACGTCCTCCTCTGCGAAATGCAATAAGGAACATAACTTTTTAATTTGAAATAAATCCAGTGAAAATTGTTGAAGTTATTCGTCACGCCAATTGGAAAAAAGCTGTTTCGAGAAGTTTCGAGTACTCGGCCATTTTGTACATCGAAAAAAAATATATATATTTTCTAACAGCTTGATATTCACACTAAATAGATGTGTAATTAATTTTATGAGTGAATCACTTTTTCATACGAAAAAAAATGTGTTAAATTCGCACATGATTTTATACCCGTTACTGTGGCCTAAGGTCTTAAGAAAGCACATGTAAAGAGAAAATCTGTGTTCGGTTCATATCTTGTCTGAGAAAGCTGTTTGAGCAGATAAAAAAGTTTCGCGAAAGAAGAAAAACGGGAGTTGTGCACTTTGTGGTCGGGTCTGTGAGACCCAAGAGTGTACTCCTAGGGTTAAGGGGTTAGGCTACTGTGACAATCCGAAAATCAGCGTTATTTCAAAATATTAATTTCGGAGGAATAAGTAAGATGATTGAAAAATTGTTTCAACATTTATTTGTATGTACATTAACAAAGTTGTGTACCAAATTTCATTCTGAAATATTTATAATTGAAGATCGTGAGGGGCTCGATGGTATACGCGATTTTGGCCACCCGCTCGATCTGAAGCAGAGAACATTTTTTTTCTTGAAATAGATATGAACCAAAACTCGACCGACATTTTTTTTATATCGTCTTTAAATCATCAAAAGAGAAAATGTGGAACTTTTTTCCGATATTTTTAGGAAAAATTAGATTAATTTTAATAACTAAGGAAAAAAATCTTAAGAAGAAAGACTGCGGTGAAGACTAAACTACAGTTACACTAAATAAGTGTACAAAATTTCAAGTCAATCCGTCTATTAGATGTCGAGAAATCGTGTACACCGTCTACAAATCACAGTTTCGAGAAAAACGCATTTAAGGCGGGATATACATTTAGGCGCGAAAAAAATAAGCAATATTGAGGGATTTTTAAACTAAGAAATAATGATTCTACAATTATCAAACTTTGCACGCCAATTTCGAAAATGCAGTTTTGAGAAAAACGCGTTTGACGTTTACGCCCACTCCGAATGCGAGCGGTGAGTCACCGAGTTGACGGGCTGTAACGTTTGAAGTTTTTCGTATTTCGCTTCGAAACTTTGCGAAAATATTGTACATATATAGGTTCTATCGTTTAAAGAAGAAAAAACAAAGAAATCGATTTTTTGATCGTTGTAAATGTGGGGTCGGGTTGAAATTCCGAACTTTGAATGATCAGAACGCTCAAAACTCCCAAAGAACTTTACACGAAAGACCAAAACTCCGAAAGAATTTTACACGAAAGACCAAAGCTCCGAAAATCTGAACATCGTCAAAATAATTCGGCTATGGAAGTTTTAAAAGTTTCAAAATTTTCAATAAACCGACGAATTATTTTAAGATTTTTTTTTATTAAGAAGCGATTTTACGTCAATTTTGAAAATTTGTCTAGACAATGTTGTACGTTCTGCATCATTTACAGTCAACTGTGTAGACTTTCGTTAGCATGATCTTGACGAACCTCGTAATTTCGGAACATTAAAATTAGGAATTTTA
The DNA here is from genome assembly GCA_944452715.1 of Ophion slaviceki. NCBI lineage: Eukaryota > Metazoa > Arthropoda > Insecta > Hymenoptera > Ichneumonidae > Ophion > Ophion slaviceki. The sequence goes on from OX101785.1 coordinate 11,821,257, forward strand.
AACCGTCGGCGCATTCAAAATTTGGAATTTCAACCCGGCCCCTATGTCAAGATCATGCCAGCGAAAGTCTACACAGTTGATTGTAAATGACACAGAACGCATAACATTGTCTAGACGAATTTCTAAATTGACGCACAGTCACTTCTAAATAAATAAAAATTCTTGAAATAATTCGTCGATTTATTAAAAATTTTGAAACCTTTAAAACTTCCAAAACCCAATTATTTTAACGATCTTCCGATTTTCGGAGTTTTCGTCTTTCGTGTAAAATTCTTTCGGCGTTTTGATCTTTCGGGGTACTATTCTTTCGGAGTTTTGAGCATTCCGATCATTCAAAGTTCGTAATTACAACGCGGCCCCATCTTGAATTTCGGAATATTAAAATTCGGAATTTTTAAACCGTCGGAGCATTCAAAGTTCGGAATTTCAAACCGGCCCCGTAAATGTATATCCTGCCTCAAAGTTTTCCTAGCAGTTATATCGTTGTAACAATGAGGTTACCTTCAATCTGCGATTCCTGCACCACACATTGGACCTTCCTCTTCAAATTGTGTTGCCTCAAGCGACTATCGATTTATTAAACTTCTCACGGTAGCCTAATCCCTCAGTGCAGGTGAAATTCTGTAAAAACTGTCGTTTCATAAAAGGAAAAATGTAATAAAGATCCGATGCATCAGAGGCATTTGAAAGAATTACTTTATCGCGGAAAATCTTCCTCGACGCGGTTTTCCAGCCTCCGCAAAAAAACCTAAAAGACGCGTGACGAGGAATACTCAAATACGTTTACGCGAGGACTTTTCACCGCGAAAACCATTTAAAACGATTCGTCGATTCCCGAACTCGATGAACGTTTTTATCCAAAACGTTTATTGCGTTAATTGCTCTTTCGAGCAAGGCTCCACATGAAAGTGCTCCGCATGAGATTCCATAAGATGTGCAGCCGTTTCATGTCCTCCCTTTCTTATCGTCGAGTAATCATATCCCGATACTACACAATATACTCTTTATTTTACATAATTCTTCAATATTCCACCTCGCCGCTACCATTTCGGTCTCGCCATTGTTACAATATCTAATCCGATAGAATATATTTATAATATAATAATATACATGTACATAAATTCATTCATCTCTTCTCTATGGATTCCATTTATATGTATAATTATAATAGTCGTATTTTAGGGCGATCCATTCGTGTGAGCTTACTCGCGTATGCTCCCAAAACATTATCATCATCATCATCGTTATTATTATCATTATCATAAAGCATCGTCGTCCTCGTAATTGTCGTTGTCATTGTCATCATATCACCGTCATCGTCATAGTATCACCGTTATCATTATCATCATTATTATCATCACGAGTGTCATTGCCATCGCTATTATCATGCTCGTCATCATTTCGATTATAATAAACGTGATCGTCGTAATCGTTGATTACCATCGTCGTCGCCACATCGTGATGCTAATCGTCGCACAATCGCTAACATCGCCGTCGCCATTATTCTCATCATCACCATCGCGCTATCTTCACGATTATCGCCAACATTCTCGGCGCCTCGACGTCATCGTCGCTTTTTGTTTTTCATCGCCACCGCATTAGCGTCCTCGACATATTGGCATGATCGTCATCGTAATCACCATTTGTTCAATATTCAGAAAGTTAGCATACATACCCACATTCGAAGCGTATCACAGTTGTGTTGGGAGTTGGGATAGGAAGGAAAAAAGTGTCGAGTATCAACGAAAAATCGAAAATTGAGACGGTCGATAACGGTCGGAGATCGAAGGTAGCCAATTCCGAAAAATGAATTAATCGTTGTCCCTTTTTGTTCACGTTATTGTTATTGGGTCGTCACGATTTTCCGTAGTTCACGTCGAGAGTTTTTCGATAACGACTGGAAGCTGATTTTTTCACTGTCGTCGAATATCCATAAGTGGATATCCATAAGTACGAATATCCTTAAGTCGAATATCCATAAGTACGAATATCCGTAAGTCGAATATCCATAAGTCAAATATTAATGAGGCGAATATCCATAAGTTAGTATAGAGTAGAAATGAGTGCCAGAAATGGCGGGAGGTAGGGATAAGTGAGTTTGTTTGGGTTTGTTTGGGTTCCTCTATACTCACTTTTCCTCTACCTCCCGCCATTTCTGGCACTCTTTTTTGCTCTATATTCACTTATGGATATTCGTACTTATGGATATTCGACTTATGGATATTCACTCATGGATATTCACTTATGGATATTGGCACTTATGGATATTCGGTTATGGAAATTCGACTTATCTACCCCAAACGATTTTTTCCTGATGGATTTGTGGACAATTTCGTTTTTCTCCCCGTATCCCGCGGTCTCTTCATCTCACAGGGTAATGCACTTTTAAATCCTACATCGGGGTCTCTACGATTTTTTTTCACAACAGCTGTTGGATATCAATGATGATTGCAGCTAATTACCGTGTTTGAATTTCGAATGATATTCAAGGCGGAAGAAACTTTTCAGCGTGTGGACAAGTATCGTCGTATCATTTATCTCGTAACAATGTCAACCATTTTGTACGGAGGATGAGCTATCGTGTATTCCTTTTTAACTCGACGAAAAAAAAAAGAGTTTCGTTCTCTTTTAATTCTATGCGCCCTCGCCATATGCGAATCGTTCCTGAAACGACGATCAAAATCGCGCAACGTTATTGCAAAGTTTTTCTACGGATTACGCGGATACCACAATCGCTAATGAAAATTGTCGCGCGTATTTTTAATTGTCTGGTGGGTGTTATTCACAAAGTGCGGATCAATGAAAGAAAGGATGAAGAAAACAGCCTACTCCGAGACACGCTGCCGTACGATAACTGATGACTTTGAAGCAACGAATGAAAAAATTGGTTTAAAAAGAACCGGAAGTTGTAATTCGAGACCGTGAGCGGCGTTATTCAAGTGCCTTGGATGTATTTTAGTGCTCGAAGAAATTTCCGTGCTCGCCAATGTGAGCATTCGCCTGCATAAAGAAGGTCCTAGCAAATGATTTCGTACTTGCTAGCAAATTTGGTTAAATCTGAGCTATAAAAAAATTGAATCGCGATATTTCTGGCCAAGAGCCGAAAGCGTCGTTGCGTTACGAAGAAAAAAATTCCCGTACACATTAAGGTAGAACGCGCGCGCTTTTGATTTCTATAGATTTTGTTCAAATTTTAACCACACATTATTCATATAATTATGCATGTTGAGTGAAATTTCAGAACTGCAGGGTCTGCATGAACCGAAAGTCAGGTCACATAATTCGTCGTATCATTTTATTGTGTTTATAAATATTGAAAAAAAATTATGTTCAGATAGCAAACTAGTTAGGGAGAGTGAAAAAGTTTGGATTGCCTTTTCTATTCAATTTCGCTAAAAACGTTCAGCAAAGACAGAATAATTCTCCGTAAAAAATCAAATTAAATTTGTCCCCTATAATAAGAAGACATATGGCAACACCGCAGAACAATATTGTTCAATATTTCGAGAAAAAAAAAATGATCGTGTTCCTAAAGTTAAAAACTTTTATCATAAAAAATATCTGCGTTGTAAATATTAATATTTTATATTGTTCATGTTATTTTCATTAACAAATAAAAGTGTTGGTTAATTCGTAACTAATTAAAAACTTTGTTCGATTAAAAATTACTTCCAAATAAAAATTTGTGTTGCAGTATTATTTTAAATATGCGGCGCAAACTTACGTCATTGGATACGTGGAACGATGCGGTGTTGCCATATGTCTTCTTATTATAAGGGAAAAATATTTTTTTACGGAATTTATTCTGTGTAAATTTCAATGCAGATCCCGCAGTGTTAAAAGTTGCAATTTTTAAATCCATTATCTCCCAATCTAAATAGTCGACTGTTCTGAAATTTCACTCAAACATGCATAATGATATGAACAATGTCTAGTTGAAATTTGAACAAAACATATAGAAATCAAGAGCGCGCGCTCGTTCTACCTTAATTCGTTGATACTTTGAGATCCCTCACTGTCGAGGCTTGTAAATTACCAAACGAGTGAACCCTCGAACAACCGATTTTCCCCCATCCTGTCGATTTCCACCGGCCCTGTATAATTTTGAAAGAATTGTTCGACGTTTCGGGAACGATCGCGTTTGCCTACTTAAACCTAGCCGGAGCTACGAATTCTACGGCTTATTTCGAGAAATATCTAAAAAAATATATTGTACAAGTCAACAACAGTCTGCAACGTTACAGAGAAAAAGAAAATAAGCCATCTTTCGTCTTCCGTTTTTTTTTCTTTCAATGACGAGGGGCTCGATCAAAGTTGCTCTTACGGGGAATGAGACGACGATTAACGTTGTTTTTCTTCGTGCCCGACATCAGGTCTTGTCGGCAAGCTCGCATGCAATATTATCCAACTTTTCATCGACATATGTACACTTGGAAACGAATCTTTCCGAGAATAAAAATTCGCTCAGACTACAAAGTATCATATTTCCTTTTCGCGGGGGATTATCGTTTCTCTCCTTCGAAATTTACTTATATACACGTTAGGCGCGTTCGAGGATCGCTTAACTCGCGATTTGCCGACGGAAATGGGCTCAATATCGCGCGAACGGGCTACGTCACCGATCTCCTTCCGTAGATACCCCGGCTCGATTTTTCTTTGTTTTCGTCTTCGGGAACGGAGGACGTGTCGAGAGAGTGGAGGAGAGGATAACGGAGGCTTAGCTGGGACCGGGTGGAGCATTAAAATTGAACATTGTCGTTGTTGGTCGTCCCGGTTGTGGTTTTGGCGGTAACTTTGGCGTCACCGAGCCTGAAAAACAAACATATTAACGTTAACGATTTTTTTCTTTTCTTTTTCTCCATTCTTATCAGTATCTTAAGTCTCTGATTGCAGATTGAGGTCGTAGACATTTAAGGAGGTTGGAGCAGTCCAGTTGAGCCGAATGACAGTTTACGATTTTTTTTCTCAACTGACCTCAAAAAAATACCCACGAGTTATCGATTTGTTCTGTAGATGCTATTTTTTCATAAAATATACAATTAAAGGGCAGCATTATGCATTTTTATATTTTCATCACGTAAATAAGAAAAACTTTGGTGTTACTACCAAGTTTAAAAAGTACAACATTATCGATGACTATTATGAAAAAACTGCGTCAGTGAATGTTTTATACAACGTAAAATGCAATTTTGAGTCATTTATTATTATGCCTATTTACATTGATGTCACGAGATTATGTGTTATTACCGTTAATTAATATTAAGGGGTCTTCTCACTTTAGACGCTAAAAAGGCCATTTTCATGATTTTTTAATGGGTTTATATTGTTGATATTGATATAAAAGTTGTTACACTTCATAAATACACTTTCGAAATACATTTTTAAAAAATATTGATTTAAGACACTATTTATAGACAAAAATGGTAGTTAAAAAAATGTCCTAAAAAAATTGTAGGTCTGCGCTGTTCATGAAATCTCGGAAATGGATAATCCGAAACAAAAAATCAAACGGATTTAGATTCAGTATGTTAATGGCCATAGCGTATATCATACGATTTTTGACATATGCAAAAATAACAAAATGGACATTTTTCGAAAAAAAAAACGTGTTTTTTCACCGTTTTTGGCAAAAAAAATAGTAAATATCGAAAATTAAAAAAAAATCCTTGATATGCGCTATAGCTATAGTTGTAAAGAATATGTAGTTAAATTTTCATAAGGATCGGTTCAGTAGTTTCGAAGATTTTATCAACAAGCCGTCGAAAAACGTTGTTTCAAGAAAATCGCGTGTAAAGTTTGTTTGGGTTACATACATACATACATTTTTTTTAAAAGTATTTCGAAAGTGTATTTCTTAAGGGGGGATTGTCTTTTTTTTTCGCAAAATTTACCGCTTTTTGGGAATTTTTTTGTGAAGAAAGTATACAACGGAAAACTTGTGAAACTTGGCATATAGTTTTATTGATCTGTTTACTACGTACAAAAAAATTTTTAAACAATTTCATCAAAAAATCCGCCTCCCACCCACCTCGACGCGCGATGCTCCTTTTTTGATGGTGTGCACGATTTCTCAAAAACTATTCAACCGATTGCCTTCAAATTTGGACAGAATGCTCAGCTAACATCCTTTTATCGTTTGATGAAGCAAAAAGCAATACGTTTAATAGTTTTTTATTTATAACAAAAAATCGATCAATTTTTTTCGAAAAATCGATACTTCAAGTTCAAAACGTCACCAAATCGTCAATTTTTTTTTTTCCTTCATCGAACGATAGCTATATGTGTCTAAAGTAAAATGCTTTTTGGGTTTTTGTTGCAGGATGAACGTGAAGGCTGTAATCGTGCACACCATCAAAAAAGGACCATCGCGCGTCGAGGGGGGTGGGAGGCGGATTTTTTGATGAAATTGTTTAAAAATTTTTTTGTATGTAGTAAACAGATCAATAAAACTATATGCCAAGTTTCACAAGTTTTCCGTTGTATACTTTCTTCACAAAAAAATTCCCAAAAAGCGGTAAATTTTGCGAAAAAAAAGACAATCCCCCCTTAAGTGTAACAACTTTTATATCAATATCTATAATATAAACCTATCAAAAAATTCATGAAAATAGCCTTTTTAGCGTCCAAAGTGAGAAGACCCCTTAAGTGTTGCCGATATACGGCAACTTCGTGGAAATTGAGGTTGGCAGTAATGGTCTTCATTCGCCAGTCAAGACTATTTTTTATCTCTGGCGTTTTGTGGCGAAAAAAAAGTACTTCGTAAAAACTTAGTATAGTCTAGACAATAACATATAATGTGTATATATATATTTTTTTATCTTGGATTGTGGCCAACGCTCCAACCTGCTTAATAACGATCAGTTAAAACGTTCGAGTGATTTTCATGGCCAAAATTGGCCGAGAAGAAATTTAAGTTTAAAACAAAAAAGGCTCAAGTGCATTCCAACGATGCCAAGCATCGTGGGTGACGTTCAAACGGAATTGTAGAACTCACCGTTTGGTTGACTTGGCGGAAGCTTCGTGGGGCTCGGTCCATTGAAGGACATGTACCTGCGTGGATGCGTCGCGTTCGGGGCGGAGCCCTCGAGATTGGAATTTCGACGTGCCAACAGTGCCGAATTGCTGGGATTCAACGTGGCCGGAAGTCGCGGTGGAAGAGTTACCGGTATGTCTCGTCGTGGCGGCAACGGCGGAGGCGAAGTACCCTCGCGTGGCGGAAGAATTGGGGCGTTCGGAGCTTGTCGAGCCTTGAGAAACAAAATGCATATTCGAGTCTCATTTTTTTGCGTACAGTTATTGATAATCAATGAACCAACAGTACGGAACTCGCTGTCGACGGGGAAAATATTTTAAAACGACCTGTTTTTTAGGCCCTAAGCTTACGCAGACCTGTCAAGAATAGAAAATTGTATTAGGACGATGAATACGTTCTCGCTGTTTTCCAACAGACGGCATTACCAGAATTGCGTGCGTGTAGTTTAAGATGGTAACGCATCTATAAAGAAGTACTATAAGCAAGCTTGAAATTTAGTGTATGTCATTTCGCCGAAGTGTAAACAACTTTCTTTCAAAGTGTTAAAGAATCATGAGTGTAAAATATTCAAAAAATCAATTTTTGTTGCATTGTCCGATAGTATAGACCAGCCTCTCCCAATCTTTTTTAACGGCGGACCTTCTAGGCCTCCGTTCGTCAATTTTGTACGTCTATTCATGTTGTCCGCGGACCCCAGCTTGGGAAACCCTGGTATAGACGGTTATAAACACGGACCTGGCATCGCCGATTGATCGTAAGTGGACAACTTTCATGAATTCCGCACCCAAAACTTTAAACGCGTTTTTCTCGAAATGTCGTTTTTCAAAACGGTGTACACGCTCAAAGGAAGTGTTTTCAAGCGATCCGTCTCAAATTTTGACACAATATTCTTCACGCCATTCTTTATCTTGCTATCCAAGCTTTTTTGTTTGAAATTTCAATTTTTTTTTATAACGATAAACGGTCGAAAAATACGCTAAATTCGATACTTTTTTTTTTAAAACCGCCGCCATTCGGTCAATTTTGATTTAAAAAAACTTCCATAGCAAGGTAGCGGCTTCCATACTGATTAATAATCTTTTTACAAATTTTGTTTCAGATAATATTTACGGCCACAACCGTCTACACCGTAAGGACTCCTTTTTTGCGCAGACATTTCTAATCGTTAATAAATATGCTAAAAAAATAAAAATAAACGTTTAGAAATGTATTTTCTGTTCTTCACGAGTGCTTAAATTTTCCATTAAAAAATCAGATTGACTAGCGTATTTTAACCATAAAAAAAATTACGAAACAAGTAAACAAATCAAATTTTGGGTAAAAAAAGTATTTACGGGGAATTTTACTGCACTACTTTATTCAAAAGAAATCTGTAGCTGATGCACACAGAATTCTTGTTGAGACTAACGGTGACCATGCTCTGTCGGCAACAACATCCAGAGATTGGTTTAGACCATAGGTGACCAACCTGTGGCCCGCGGGCCATATGCGCCCCCCGGGGGTCTGTAGCCTACGGAGCTGGGTCAAATAAACATGAATGTTAACTTTGATTGTACATATCGCCAAAGGAACACTAAAACCAATCTTGCTTGTTCGCTGTAATTACCAAAAAAAGGAAATTAATTGGGAAGGAAGGTTGGCCACACATCCTTTAGACGCTTAAAAAATAATGATTTTGATGTGTTGAATTGGAGGCATTACTTCATGAAGACATGTCAGACACTAGCTGAACTTGCAGAATCGTTGATCACACAACAGTTGCGAAACGTTTGAAACCATTAGGAATGATTTGCAATAAAAATCATTCATTTTCACGAAAAAAAACAGCGAGAGTTTATTCAACATCCCAATATAAAATTCCAAAACAACTCGTTATTCACAGTCTCACTGATCAAAATAAATAAGGTTGAATTTTGCATCGTTAGAATGCAACGAAAATGTATATTTGTCTGTATTCCTTTTATTTATTTTGGCAGATATTCCCTACAAAAAACTTTCAACTATTTTTTACGATATTTATTTAGCGATCTATAATATAAATCTATCTAACCTTCTATAATAATAAAAATATGGAAAATCAAATGTGAAGAACTTTCGTTGCGTCGCAACGGTGCAAACTTCACCACACCAGCGAAGAGACACTCTACTTCGTAACATTGCAACTCATTGATATCGAGGTAGCCGCGTAGAAAAAGTTGATGAACCAACCTGTTGGGGCGACTCGCTTATGGAGCTTTCGCGCCTTCTGTGAGAGCGCGGTGGCAAAGGTGGGGGCGGTTGATTCGGAGGCACGTGGCTGGGCGAAGGTGGTAGTGGCAACGGGACCCCGGGGCTTCCGCTCGACGATGGTAGTCCCGAGAGGGCTCCCATGACACCGATGGTACCGGAAGTGAAGCCGAAGTGTGTCATAGTTTGGGGTTGATGGTGGGGCGCCGGTACGTGTCCAGGCGAACCGAGCTGCGGGCTGCTGCTCGGCGATCCCAGCGACAGACCCGACATGCTCAGTGGACCTGGAGAACCTGGAGGTGGACCTGTACCTGCGTTGAAAAAACGGCCGATTGAGTTTCTTTCCGACGGATAAAACAGCACAAGTACCATGGAGTTTTTCGATGATTATCTCTACTCGACAAAGAAATACCGTGAATTGTGAAATAACAAATAATTGACGTTTTTTTTCGTGATTGCGTGCATTGGAGAATGTTTACGAACCCCCTAAAAGGACTGGCGCAAAGACACTGTGGTCCCCCTTGTGCGTCGACGTCGCGTGAGAAGTGTGCGGCGGCGTTTCCGGCAATTCGGGTGGCGGCGGGCCCTCGGGAGTTGGATCGTGAAGCCTGACACTCGAGGCCACGGCTTGCAACGGGGCCGGCAGTTTCCCGCTCAAACTGCGGGCTTTTATACCCGGCGATTTCAGATTCAAGTCCGGCCATCTTCGAGGCTGCGACAAAAGTATTCGAGCGTTCACATCGGGATTTTCCAATGTCATGGATGAGTGAGCGTTTTTGATGGACCGTTGAGGGGTTAGGCTACTGTGAAAATGACGAACACTCGTTCGTTGCTTGAGGCAACTCAAATTGAAGAGTAAGGTCCAACGTGTGGTGCAGGAATAGATTTATGGTAATCTTATGATTACAACTATGGAACTGCTAGTGAAACTTTAAACGCGTTTTTCTCGTAACTATTGGGATGTTGAATAAGTTCTCGCTGTTTTTTTTTCGTGAAAATTAATGCTTTATTTTGAAAAATCATTCCTAATGCTTTCAAACGTTTCGAAACTGTTGTGTGATCAACTGCTAATGATTGTGCAAGCTCAGCTAGCATCTAGCATGATCCTTTATGCAGTAATGCCTCCAATTGAACTCATCAACGTCATTATTTTGGAAGCGTCTGAACCATTCTCTGCATATTGTTTTCGACAGAGCATGCTCGCCGTAAGTCTCAACAAGAATTCTGTATGCTTCAGCTGCGGATATCTTTTGAATAAAGTAGTGCAGTAAAATTCCCCGCAAATACTCTTTCTTTGGCACGAAATTTAACATGTTTAACAGTACGACAAGAAAGTTGTTTACACTTTGGCGAAATGACGTACACTGAATTTCAAGCTTGCTTATAGTACTTCTTTACACCAGTGGGACACGTTCAAAAATTCGATTTTTGTTTCCTTTTTCGACAAATTATACTTTCAAGAATATCATTATCGTTTATATGAATATCATTTTATCTTGCAAAAATCAATAGTTAAATCTTTAAACGCGTTTTTCTCGAAATGAGATTTTAAAAATTTGCTGACATTGTAACTCGAAGAGCAATTATCCAATTGACTTGAAATTTGAACTGAGTACTTTTGAATATATTTACTCCACAATGACGTAGGATATTTTTGATTGGATGAAAATTGACGATTAGGCACTGAAAAAAACGACCGTTTTATAGGCAAGAAAACAGACTTTTTTCATAACTACGCCATTTTGTTAGATTTTGATCTTTTTCGAAAATCCTACGTCATTGTACAGGAAATACCTTCCAGTTTAACGAATTTTTTTTCTTTTTCGGTTTCAGCTACTCAATCGGCCGGAATCATGTCAGCAGTGGAGGAACTTTTTTTTGCGCCTCCGAAGGCAGCGCATAAGTCGCTTGGATCTCAATATTTTTCTGTGAAAAAATTATCTAATATAGGTCAAATATAGCCAAATATATTTTTAATTTTCCGAAACATTTAATTGAGTACTTTTCTTCCAAAAAATTCCCGCAAATCACCCAAATTTTCAGCGTTCACACTGGTCTAGCCCCTTAAGGCGGGAGATACATTTACAACGATCAAAAAATCGTTTTCTTCTTTTTCTTCTTTAAACGATAGAACTGTAAATGTAGAATATTTTCCCAAAGTTTCAAAGCGAAATTTGAAAAACTCAAACGTTACAGCCCGTCAACGCTGTGCCTCATCGCTCGGATTCGGAGCGTGCGTGAACTTCAAACGCGTTTTTCTCAAAACTGCATTATCGAAATTGGCGTGCAGGATTACTCAAAAACTATTAGGCCGATTGAGTTGAAACTTAGTACAAATATTGATAATATCGGTACCTTCTACTTGACGAGAATTGTTTGTGAAAAATTGGAAAAAAAAACTACTTTTTTAATCCACATTTTACAGAAATGTTGATTTTTTTTTGTAAATGCGTGACATTTTCTTCATTTTAATTACCGTCACATAAAAACTATACATGGTGTAATTGAAAAAATGAATGAATTTTTTTGCAAATCAACGTCTACGGGAAGCTGGACTACACGCCGATTCCCAACTCCCGCAGCGACCTTGCTGTAACACTCTGTCACAGCTCCACCATTTTGATGATGAATTAATTTAAAAAAATTGTTTTGTATACTTAAATATACTATCAAAGTATATCTAAAGTTTGATAATTGTAGAATAATTATTTATTAGTTTAAAAATCCTTCAATATTGCTTATTTTTTCCTGTCTAAATGTATATCCCTCCTTAAACTAAACGCAGGCAGTTCTGGTAACGCCATCTATTGGAAAGCAGCGAGAACTTATTCAACGTTCTATGTTTTTCAAAACGGTGTACGCGGGTTATCGAGCTCTAATGGACGGATTGACTTGAAATTTGGTACACTTATTGAGTGCAATAGTAGTTAAGTCTTGACGAACGTTTTTCTTGTTAACATTTTTTTCCCTCAATTATTAACAATAGTGTCATTCATCTGCGATAAATCGAAAAAAAAAATCATTTTTTTAATGATTGAAACATAATAGCACAAAAAAGCTCGGTCAAGTCTTAGCCAATATTATCTATTGGAAGGAAACAACCCGTTTTTTGGTTCAAATCAAGCGGGTGGTAAAAATCAAGTACACCGTTGAGGCCATCACGTTCAAAGGTCCGAAATTATTTATAACTTCTTCAATTATAAATATTTTTATATGAAATTTGGCACACAACTTTGTTAATATTGCATCTTACTTATTCCTTTACATTTTTTTTAATAATCCTGAAACCTAACCCCTTAAAAGGTTACTGCAATCTGTGCTATTGACAAATAAAAAGTTACCACTCGCGGTAGTTGCCTGCAGCCTCGCGGCTCAACTTCCAGACTCTTGTGAAACAGATAATTGCCGATTTCCGTGTCGGTCATGTTGGGATCGAAGGGTGACAGGTTCTCGATAAAATGCCTTATCCTGGTCTCGACCGATAAGCAGTAAGGCTGATTCTGGTACTGTTGAATCTCGCCGATGATCTCGGCGACTTTTCGTCGTTTGCTGAAATTTATGAGCTCCGGGCTATCCAACAAATAGTCCTTGTTGCCCTCCTCGATGTGAAGTATATTGGTCAGGTACATACCTGAATACAAGACACTTCAGTCAGTCGTTGTAACGCGAAAATCGCGGAACAATGTCAAGATCCTTCAAAAAACACAAAAGAAACGGCTTTCGTGCAAAACTAACCGAAAAATGGTACGCAAGGTGGATTGATGGAGCGCAATTTTTCTTGATATTTTCGGAAATGATCGTTGTGCAACTCTCGCGCTTCTTCCAAAGATTTCTCCAATCGCGCAGGAATTTGCTGTGAAGAAACGAAATCGCGTTACACTCGCTCCATCTGCGGTCGTTGACAAGTCGGCGTGAAGCTATTTGAAAAAATAGTGCAATTTTTCGACTTACTTGAAAGGTAAATTTTAATCTATAGACGGAAGCGGATCCCATGGCACTACTGATGGCTATGACACCGTTGAAATTATTGAGATCCTGCAGCACCATCATAATCTCGATAGCGCGAGAAACAATGGCAACCCTTTCCTCAAGATTCTCGGCTTCTACTATCGTTTTTTCAAGCCATCTCGTAAACTATTTGAAAGAAGAAAATAAATGTGTATTCGCAGAAATTTGCTGTGGTAAGGGTCCATTGTGGATGAAGAAAAGCTCACGTTTGTCGTGTGCTTGATCATCTTCAGTAAATTCGGTGATGTTAGTTCTTTGTCTTTTTTGGGCTCCACCAATTCGGAAGGTTTGACCGTTCTGTACAGCTCGAATTCTAGCAAGGTCAGTTGTCTCGCGAATTCGATGGGATGTAACTGAAAACGGTGTTTGATATTTGAACACGCGATTGGCAACGAATAAAATTGTGCGTCATTAACGATTACAAATTTTCGTACCGTAAGTATTCCCCATTCTTCTTCAGGAACTTTGAGATGCCACTCGATAGGTGGCGGAGATCTTTCGAAACTAAACGTTATTGGTCTCTGCTCGGACGGCTCGCACTTTCTTTGCACAATCTTGATCACCGAGTCAACCCACTTTCTCATTGATTTGCCGCTGACAGTGTCCAAGAACAATTGTAGCCTGTCGAGGAGATTTCTGTCACGCTCGAAGTCGTAAAAGTGATGATCCACCTGGACACAATGGGAATTATATAGTTTAGTGTCCATTTGAATTTACGTGTGCGCGTTTTTTAACGAACGGGGTCTACCGACAGCTGACTCTCGAAGAAAGTCTCGTATATTTATTCATTTTTTAAGGCCTTAGGCCACAGTAACGGGTATAAAAACATGTTCGAATTTAACAATTTTTTTCGTATGAAAAAGTGATTGATTCATAAAATTAATTACACATCTGTTTAGTATGAATATCGAGCTGTTAGAAAATATATATATATATTTTTTTTCGATGTACAAAATGGCCGACTACTCGAAACTTCTCGAAACAGCTTTTTTCCAATTGACGTGACAAATACCTTCAACAATTTTCACTCGATTTACTTCAAATTTAAAAGTTATGTTCCTAATTGCATTTCGCAGAGAAGTACGTACGGAATTCCTGATTAATCGAAAACTTTTCATTTTATGAGCAGTCTATGAGCCGTTATAACGAAATTTTTCACTGAAAATTCATTTCTTAAGTTCAAATACCTACAACTTTTGAATAAAACAATATTTTTTAAATTCCGTACGTACTACTTTACGTATTCTAATGTAGATTGACGAGAATTTTTGTTTTCTGTTCTAGGTAAAAAATTGCGGATGCCAAATGTCACGTCGCGGAGCTCCTAAAAAAAGATAAAAGAAAATATTAGTAGTCGGCCATTTTGTACATAGAAAAAAAAACATTTTCTAACTGCTTGATATTCATACTAAATAGATGTGTAATTAATTTTATGAGTAAATCACTTTTTCATACGAAAAAAAAATTGTTAAATTCGCACATGATTTTATATCCGTTACTGTGGCCTAAGGCCTTAATGTCAGGTTGTTGATTTATAGAAAATGGATATTCGTTTCGATAATTGCCATAAAAACTTCACGGTACTCCGCCACTTTCAATTTTATATAGTTTTGAGTAGTAAAATTTTCTATGGCAACTTTTGACCAATGCTACGCAGTTCCATCACAAATATTTCATCATATCACGAAATATTCGGCAAGGCAGAATGCTTCGAAGACAACAACATATTGATATTTTGGAAGCTTCCACATCGGCAGAAGCCCTATTGTATGGGCCAGGAATTGATGATTCGATGTAAGTAATGTTTTAATTAGTATTTCTATACATAAATCAAGTGTAAAATTGGAAAACTCTTTCAGAAATTTTCAAAAATGTATTACCCAAAAACTATGAACTTTAGCAAAATTTAATAAAGAATACTTTTGTTTTAAAATTGCCCAAAATGTTTAAAAAATAATAATTCATCCCGAAGAACTTTCAGTTTTTGAAAAATTGTTTTACCAATTGGCTATAAACAATTGAATGCTCGACTTTTCGGCAAAAAATTGTGATATTCGGATTCAGCGGATCAAAATACATAAAAAAAAGTTTAGCTTCATCCATCAAGCTCAAAATTTTACGAACATATAATACCGTATCCATATCGAAAAACTTTAAACGCGATTTCTCGAAACTATGTTTTTCAAGCCGGTGACCACTATAACTAAAAAACCACTCGATGGATTTTGATGAAATTTGGTGTGTTTATTGATAGCATTAAAAACTAGTCCGTAATCGACGGATTTTCATTTTTGTTGAAAATTTCGATTTTTTTTTAAACAATAAACGAGCGATTTTTTGGTCGAAAATCGAAAGTTATCTGTCGAAAGCCGCCATTATGTTAATTTTTGACAAAAAAGCTTCGATTAAGGACTAGATTTATTATTAAACTAATGATTTTTTTTGGTTTTTTGATTTCAGATGATCCAGTAAAATTTGATGATGGTCACCGCAAAGCACTACATGCCGAAGGGGGTCCGACAAAGATGGCGATATTTTAATAAATAATCAATATTTTTCTTTGAAAATTTGTACAAGTCATGAAATATAACATATAAGTCTGTGTAACCACTTTTGCAAAACAAACTTAACCACTATAAAAAAAAATTATCGAAAATGCTCGTTTTTTCACGCCTCCGACTGCATCTCACCCTTTAAAAAGACGTTATTCCTCATAAAATTAAACAATGCAACTGACCCAATGCCTCAATACGTTCAAGACTCGAAACTGCACGGGCTGACAGAATTCCTTCCTATATCTTTTCCAGTCTTCTCGCGCCGTTGCTTTGCAGCCCGAGGGTTTTTCCTCCTCGCCGTAGACCAGCGACGGATCCGGTATGTCGAATCTCTCGATAAGCAATGTCAGTAGTTCCTGAGGTGAGCAAAAACTCCTGCGGGGCAATTTCAAGAGGTATTCACTTTTGTTTATTCCTTCGTCGTCCAGAATGGAAAATAAACGTTAAAGCCACGAGTGTTTTACCTATAAGTAGTAAGGAATGTTCGTACGAACGCCGGATCGGCGTAAATGTGATAAGTCAGCCTCTCGACGAGTTTGACCAAAGTTGCACCTTTAATGAGCGGCACACCACCGTTCTCACGAGCCTCGAGGACCAAATTCTCCGGACAATCCTGCTCGGCGAATTTGTACAAGTGTGACGGTGGCAGCCGAAGCGGATGCTTTCTCTCCTCGTCGAGCAATATGCTGTCCAGTGTTCTCTCGAGCATACTCTTCGTATTTAGCATTACGAGATCGGCCATCCAACAGTTTTTGTCCTCGACGGATTTCGCGACGAGGGTCACACTCGGATGATCGCGCGGCGCGATCTCAAAGGCGTTCTTCAGTTCTACCGAAACAAACGATCAATCGACTTTGAACATTTGGCTTGTGCTCTATCATCCTCCATACGCATTATTGACTCAGAAATTCCATGACTTTTCCAGGTTTTCCACACAGTTTTTGCAAATATTCCAGCGAGATTATGGTTAAGTAAATAACACTTTGTTTTCATCAAATATATTTCTCAATTCAATTCTTAGATTGAAAAAGTATTTTGAACTGGATAACATAATTTTTTGAGATCAAGAATATAAAAATGTTGAATTTTAGATAAAATTTAAAAAAACCGAAATTCGAGAAATAATTTAAACACTAAAGTAAAAAAAATGCATTAAAATTAAATACAGAACCTGTTCTTTATTGCAAACAGACATTTTTATGTCGGTGCGAATTTAAAAAAAATATTATAAACACTCGTCTACAATAATAATTGTGTGGTTGTGTATCGACAAATCGAATGCAAATGTGTGAAGCTTTAGAGTAAATTAATTTTTGAAATTTTCAGTGTGTGGCACTGACAACTTTTTTTTGTGTATAATGAAGAATAATATAAATATTGAAAATATATAAGAATATTTATTTTTATACTTTTTTAGTTTATTTTCTCCAGAGGATTTCATTTTTTGTAATTCTCGCAAAAAGTAAATTCTTAAAAAATTGCCGAGAATTTTCAAAATTCCCTGACTTATCCCTGATGATTCCAGGAGGAAAGAAATTAACTCAGTTTTCCGTTTTCCATATGCCTAACAGCTATGTCTATGGCTTTCTTCGTAAAAAGTAACGGCACTCTGGGATTGTGATGGCGATTGATTATTCTATTGCGCCAATGTATTACGAATAATAAGAAAAAATCGCCATGGTCGATCGAACCATTTGATTTTTTTCCGCTTGAACCTTTAAGGTAATCCTATCGTCAGGCTTCAATCCATAGGATTTTCATAATTTTTTTTGAGCTTCACTAAATATATTAATAATCGTCTCTGTAATTTTTCAGGGTCGTTTATCGACCTAATTACAGAGAAAAGAAATATTAAAATTGCGTATTTTTTGTGAAGGAATTCCGAGACGACATACAAGAACCCAATTTCCGGTCGCTACAAAAGTGTATGTAATAGTGGAAATCCGTCAGATTCTTAAAAATAATCAGATTTACGTACTTAACACTTGTAGTAATCCAGTGCTCTCAGAAAAAATTACGCTTATTGACCTAATTTTTATGTAATATCAAGTTTAGTTTGAACTTCCGGTATTGGATTTATTACCACTCGCTACGATAAAGAGACGTGACAGCAAGGCAACAGCTGACTGTAGTCCTAACCTCATCTCACTCATTCGAATTTCCACACATATTTCATTTTTAACCGACATATTTCGCCGACACAAATTTTCCACGCTTTTTACCAGTCGTGGCCCGAATACAATGCTTGATATTTCCCGCACCTGACATTGTTTTGACAGATCGACGTTGAAAAGCATGGAGGTTAAACTCGCCTGGTTGAGTAAAAAGAGACGGAGATAGAACCAATATTGCCAAATATCAAACCTAGAAATACTGCGCGAATCGTTGGAATAACTATTTTTTCATTTTTCTAATTAAACGTGAACATTCATTAAACAGTTTACACATCGAAAATTTAGTTATGACAATTTTTTTGCATGTGTTAAAAATATAAATTGTACAAGTCTCAAATATGATCAGTGGTATGACTAGTGTGGAGCGATAGGACTATCTTAAGTTGGAGGGCTAAGGAACAATATACGATTTTTCAAACCGAAAAGCAACGTGTGAATAAGTTTTGGAGCTGATATTATTGATTTTTGGTACGAACAAACAATGAGCAACAAACCTTAAAACGATTTTTTTTTAAATTGCGTTTCATGCGTTTACAGTAAAATTCCTGTACTTTATCATTTGTCTGCTATTAACTTGGAAGTTTTACACATTCTTTGGTACATCTTCTGGAGTTACTAAATTTTTGTGCAAAATATTCAAAGATCTTCTTGCAACTGAAATGTCTATTACATTTTATTTGACAGAATGCAAGCATGGCTCATTTCTTCAAGAATCAATATTTTTCCACTATTCCTAGGCACTTTTCTAGGATTTTGTGTCTACATTAGGAATAACTCCGGTTTGAGTCTTCAAAATGGAAAAAAAATTCTACAGTCGATTGCTTCAGCAAAAAAGCCTTTAAACACACTACTAGTGTGACAGCATTTTGTATTGAAAAAAGCTGTCAAAAATCGACGTTTTCGAATATATTTTAAGGACACAATTATTCTCCAATAAACTTCATTGGTTTCGTTTTCAAATAATTTAAAAAATCCCATTTCATTTTTCAATCTAACACGGTAACCCCTCAATAATCAAATACATGAAATAATCAAGTATATATAGCTTGCGTTCCGTGTCCTCATTATTCGTAAATTGTTCTTCCAAAAACACAAATGTTGGGATAAATTCCCTAGAAGCCATGCTAATGAAAAAGGAAAACATTAAGGGGTTACGCCCACTTGCGATTTTGAAAAAATCAATTTTTTTTTATTGCATTTTTTTGAAGTGCAATTTGAAGGGCAGTTTTTTTTATGCCCGGAATAGATGACTATGTAGGTTTACAAAAAAAAATTTTTTTTCGTGTAAACTGAAATTGAAACTTTAAACGCGTTTTTCTCAAAATGGCATTTCTGAAGTCGGTGACCAAGATTACTCGAACACTAATGAACCGATCTTCTTGAAATTTTGCAGGCTTATTTAATACATAAAAATGTAGTCTTCAATCGTTCGATTTTTTTTTTTCGAAAAAAAATGGCCGTTTTATAGCCAAAAAACGGCCGTTTTTTTTTCGTTAAAATCGAACCATTAACTTTGACTGTCCGCCAATTTGTGAAAAATGAATATTTTTTAAAATCCTTCGATTAAAGACTAGTTTATACTTATATTTGACTAAATCCATCCGCATTTTTTTTTCAGATGATCCACTTCGCCGCAATGTTGGTCACCGCAAACCGTGTATATAAAAACATTATTTCATTTACGGCCATTTGCCACTAAACAATGTAATATTTTTCAATAAAAAAATTACTGAAAGTTCTTCAAGATGTGTTCTTTAAGATGGTATATTGATCGATCAAAAAAGTTTTGTAGTTTTCATTAAAAAAAATTCATGAAAAAGGCCTTTTTTGCGCTACAAGTGGGAGTAACGCCTTAAAATCACTATTACTTTTCCATACATATCTACAAAATTTCATCAATAGCTCACCTTCCGTGTCTTCTCGATCGATTATATCGACTTTTCTGATAAAAAACCGTTCCTTCAGTCGAAGTTCACCCTGGTGTGCCGGATGTCCGCCGCCGACCCCGACCGCGGCGACACTCACGCTGACTCTTTTGCTGCCGCTCGGCTTGCAGAGCACGAGCAAGCCGTCGAACAAAAGAGCTCGCCTCTCCGTCAATCTGCGACCGTTGCTGCCCACTTTTCCCAGCATGTCCTCTGCCACGACGCGACGCATTGCAAAATTAACGAACGAATTTTTTCACCATTGTGCGAAAGAAAAACAAGCAGAGAAAACGACAGGACTGCGGGAACTATACGAGGATGTTTACCGCGAATGAACTCGTTGCAGCATTGGCCGATGTCTCTTTGGTCCCAGCCATCGACGGTTTTTTGCAACTCGCTCGTCTTCTCGAGAGCCGCGTGACGTCTCGCGCGGCTTTGCATTCGCAGGCCCGTGTCCTTTTTCGGAAGATTTGCCATTGATTTGACCAATTCCATCTGCAACGGGGTCAACACACCTTGAACCTGCTCCAGGGACTCACCATCCTCGGTATTTGGCGTCCGTTTGTGCAATACCTGAATCAACGAAGGTTGCATTGAATGAAGATTGGCGAAGTTTTACGTCCTCGCGGAGGGAGCTTGTTTCTCTCGCGAAAGAAAAACTCGTGACTTCAATGCCAGAAGCCGTCAGATATTTGCAAATGATATTTAGGAAAGATTTCCGCACGCTCGTTTGTCTGGTCGGTTCGACGACGTGTCTGAAGGGACATATGATCATGGGCATGGTGGTCAAGGGATTCGGCAACCTAGGGCGAATGTCCCCATACCCTACCTGTTAGGATATCATGGAAGTTGCAATGCATTTTTCTCGTTCAAAAACGAACGTACGGAAAATTGGCGATGCCTCGTGCTAAGCTGAATATTTCTAGTTTTAAGGGGTAAGGCCACAATAGAATTTTCAAAATTTCGATTTTTTTCAATAAAACGGTGCTTTATCATCATAAGAATAAGTTACTATTCGATTTATAGCAAGAATTTTTTTTCCGCGTCTTTGAGCGTATAACGCAAGGCCACCTCTGGCACGGCCATAGAGTACCTAAAACTTGAAACGCGTTGTTCTCGAAACAGCTTTTTTCCAATAGCGTGACAAATAACTTCAAAAATTTTCACTCGATTTACTTCAAATTTAAAAGTTATGTTCATAATTGCATTGCGCAGAGAAGTACGCACGGAATTTCTGATTAATCGAAAACTTTTCCTTTTATGAGCAGTTTTATACGAAATTTTTCACTGAAAATTCATTCAGATACCTACAACTCACTTCAAATACCTACAACTTTTGAATAAAACAATATTTTTTAGATTCCCTACGTACTTCTCTAGGTATTCTTATGTAGATTGACGAGAATTTTTGTTTTTTGTTCTAGGTAAAAAATGGTGGATGCTAAATGTCACGCCGCGGAGCGCCTAAAAAAAAGATAACAAAAGAAAATAGTAGTAGTCGGCCATTTTGTACATCGAAAAAAAATATATATATTTTTTCTAACAGCTTGATATTCATACTAAATAGATGTGCAATTAATTTAATGAGTAAATCACTTTTCATACGAAAAAAAATGTTAAATTCGTACGTGATTGTATACCCGTTACTGTGGCCTAACCCCTTAAAGGCCACAATTTATCATAGGAAGAATTTAGATGTTCCTATGATCAGTAGTGTCTTCGTATCCATCTAACATATCGAGGAATGTAATTGAATGTAATTGTAATCCAATAGCCGGACACCGAAATCGCGATATGACTCAATAGCCCTCACTCGTCCCTTTTACCAACCAGTGTTGAATATGAATAACTATCGTGAATCGTGATAAATAGCTGTGTCGAATATACTGGATCAATTAACTTATTTCACTGTCGTCGAATATCCATAAGTGAATATCCATAAGTCGAATATCCATAAATCGAAATCCATAAGTCGAAAATCCATACATCGAATATCCATAAGTGAGTATAGAGTATAAATGAGTGCCAGAAATGGCGAGAGGTAGAGATAAGTGAGTTTGTTTGGGTTCCTCCATACTTACTTTTCCTCTACCTCCCGCCATTTTTGGCACTCATTTCTACTCTATACTCACTTATGGATATTTGTACTTATGGATATTCGACTTTTGGATATTCACTTATGGACATTCACTTATGGATGTCCATAAGTGGATCGAAATTCGACTTATGGATATTCTACCCCAATCAACTTATTTATCGCTTTGAAAAACATTTTTTTACTAAGCATAAATTGATGGCGATGAAGTTTGCATCGTTAGAATGCAACGGAAATTCTGTTCTATAGTTTTAATTTCTTGATTTGTATTATGATCTATCATTGTGTTTATAGGTTAAGCTCGTGGATCTCCAACAAGGATAAAAAAAACCGTTCAGCTGACTTTCGTAGCCTACATCGGCGAAATAAATGTGAGCAACAGAGGAAAAACTAAACTTCGTTGCATTCCAACGATGCAAACTTCAACATCATATAAATCGTTCGTATCTTTGTTTATCGTATTCTATAAGGGGTCGTCCATTAATCACGTAAGGCTCAAATGGGGGGGGGGGGGTTGGATAACATCACGATTGATCATGCTGGGGGGGGGGGTGTTGTGACGTATCACGTGTATTTTTTTGTGTAATTGCGCGGACACTGCCGTTTAAATATACTAACAATATATATTATTTCGTTTTTCATTTAAAAATGCCGCACTCTCTATCGCTTGTATCTGACGTTTCTTAACAAACAAATACACGTGATGTCGGGGGGGGGGGGGGGTCTAGAAACCTCACCACATATCCCCATGGGGCAGGCGGGGGCTCAAAAACTGGCCTAAAAAACCTTACGTGATTAATGGACGACCCCTAACGAATGGAAATTAATAACACCAAACGCACACGAATTTTCTGGACAACGGTTGTAAACATTTCATCATCTCGTCGATATGGCACTATCAAGTTGAGGCCAATGTCGGTTCGATGAGTTTTTATTAAGGGGTTAGGCAACTGTGAGAATGGCGAACGCTCGTTCGTCGCTTGAGGCAACTCAAATTGGAGAGGAAGGTCCGAGATATGGTACAGGAATCGCAGAATGAAGGCAAACTTATTATTACAACGATAGAACTGCTAGTCAAACTTCAAACGCGTTTTTCTCGAAACTATGTTTTTCACAACGGTGTACACGATTTCTCGACCTCTAATGAATGGATTGACTTGAAATTTAGTACACTCATTCAGTGTAATAGTAGTTTAGTCTTGACCGACATTTTTTTTCATTGGTTATTGACAATAATAATGTCATTTTTCCTTTAAAAATCGAAGAATAAAAAATACGCAAATGTTTTTTGATGATTGAAACACAGCAACAAAACATCGCGGTCAAGTCTTACAAGGGGAGGGCCCGAACTTGGGGTGACCGATTTTGACGTCCCTTTGCGAGAGTAAAGAATTTTCCAATAGCAATCTACTCTGTAAAGGAGAAAACCCGACTCTCAATTGTTCTCGAGAAATAGCCGATCAAAAAATGCGGCACACTTTATATACCAGTAACGTTGCACTCGGAAACTCTAAGGCAGCATGGCCTAGCGGTTAAAACGTCTGACTACCACGCTGACGACTCGGGTTCGATCCCACTCTGGAGACTTTTTTTTCTTCTTCGTTTTTTATCGATTTTTCATGGATAACATGAAAATTCATATTTATTAATTGAAAATACAAGAAATAAAAAATGAATTTACTACAGTACGGACCATCAGTATGAAATTTCACGCATTGTTACTCTTATTTTTTTTACTCCAAACGTTCAACTGTTAGGGTGAAGGTAATATGAAACTCATTTCATATATATAAAATCAGGTTTTTCTTAAGGGGTAAGGCCACAGTAGAATTTTCAAAAAATCCATTTTTTTTGCTATCACGGTCCTTTATCATCATAAGAATAAGTTACTATTCGATTTATAGCAAGAACATTTTTGTTTCACCGACTTTGAGCGTATAACGTAAGCCCACCTCTGGCACGGTCATAGAGTACCTAAAACTTTAAACATGTTTTTCTCGAAACAGCTTTTTTCCAATTGGCGTGACAAATAACTTCAACAATTTTCACTCGATTTACTTCAAATTTAAAAGTTATGTTTCTAATTGCATTTCGCAGAGAAGTACGTACGGAATTTCTGATTAATCGAAAACTTTTCATTTTATGAGCAGTTTTATACGAAATTTTCACTGAAAATTCATTCAAATACCTACAGCTTTTGAATAAAACAATATTTTTTTAAATTCCGTACGTACTTCTCTATGTATTCTAATGTAGATTGACGAGAATTTTTGTTTTTTGTTCTAGGTAAAAACTTGTCTATGCTAAATGTCACGCCGCGGAGCGCCTAAAAAAAAGATAAAAGAAAATATTAGTAGTCGGCCATTTTGTGCATCGAAAAAAAAAATTCTGACAGCTTTATATTCATACTAAATAGATGTGTAATGAATTTTATGAGTGAATCACTTTTTCATACGAAAAAAAAATTGTTAAATTCGCACATGATTTTATACCCGTTACTGTGGCCTAACCCCTTAACATAGATCATTTTAAAATATTTCATATATACATCAGTTTTTTTTCTTAAAATAAATCATTTTAGCTAACAAAATGCTGTTTGTCTCGTTTTTTTTTGTTTCAGATCAACTGGGTGGCGAAAATCAAGTACACCGATGAGCCCCTCACGTTCAAAGGACCTTCACAAGATTCTTCATAACTTCTTTAACTACTAATATTTGTTTATGAACTTTGGTACACAACTTTGCTAATGTACATACGAATAAATGTCCAAACGATTTTTCAATCATATTACTTATTCCTTCAAAATGATTTTTTTTAAATAGCCCCGATTTTGAGGTCGTCACAGTAGCCCTTGAAATCTGTTTTTTTCGAAAAGTAATATGATGCATCGAGCAATAACATATGTTCGATAAAAATATCCAAGAGACTCCGGAAGCGTTTCAGGGATTTTTTGTCTACGTGGAAAGGCACTTACCTCGATATAATCAAAATACAGAAAGCAGTGCCAGACGGGTTGGAGCAAGAGTTTTGGTAGATAGTACTTGACGGCTTCTTTGAAACCGTGGCCGGCCGCTCGCAGCGCCGCACTAGCCTCGGGTCTCGACAATAACCTCGTCAGAACTTCTCGACTAGCTGGACTGTTGATGTCCCTCGCGTATCTGTGAAACATCATTGAATCGTCGAATCAAATGATATGAAAAGAATCGTGATTGTGTGTCGTAAGGGAGTATAGATTTTTTTTTCGTATATTTCAATCGTCGCAGTATCGCACAATCGTACTTGATGTACACGTCGAATTCCGCGGCCTCCGCCAACTCCTCGAAGCACGAGCCCACCGTTGGCGTTTGCTTCTCCTCCGTTATTTCTATTATGTCCTCGAGACTGCCGAGCAACGTCACCGTTACTTCGTATATGTCCATTATGTTGCTGAAAAGACTCTCGAGCTCGCCTCGATCGGGTGCCAGTTTTGCAATTTCTTCCCGAAAAACCTATGCAGAAGAAATTGAAATAATCATCTGCTGGAGTTCAGGGCAGTGCTGGAAAGTGGAAATAAAATAAGCATAGTCGAACTAATTTCTGAATGTTCAGAATCGTTTCGGATGATTAAAGATGGTCGGGCGTTTCACCAATGCATGTTAAGGGGCTACATCTACCTATGTGGGTCAAAAATTGCATTTTCCAATAAACTTTCATTCGATAGTTGTAAATTTATAGTTGCCAAATTGGTAACGATTTATTTTACGTTATCGAAAGATTCCCCTGTTCCCTCCCCAACTGGGCGCCAGCCACAAGGTTGTTAGGCCTCCGTGGCAAATTTATAAGGTTGGGAAAGCAAGCGGGAAACTAACGCTACCCCCACTCCACTACCAATGTGTTGTAGTAGAGTGGGGGGAGCTGCGACATGCTGAATGCCTATGATTGGTTGAAAAATGCCCTCTCCCCACCCAATTCTAATCTTCTTATTAGTTTAAAAGTTATAATACAACTTATATTACAAATATATTACAAAAATGATTACTTTATATAATTTTTACTTAATATTATATACGGTTACTTATATAAATAAATTATATAAGTAGTTATATAAATTAATGTTACTCAATATTGACTCATATAAGAATTATTATACAAACAAACAAACAAACCCAAAAAAACCCAATTATATACCTCAATGTATCAATATTCTTTGAAAAATAATAAAAACCAACCCATATTATTTACGTGTACCTGTTTTTTATTACCCGAAAAGTCCGATTACATTTTCAATACCATGAGATAGTTGCACTTTGTGTAATATCTGTAGATTTTTTCATAGATTTTGTGTGCTCGGGTTTCAATTGGTCGCCACGTTGTTAAAGAATTTTTTTTTGAAAATCGACGACCGTTAAAGACTCGTGTTTATTGTTAACCTGAATAAACTCGTTCGGCTTTTAGATTTCGGATGGACCGTTTAAGCTGAAGAGTGTCTACCGTCAAACGTCTTGAAAAATATTTAATCATCTGCCAGCAGCCATGTTTTTGTTGTTCTGTATTTGTGTTGATTTTTTAAAAAGACTCTCAATATATGTACCTTTGTGTTTAAAAAACTGCGTTTCTTTTTCATCCACCGTTTCTCAGGGGAAAAAATCGGAATTTGGGATTTTTTCAGGCCTCTAGGTAGATGTAGCCCCTTAGAGGACTTCAAAGTCAAAATTCCGATATTATATATACAGTTGCATGCAAAAGTGTCCGGCCAAAGATAATTTTATGATAAAGTAACGTTTAAAGGATGCAAAATGGAAACACGAATATATCATCGTAAAGTTCTTTTATTATGCAATCAGAATATGTAATTCAAAAATTGTTCATGACGATTAACAATTATTTGTAAGAAAAATAACACGATTTGCTCCTCATAAATGTCCGGCCAAATTCCAAGAAGATATAATTCGCTTCGCTTTGTTTACGTTATCAGTCGCGAAATCATGTAAACATTGAGAGCTCCATTCCTTTTGCATTGTACGATCAGTAACATTCAGTCGAGATGTCGAAACGCGCGTCTTTAGATATACGTAAAGTGGTTATCAAGTTGCACAACGAAGGAAAAGTTTCACGTGAAATAGCTAAAATTTTGGCGATTTGGAAAATCGACTGTTAACGATATATTAAATAAATTCAAGACTACAGGTACTCTAGAAGATAAATACTGTCCTGGGGGACCTAGGAAAACAGCTAATCGCGTCGATAAAGTGATCAAAGGCTGTCGCAGGCGTGAAAAAGAATGCTACAAACATCGCAGGTGGATTACGCGATGAAAATTTTGCTGACATTAGCCAAAGTACTGTTTCACGTAGACTGACAGAAGTGGGACTTTTTGGACGTGTTGGAGTTAAAAAACCGCTCACCAGTAAAAAAAATAAGAAGGCCAGATTAGAATTCGCGAAAAAATACCAGAGCTGGACTGTTGAAGATTGGAAAAACGTGCTGTTCTCAGACGAAACTAAAATTAATTTGTTTGGAAATGATTGGAGAAGGTACGTTCGACGACCAAAAGGAACTAGAAATGATTCGCGATATCAAACGCCAACTGCGAAATACGGTGGAGGTAGCATTATGCTATGGAGTGCATTCTCTTGGAAAGGCGTCGGTCCAATCTTTAAAATTGAAGGCACTATGAACTCTGCTATGTATAGAGATATTATATTAAAAGAAATGCTGCCTTATGCTCGTCAGAATATGCCAAGAGGATATATTTTTCAGTAAGATAATGATCCAAAACATCGATCACAGCTCCTTCAGCAGGTTTTTAGCAAGAAAAATATTCGAGTTTTAGAGTGGCCGAGTCAATCTCCGGACTTGAATCCCATAGAACATTTATGGCAAGAGTTAAAACTAAGAGTAGGAACTGAACATTGTGCCAATAAAGCTGCTTTGTGGGGAAAAGTTCAAGAGTGGAAAAATATCTCTCAAGATAGAATCATCAAACTTATTGAATCGATGCCTCACCGATGTGCTGCCGTGATAGCTTCGAAGGGTATGGCTACCAAGTATTGATGAAAATCTTACATTTATTACCGTTTTCAATTTTTTTTCGTGAGTTACTATATTTTTGCTCTGTATACAGTGCGTAATTCGTACTTGACCGGATAGTTATGAAAAAGCGAAAATAGTTATTTTGGTTATAAATAATTATGAATAGTTATATATAATGTTTCAATAACACGTTTCGATTGCATGATAAAAAAACGTTACGATGATATGTTTGTGTTTCCATGTTGAATCCTTTAAACGTTACTCCATCATAAAATTATCTTCGGCCAGACACTTTTGCATGCAACTGTATATATTCCAAGCCCCCAAGTAGATAATCTTGAAATTCCTACTCAAAACTCCACTTGAAAGTAAAAAGATATCGCGAGTATTGCCCGCAGCGGTTTTTCCCTAACGCTTACCTTGATGATCATGTGAAGATCGCGAAGATAATGGCGTTCGTCGTGTATGAGATCGCGAACGGACTCCTCGTAGGTTTGCGAAACAACGGCACCCAAACTGCTCTGAGGTCCTTCGGTGCAGTCGTCTTGATAAAATACATCCATCAGTGCCTGACGAAGTTTATTTTCATCATGAAAAAAAGAGGAGATACAGTTAATTAGTTGACTCCGAAATATTCAAAAAATGCTATGGGTAAAATGGATACGAAAGAAAAAGTTAGTTGGTTACACGAGTCAGGTCGGTGCTACGATATTACGTCGAAAACTGAAATCGTGTGTGACGATAGTACAGAGTCGATCTAAGAGTTATCGGTGAATTCACGTCATGCAAAAAGTGGCTGGTAAGGAGAGTAAATGGAAACGTAAATAATGGCCGAAGAATGCATTGTTCAACGATTATAATGTAATTGAATTGAACCGTTCGGTAATCCATCAATCAGCACCTATTTTCGTACTTTTTTTCTTATTCTCCCTCCTTTTCATTGCTTCGTTTGAATAAAATTTCTCACTCTCTCTCTCTCTCTCTCTCCCTGATGATTTATCAGTAATACTTTCTTATTCAGAATGTCATCATTCGTCAAGTTGTTTCTAATTTGGTGAATGAATTATTTCGAACAAGTATTCAATGACACCGAGAGGTCCTTGCAATTGCGCGTTTTCGGATCGAACGATTAAGGGGTTAGGCTACTGTAAAAATTTTAAAACACTCGCCCGGCGCTTGGGTCAACCCAAATTGAAGTGGAAGGTCCAACATATGGTGCAGGAATCGTAGATTAAAGGTGATCTTATGATTACTACCATAGGACTGCTAGTAAAACTTTAAGGGGCTATACCAGTGTGTCACGTTCAAAAAATCGTTTTTTTTGCCTTTTTGACGGTTTATACTTCCAAGAATATCATTATCATTTATACCATTTACATCAATATCATTTTATCTTGCAAAAATCGATAGTTAAATCTTTAAACGCGTTTTTCTCGAAACGAGATTTTTCAAATTTGCTGACATTGTAGCTCAAAGAGCAATTATCCGATTGGCTTGAAATTTGACCTGAGTACTCTTGAATATGTTTACTCTACAATGACGTACGATATTTTTGATCGGATGAAAATTGACGATTTGGCATTGAAAAAAATGACCATTTTATAGGCAAGAAAACAAACTTTTTTTCATAACTACGCCATTTTATTAGAATATGATATTTTTAAAAAATCTTACGTCATTGTACAGAAAATACCTTCCAGTTTGACATTTTTTCCTTTTTCGGTTTCAGCTACTCAATCGGCCGGAATCATGTCAGCAGTGGAGGAACTTTTTTTTTTGGCGCCTCAGAAGGCAGCGCATAAATCGCTTGGATCTCAATATTTTTCTATGAAAAAATTATGTAATATAGGTCAAATATAGCCAAATATATTTTTTATTTTCCGAAACATTTAATTGAGTACTTTTCTTCCAAAAAATTCCCGAAGATCACCCAAATTTTCAGCGTTCACCCTGGTATAGCCCCTTAAACACGTTTCTCTCACGACTATGCTTTACAAAACGGTGTACACGATTTCTTGACATCTAATGAACGAATTGACTTGAAATTTGGTACACTTATTCAGTGAAATAGTAGTTTAGTCTTGACCGACGTTTTCCTTCTTAACATTTTTTAAATTAGTTATTAACAGTAATGTCGTTTTTCCTCGAAAAATCGACAAAAAAATTCTTATTTTTTGTATAGTTGAAACACGATAAAGAAAAAAAGCTCTGCCTTAGCAAATATAATCTATTTTGAGAAAAGGAGTTTTTTTTTGTTTCAGATCAGCCGGGTGGCCAAAATCAAGTACACCGTTGATCCCTTCACGAGATTGTTTATTCTCTTCTCTAATTATCAATATTGTTTGGTGAAATTTGGTACACAACTTTGTTAATGTACATACAAATAAATGTCCCGACGATTTTTCAATCATTTCTTCAAAATATATTTTTTGTAAATAACCCTGATTTTCGACTTGTCACAGAAGCCTAACCCATTAGCACATAAATCACATTCACCATTCACGCATTCCAGAAGAATGCAAATAGCAATAACAAAAAGTGGCGTATGTTTAATGCGATGCAGATAGAAGTTCACTCGATAATAAGACAAGTACGTTTTGTGAAATGTTTTTCCAGCTCGTGTTAGATCAATCAATAGTAATAAGATTTGGATTTGACCAATGTAAAACTATCACCAATCGATTGTTTGAAAGCTCAAAATAATTTACACCGTACTTCAATTTTTCAAGGACAAATTATCGACATTTATCGTTCAAGAATGAATTTTTTGCGTTGAAAGTTTCTAAACCATCTCCAGCATAATGGTCACTTCTCTTTAAAATCTAATTTATGTCGTCGCCAATATTGACCGTATTTTTAACCAAAGAAGCGATGTGGCCACAATGAAAAAAGCGTCGACAATGTCTTCCATTGACGACCAAAAATCGTGGCAAACTTTTGAATGAAACGGACACGAATTTTTCATACGATTTTAATATAAATTACCAGACTTGTATTTTCCTATACGGTGATCTGTAGATCGTAAAAAAAGCGTTTAGAAATTCAAGCAGCGCTTAATCTCTTACGAAAATCAATCTTACGACACTTAGCATTGAATGGCATTCGCCACCGCTCTCAAAGCTGTTCAATCAGATCGAACCGAAAATTGTACGCACCACGAAAAATAAATTCACGTCGAGTACACACAATGAACATCGCAATTGTTTCGTCCTTTTATTTTTATCGCAAAAAACACAAACACCCAGTGCAGGCTCAAATAATGCATGACACGATATATAGTCGATCGATGAATAAAAAGGTAAAAGAAAGTCTTTTGGGTGTTTGCAAGTACGTACCACCTAAAACGGCACGAGCGAAGAACGTACATGGGGTTGGTGTTGTAATATTGTTAGTGAAAGCATGTAATAAAGCAGAGAACATATGCAGCCACAATATTAACCATGTGACTATTCTAGGCGTGAAAAAAGTCATAAATTTATCTAATTTCATAATTGGATTTGAGAGGGAGATGCCTTTAGGCGAAAAAAAAAATCGCTGATTTTCATGATTTTTCTTTAAAAGGAAAGATTTCTTCACCATTTTCGAGACTTAGGGTTTGTTTTATTATTACTTTTGGCTGTTATATGGTATATATTTTATTGTATTAATCTTTAAAAATGGCGGAGGTATGGAACAGTCTTCTAAACGGCATTTTCGTTAAATCGTGCTAACCTTACTGTCTACAACATGATCCTAAATGGTTTTGAAAATAAAAAAAGTATTTTTTATTGCAAAATGGAGCCATTTTATCGGAAAATTCAATCTTTTTGTTTCAAAGCGTACAATTTCATCGATTTTGAACATTTCTCACTTTTTCTTGGTTCATATTCTGCGTATGAGTGTCAATAAAAGAAAAACCTTCGTTGGTTGTTTTCAGATTAATGCCGCCGACGCTACGTGTCACGTCGTTTGACAACATCCGCCATTTTTGAAGATTAAGGCGGGAGCCTGCATTAGAAGGTCGAAAAATCGTATTTTTTTCTTAAATCGATAGATAAACTATCCACGAATATATTTACAAAGTTACAGAGGCCAATTGTAAATATTTTCGAAGATACAAGGGAAGAGAAGCGATTGATATTTGATATTGATATTTCCTCCTATTGAAAACTTTGAAGCGCGTTTTCTCCAGTTTTCATTTTCATGATTTTTCCAAATTAGCGGGCGTGATAGCAAAAAAAGTAAACGTCCTATTGAATCAAACCAAAGTTTATTTTCTTCAGTATGAAAATGTCTTCTAAGTGAATTAAAAAAGTCGCTGAAAAAGTCTTTTTAAATATTTTTTATAGCACGTTAAAGTATTTTTTTTAACACATTTTTTTTTCAAACCAGAGAAAAGTTATAATTTCACGATTTGTTCAGCTTTTTCTTAATGCACCCAGAAGAAAAATATATGAGAATTGAAAATTTTATTGGTTCATTCGGTTCAGTCAAGAATTACGAGCTGCAAATTTCCCGCTGATTGGGGACTGCAGTGGCAAAACGAATATGGAGCAGGCTGATAACTCTACAGTCATTTATTGTTTCATGTTGAATTTTTTGTATACATTTCAAATGCACATGAAAAGACACCTCAATGTTTACTGGGCTCACTTGTCTATTTCCCTTCTAAAAAAATCCCGAAAAACGCTTTTTTGGATCTTCTGATTCAGGCTCCCCCCTTAATAAAAATTGAAAAATACCATGTAACAGCCGAAAGTAGTAATAAAATAAACCCTAAGTCTAAAAAATGGTGAAGAAATCTTTCCCTTAACAAAAAAATCATTAAAACCAGCCATTTTTTTGCCTCGTTTCTCGTCTTTTTTTTCTCGTTTTGCAAGAAACGTCGACTTTCAGTCTCAGAGCTCTTGGAACGTTCCAAAAAATCGGAAAATCGCTTTCATGGAAAATATAATCCGACTAAATTCGTATCCTTGTAATCTCGAAAAACTGTCGCGCTGTTTAATAAAAAAATCCGCACGAATACGAAAGCGTGAACCCTCTATTTATTTTGTAAACTATTTTCAACCTCTATTTTGGAGAGTTTTTTAATAAAAAAAAACTCCAAGTGGGGCAAATTCTAAAAGTTTGTCGATCATTAGAATCGAGACGGTAAAAGTACAAGCGAAGCGCATTGTTTGTCGTTGAAGCAATGATCTCGATGGCATTAAATAAGTCATTCATAATATGCAGCGGATCGTGAATGTTCAATATGTTCATAGGATTTTCAATAATACTTTATAACTAAGAGTAGTTTTGGCGAAAAATATGATTTGATTCATATATCCTACTTCCGCCTCATTTTGAATTCTTGGACAATCTTTCTCTGAGAGGATGAAAATTGTTGTTTTTTATCCGAAAGCAACGAGAAAATTCAGTTTGTCCGTGAACGAGCAACATTATTTTGCGTTCGGTTCAACTTGGGTACGATAAAAATCGAAAAATCAAAATAACTATAAATTCACACAGAAATCGAGTGGATTTTAATTTCCTATAAGGGAATTCCGTTCGTCCATTGAGGTAAATAGAATCTGACTAGATTTTAAGTTCGCGTAATTCATTCAATGTTTGAAAATTCTTTGCAATTAAAGAAAAAAAAAAGAATTGAAAAATGTCAGAATAAAATCTGGCTGGATTATAATTGAGCGTAACTCTTCCCCCGTTAAAAATTTTTCCTGCAATTCTGTTGACAAAGAGTCTGACAGTAAAATGTAAGAATTAAACTCGTTGCCCCAATCGACAGCAATCGACAGTGCGATTGAAGTTTGCATCGTTGGAATGCAATGAAAATGAATACTTATGAGTTTCTTTTCATCTCTTTCGGCAAATTTTGCCAACAAAAGTTCCCTAATTATTTTTCGAGACGCTTATCCAGAGATCTGCAATAAAAAAACGCAAGATAAGAATTTTGCAAAACAAAAACAAAAGGAAATTAAATTGTAAAAAAGAACATTCTTGTATTCCAACGATGCAAACTTCAACACCATATTCGACGGCAATGTTTGAACAAAGTAAATCAATTAATGAAATTATGGAAAATTGACAGAAAGAGAAGAATTGAATTTCGATGGGCAGAAAATATTAAAATGAACGTCTCGCGTTCTGAAGAATTGAAGGCCCTTATATACCTTTGAGAAAAAAAGTGATCGCTTTTGACTTAAATGATGTACAAACATCCCAAAAATGAAAGGTGAAACCATGTTTTCAAAATCGGGCGGACTCGTAGCCCTGACAATTTTCAACCGATTGACTTCAAAATTCAACCGTAGCTTCTTAAATAGATTTACTATCGAAGTACACACGATTTCCACGGTCCTTCAACAATGACGGGTTTTTAAAAACACATTAAGGCCGTTTTTTCAGTCGAAAACGCGACTTTTTTTCAAAATTTTGCCAAATTTGCAAAAATCAATATTTTGTAATAATCATGTGTACTTCGCTAGCGAAACTCATGTAGATTACGAAAAAAAATTGTTTTCTGTTCCAGGTACTCATGTGCGTCTCCAACGAGTCCGTCCGTGGACGGCCTAAAAAAGGCGTACTCTTTCTACCGGCCACTGGGCCGCCACTTTGTATTTTTTCGGAAAACAAAAAATTGACTCGACCGAATTAAAAATTCACTCAATAAAAAATTGGAAATTAATTGCTTTATTGGTATCTTCAAAAAAAAAAAAAAGCCTTTTTTCGACCACCCAAAGGTACGTAAGGCCTTGGCAATATACAATTTTCATATAAATTCAGTCGCTTGTTTTTTTTCTGTACTGCGCAAACACATTCGTTGGACCGAACGAAGAATACTTAAATCTCGTTACTCGTAAAAAGTTGCAAAGATCGTTTACCAGTATTTGGTATTTCATCACGAAAATCCTCAAATAGAATTGTACGATGCGAGCGGATGATTGAGGCAAAAAGCTCTACGTATGATCAACTGGATGAAGAAAAAGCTCCGTGAGGCAGCGCGAGAAAAAAGCTCGAATTCGTACGTATTTTCCATCTCGAATTCCAATGTCGGCATCTCTTGAAATCTAAACTCCTTCGTAGCAAAGGGCAAGTTTCGAGTCGAAGAGATTAATGCTAGCAAAAAAAATGCTGCTTGATTGATAGAATGAAAACCACGCGTCCTCCCGTCGATCGGTAATACTAGATAATAAAGCTACACGATAAACGCCACACTATTTCATATGGTACATTAAACGTCACGTTCCAAGATAGCGATTCGCATGAGCGTGTTTCAAATGTATTTATTCTTTCTTTTTTTCTTCTTTTTGTTCTGTCCACGAGCAACGTGTTCTGTTACGCATAAAGATCTGCGAAGATTACTCTGGAACGTCAAGTTTTAATCGTTCATTCATTAACGTGTACGTTAATCAATATGTGCAGCACAAAGACGAACAGTACGAGCTTCAACGTTTTTCTTTAAAAATGATATGTTACCGTGTCTGCATACATCGCAACTCTTATATCTTCGCATGATATCTCGACGTGACGTATGTTCTTGACATAATTTCCAGCTAGCTGAAATTTCACAAAATAAACACTTTCATTAGTAACATACAATAATTCACGAAGCGAACGCGTGATTTCATTTTTTAGTTGCATTTGCGAAATCGCAATTTTAAAATAATTGAGTATTTACATTTGAGAAGGGAAAGAGGTCGGACAAAATGAGTTGTTGGGTGAAAAATAATTGTTTTCCGAATTGGCAAAATAACAATTTGTGATAACTTTCTAAAAATATTATATACTTTGAATGGCTTTTGAATAGAAAAATGTGACTGGAGGGACTGCATAAGCTTGATATTTCAAAAATACAATTTTTTCGTTTTTTTTTTCATAGTATTATAATACTATTTGTAAAATTAACTACGAACAAACGATTTTTTCGTGTTTTGTACGAAAAATACGACTTTTTAGTATTTTATTTCATAGTTTTGTGGTCTAGGGTTTTAACTTTTATTTATAACGGTGTTGAAAAAATTCCAAAAATTGACCGATATATCGGGCTACATCTACCAAAGTGGGTCAAAAAAATTCATTCTCCAAAAATATTTTTTCATAGTATTGTAATGCTATTTTTGCAAAACTATTAACATACGATTTTTTCGTATTTCATTTCATAGCTTAGTATACATTTTTTTTACGCAGTATAAGTTTTTAGTAAAAATTTTTTTCATAGTATTGTAATACTATGTTTAAATGAACTATAAACATACGATTTTTTTGTATTTTATTTCAGAGCATAGTATTTTATTTTATTTAGTAGCTTAGCGTCTAAACTTTTATTTGCAACGGTTTTGAAAAAATTCCAAAAATTGACCGAGATATCGGGCTACCTAGGTGAGTCAAAAAATTGCATTTTCTAAAAATATATTTTTATATATATATATATATATACTTAAAAATATATTATATATTATATATATATATTATATATATTAAATTAAATATTAAATTAAATATATATATTAAAAATTATTCTAAATATTTTTCGTATTTATTTCATAGTTTTGTGGCCTAGAATCTTAACTTTTAATACAAAGAAGGTTTTGAAAAAATTTACCGAAATATCGGGGTACATCTACCTAGGTGAGTGAAAAAAAATACATTTTCCAAAAAAAAAATGTTACTATAGAAACTTTTTTTGGTAAATGTATTTTTCTTTCATAGTATTGTAATACTATTTTAAAAAATAACTATCAAAATACGATTTTCTCGTATTTATTTCATAGTTTTGTGGCCTAAAGTCTTAACTTTTAATGCAAAGGTTTCAAAAATTTCCAAAAATCGACCGTGATATCGGGCTACGTCTACCCCGGTGGGTGAAAAAATTGCATTTTTCAAAAATATTTTTTTCGATGGTATCACCTTTTAGCTATATTCCCTGAAATATTCTTAAAGTTGAATGAGCTACAGCTTCTAACAGTCGGCCGGGCGAGCGGCAGCAGCACTATACTTCAAACTTTAAACGCGTTTTTCTCGAGAAACTGTTTTCAAAGTCGGTGGCCATGAGATTTCGGGAACCACGTGATGGATTGTCTGAAAAGTTACAGGAGACACGATGAACCTTTGAAGGCCGTTGACGATCTCCCTTTTTAAAAATCAATCTTCATTTTTTAACAGTTACTTAAAAATGATGACTTTTTTCCATAGATTTTGTATGCTCGAGTTTCAATTCGTCGCCACGTTGTTAAAAAAATTATTTAAAAAATCGACGATCGTCAACGACTCGTATTTATTGTTAACTCGAATAACCCGTTTGGTTTTTTGTTTTCGGATGGACCGTTCAAGCTGGAGAGCGTCCACCGCCAAAAGTCGCGAAATAAATTTCTTTATCTGCCGGCGGCCATTTTTTTGTTGTTTTCTGTATTTTTTGGTGATTTTTTTTTCAAAAACCCTCAGTGCATGTACCTTTGTGTTAAAAAAATGCGTTTATTTTTCACCAACCGGTTCCCAAACAAACGAAAAATCGGAATTTGGCCGTTTTTGGGCCCCTAGGTAGATGTAGCCCCTTACGGCGATTTTTTTTAAGGGAGATTTTTTTTTATCACCGACTGCGCTACAGCGGACCGCTCCGCTGCGATATACCCTTTTTTCTTTTTTTTTTTCGAAACGTCAAATTCGGACAAAGCATAGATTATAACATTTTCTATCGTAAGTCTGGATGATATTTAGATCGGTTTATCGAATTGCTTATAACAAATGATAAAACTTGTATTTTTTGTTGAAAATCATACTTTTTGCTTATTTCGTAACTTTCAAAATAAAAAAAGTACCCGCTATACGAAATATTTATCATTATACTAAAAGTGCATGTTTTTATTTTTCGTTTCAGACGTTTGGCCATGCAGCACCGGCGGGATAAACATTGAAGTTGTTAAATAATAATAAATACAATGTTTATCAACATTTTTCAATTTAAGAAACTCGAGCTTCGCAAAAAAATGTACTAATTGTGTGAAATTCCGACCTCCTCATTCCAATACTCTCATCAGAAAAAATTTTGAAAATCGATCTGACTTTTGGGCCTTATTATGCTTATGCAGGCCCGTATTTGGCTTTATTTGGGCCTTATTGCGCTTATGCAGGCCCGTATTTGGCTTCCTTTGGACCTAATTATGCTTATGTAGGCCCGTTAAAAAATTGAAAAACGAAAGGTATCCAAGCTACTAATTATGTGATGCACAGAAATAGATTTCAAACTTCATTCGGAATGAATCGAAAAACTTGTAGTTATTTTATGCGCCGTCATTATCTCCATTTCGCTTTTTTCTTTTTGGTTCACCCGAATGTGCCTATTGGTCATTGCAATGACGTGCTACATATGTACTGTTTTGCGAACGAACCTTCAAAATATCCGCAGAGATGCATTCGAGTACGCCAACGACAAATAGACTGACTTGCGTGTCAATCTTGTGTTGCAATACTTCCTGAAAGATCATATAAAGTGGATCAGTATGGAAAGATTGAGGCAAAGAAACTACAAACACATATATTCACAAAAGAAAAAAACAAGTGCGTACTTTTTGCAAAAGCTGATGAATCTTGTCGACGGGAAGGACAAGCGACGACTTCTTCTTCCCCTTTTCTAAGGCATCCTTGGCATCTTTCAGGGCCCACTCGTAGATAGCAGTGGGAAACGTGTGTTTGACTCTTTCCTCGACGTCCTGAGGCGTGTGCGGCGGCGGATCGCCGCACAGCATGCCCAGCATTCTTAAGATTAGGCTCTCCACGTAGTCCAGGGCATCCTGACGAGCTGCGAGACTCGGATGCACTTGTCCCAGTACCTGAAATGACGTTTCTTCCGTAAGAAAGACAATACATCGACTGAAGATGTAAGGTGCGAGTGGCAAAAATTTCAATTTCTCAAATATTAGGTGTAGGAAAAAGAAATCCATTATTTTTGCATGAAATTGAAGGCAAAAATAATGGATCTCTTTTTACTACACCTAATATATGACTCAGATGGAAATGAAAATCAGTTGTAATTGGCGTAATGTGTAAAGTGACGGTGTTACTGTACGGTGTTGAAGTTTGCATTGTTGGTATGCAACGGAAATTTCTTCTTTATTTATTCATATTTTTATTAGTATTGAAACACTTTTTTTTTCAAATTAAGCTTATGGAATCCTAATAAGGACCATAAAAAATGTTTCAGTGATTTTTGTAGCATAAATGGGCCGAAAACAATTGGGTAATGAGAAAGAAAAAAATGGTTGCGTTCCAATGATGCAAATTTCAACACCATGTTGCTGTTCCTATGGTGATGAAGTATGCATCATTGGAATGCACTGAAAAAGCGTCTCTACTTTTAAATTATTATCTGAAATATTTTTTTGGATATTTGACGTACCAAAGAAATATTTTTATTGCGTTTCAATGATGCAACATGCATACCATTTTTCCGAAATACGTACATATTAATATGTTGAAGTGTTATGTTAAATGTTAATTGTTAATATGTTAAATGTTAATATGTTCAACTATGTTAAGGCAAAACGCTTGACCAATTTTCAAGCCGCTCAACTTTTTGCAGCATTGCCATAGCGTTTAGTAAGGACGTATGAGCGAGCCTGATTAGAAAATACCCAAAATTTCAGGACGTAACAATTACACTACAATTGTGTAGCGAATGTCATGAGATTGAAGTTTGCATCATTGGAATGCAAACAAAACTAATTCTTATGAATTCCTTCAATTTATTTTGGCAGATTTTGCGTACAAAAGTCCCTCAACCATTTTTCAAAATATTGAATTAGCGATCGCACAATATCAATGTACGAAGAAAAAAAACATTCATAATAATAAAATGAGGAAAATAAAATGTAAAAAGTGGAACTTTCGTTGCATTTCAACTATGCAAACTTCAGGACCATGCGAATGTCTGTGAAATCTATAAAAAAGTTTCTTTCATACATCAATAACCCACGCACAAAATCTAAAACCTTCCATACCATTTTCCAATGCG
The DNA here is from genome assembly GCA_944452715.1 of Ophion slaviceki. NCBI lineage: Eukaryota > Metazoa > Arthropoda > Insecta > Hymenoptera > Ichneumonidae > Ophion > Ophion slaviceki. The sequence goes on from OX101785.1 coordinate 11,861,268, forward strand.
ATTGAATTTTGTATCGTTGGAATGCAATGAAGATGATTATTTTTCAATTGCTCGAACTTCTTCTCGCAAACATCCGTTACGAAAATTCTTCAATCATTTTTTAAAGCAGCTCATTTAGAGATCGAGAATGTAAATCTAAAAAAAAATATTTTGTAAAATACTGACAATGAGGAAATGAAAAAATTAAGAAATTTCGTTGCATTGCAACAATGGAAACTGTGAGACCATGTTTTTTATTACATCTTTTCTATTCCTCTTACATCTGAAACAACTGCAAATTAAGAGTGACCTAATTCTTTACCAGTTCACCAGATCCCAAATTTCGCACAATCTCCACCGTTGGAATGCACCGAAAGTTCTTTTTTCATGTTTATTTCTTTGTTTTCCATCATTCAAAATCGTAGGCCGCAGATTTTGACTGTAGATTTCCTATGAGGATTCTAAAAAACGTTTAAGAGTTTTTCAGAACTCGAATTTGTAAAAATAAGGCTTGGGTGCCTGAATTTTCGCTGTGTTCCAAAGATGCAAACTTCAACATCACAATTTCGCATACAGGCTTAGGAAGAACGAATTAATGACTTATGTCATCTTTGTCGCTGTGCTACAGTTTCTGTGAGACTGCCCGACAACTCGAATCTTGCTAATCGAATTGCAAAAACAAGATTGCAGCTACCATCAATTAGTCAGAGGTGAATTTTGAGATATCTCAATGGCAAGGAAGTCTTGAGAAAAAAACCGTATAAGTCGGCAGAGGCGTTCTGCTATTCATGGTGGTAAAGTTTGAACCATTGGAACGCAACCAAAGTTCATTGTTATATTTCAACTCCCTTGGTTTACCGTCTTCCTTTAAATTCCAGCTTCCTTACTTTCATTATAACACAAAATCTTTTTTGTAGATTTATATTGTAGATCCCTAAATGAGTATTTAAAAAAATGATTGGGGGCTTTCTGTAGGCAAAATCTGTAAGCAGAAGCTTAAGGTCGGAGCCTGAATCAGAAGGTCCGAAAAATCGTTTTTTTTATTGCTCAAATCGATAGATAAACTATCCAAGAATATATTTACTAAGTTACAGAGGCCAATTGTTAATATTTTCAAATATACAAGGCCAAAAGCAGAGGAGCCATTGATATTTGATATTGATATTTCCTCCTATAGAAAACTTTGAAGCGCCTTTTCTCCAGTTGTCATTAAAATTAAATTTAATAAAAATTCATTTAAAAAAAAATAAACGCCCTATTGAATTAAACCAAAGTTTATTTTGTTCAGTATAAAAATCTCTTCCAAGTGAATTAAAAAAGTCGTCGAAAAATGGTCCTGAAGTTTGCATCGTTGCAATGCAACGAAAGTTCCTTTTTTACACATTGTATTTTTCCTATTGTACTATTATAAATGTTTTTTTCCTAGATTTATATTGCGGATCGCTAAATAATTATTTGGGAAAATGATTGAGAGACTTTTATACGCAAGATCTGCTAAGATAAATTAAAGAAATCCAGAAATATCAATTTTCATTGCATTCCAACAATGCAAACTTCAGCCTCATGTTGAAAAAGTCTTTTTAAATAATTTTTATAGCACGGTAAAGTGTTTTTTTTAACACATTTTTTTCAAACCTGAGAAAAGTTATAAGTTTACGATTTTTTCAGCTTTTTCTTAATTCGCCCAGAAGAAAAATATATGACAATTCAACATTTTATTGGTTTTTTTGTTTGTCAAGAATTACGATTGGGGACTGCAGTGGCAAGATGCACATAGAATAGACTGATAAAGCTGCATTCATTTACTGTTTCATGTTGAAAATGTTTTCATACATTTCAAATATACATGAAAAGATACCTCAATATTTACTGGGCTCACTTGTTCTTTTCCCTTCTGAAAAAATCCCCGAAAAAACGCTTTTTTGGACCTTCTAATTCAGTTGCCTTAAGTTGTACACGAAAATAAATGTCCACAAAATGCTGTTTGGAATGGAACATTTAACGATATCAATTGCACATCGTACATCTTTACTTCGCCATCTCCCATTGGGTGACATTGAAGATTGCGTACTTGGGAACCAACGATTTTTTTCTTCGATTCTTCTTTTCTACATTTCTATCATTATCCAAAGCCTCTTTTAATACAAATTGAGGTTGAAAATCTCCAATAACTATACGTAAAAACATTCCAGTGACTTCCATGGTCCAAATACAGCGACAAAAAAACTCCAGTGATAAAAAAGAATGAATTCTAATTGCGTTCCAACGACGTGAACTTCGACATCATAATTTGCCGAAAGAAAGTCCAGCAATTAAGGCGCATAAATATTCTGTGTATTCCAACGTTGCAAGCATCGACCTCATCGCTATTACCGACCGCAGAGCACCAAGTGTCATGGACTCACGACCGCTCGTCTACATTTTTGGACTCCCGGTCTGATCCTCGCAGTCGTTCGTCTCTAAACGACGCCGCTACGAGAAAAACATCAAGAATTTCTTTCATCTTCACTACGACCTCCACCCTGCTCCGAAGCTCTCAATCTTCGCTGATCGTGTGGTAAAAAAGCGCAGCCCTCTCATAGCGGTAAACCAAAGAATCGCGTTGGAAACGAGTCGCGAAGATTAAGCGCGTAGCCCAGCTGATCGCGCGTGCGGACATATCCGCGTAGGTACATACGACGAGTATGTACACAATCGTGTACGTGGTATCGCGTTTATCGCGTTCGAAGATGATTCGTGACGGATCGCGAGAAGCGATCGCTCGATCGTGGCTCACGCACACACGCTTACGAGCCGAGGGACATACGCCGGAGTACGTCCGAGCGCATGTACACACACGCGTAAATTCGGCGATCGTTTTCGGAGACGCGATGACGAGAGCCGTGACGAGAGCCTCGTTGGCGAGAAGTAAAGGCGAGCGAATAAGCGAAAAAAATACGAAAGAAAAGAAAAAAAAAAGTGATCTCGAAACATTGGAATCGAACCTTGCGCAGAGAGTTGACAAACACTCCCTTCCACTTGGCGGCGTTCTCCTCTTTCTCGAAGTTGTAGCCTGACGGCTCGCCCACCACCGACGCCGGTGATGAAAACATTATTATTGCGTATCCTCGACGTGTTAAACATTGAGAAAAGAACGTACTATCGTTGAAACGTTCGTCTCGTTATTACGCGAACGGCGTAAACGATGTATTCCCATCGCATCACCATCCAACATCGTCGATCGATAAACCCACAAATTGCGTTTTTCTTTTCGCACGATATTATTTATTATTTGACAGCGAGAGACCTGTCCGTCCGTACGCTCTCATCTCGTATCGAGAACCACGCGATCCTCGTATTTTTCCGTTACACTGTCCTCGCACGTTACAACTTTAACCATCACCTTGCAGACACTGCAATAATAATATCCGCGCGCGCGATTACGTCGTGAAAAACTCGCGTTCATTATTTTCCCGGGTTCACGCAGGGGCACGCTCGTGTCCAGGACGTCCGAGCCTCGTCGACGACGCGTTTTCTAACCGGCCGTTTTACCTCGAAAAACATTTCACGTACACACACTTGATTTTTTTAACATGTTTTTTTTTGCTTTATCGAGAATACGCGTGCTTCGTTTATTCGTCTGATTTTTTTCTTTCGTTCTGGTCGTATCGTCGTTCGGAGGTAGTTTTTCTCGCTTTCGCAGGACTCGGCGGAGCACGAGCGAGCGCGGGGTTCGCCGCCCGTTCAGGATTACACCGTGTCTCGAGCGCGCGGACGACCGACTGCCACCAGGGTGAGCAATGCCATTATTACACTAAACTCTCTCGCGTTCGATCGATACTGCACGTTACGCGTGGTGGATACATTATTTTCTCGTAACAAGGAGGGAGAGAGAAAGCCACTACTGTTGTATATGTACAGGCTCTTCTCGATAAGACGCGTAACGATATATATCGCGGAGTATCGATTCTCGAGGCACGCGACTCCCGAGCGGGAAATTTGAAGTCGGTTGTTTTTGCGCTGGTTTTTCAGAGTGCGAGAGGTATGAGAATATTGATGGAATTAAATACGCTTCGATAAGAACAATGGTAATTCTTTGGATGACTTTTCCGAAAAGTTTTATCCGATTTCGCCGATAAAATATCATTTATTGGGTTATGAATGATGATGTTCAGTCGGGGGAAGCTGACATTTTTCATTAAATTATTTTCGAGCAAAAAATCGTTAAAAATAATTTAGAATTTTTCAAAAATCCAAACAAACCAAATATGGGCGTAGAAGGGGTCAAAAGTGCCCTATTTTTTCACGTGTTTCCGCGAACTTCAAAATCCCATAACTTTTATGGGGGGGATTTCAGCTTCCCCTGACTGAATATCATTTATAGCCCAATAAATGAGAAAATGGCAAAAAAATAATTTTAGGCTCATTTTTCGGAAAAGTCACTTGTCTGAAGAGTTACCAGAATAATTATTTTCTACTGGGTATTGAATACCGGGATGTAAGGATGCGTCTGTGTTGAGGTTTTCCTTTCGCGGAGGGCCGTATTTTGAGGGGGCATAAGGGGCCCTTCTGAATCATTGGCTAATTACAGTGGCGCTTAATAAAAATACGTCACAATCAATTATTATACCCAACTTAGGCATTTATAGGTTTTCTCGGAAAAGTCGCAGCTGCGAAAATTCTTCTGCTGGTCACATTTTTCGAAGTTTTATCGTTAATAAATATTTTCTTCAAATATTCGGTGACCTCCTTTTGTCGTTACGGAATCGTTAGAATTTTTCACACACGTGAGCAGTTAAGGCGCTAGACCAGTGTGACACTTTAAAAAAATCGATTTTTTTGCCTTTTTGACAGTTTATACTTTCAAGAATATCATTATCATTTTATCTTGCAAAAATCGATAGTTAAATCTTTAAACGCGTTTTTCTCGAAATGAGATTTTTTAAATTTGCTGACATTGTAACTGAAAGAGCAATTATCCGATTGACTTGAAATTTGAACTGAGTACTCTTGAATATATTTACTCTACAATGACGTAGGATATTTTTGATTGGATGAAAATTGACGATTTGGCATTGAAAAAAACGACCATTTTATAGGCCAGAAAACAGACTTTTTTTCATAACTACGCCATTTTGTTAGATTTTGATATTTTTCGAAAATCCTACGTCATTGTACAGGAAATACCTTCCAGTTTGACATTTTTTCCTTTTTCGGTTTCAGCTACTCAATCGGCCGGAATCATGTCAGCAGTGGAGGAACTTTTTTTTGGCGCCTCCGAAGGCAGCGCATAAGTCACTTAGGTCTCAATATTCTTCTCTGAAAAAATTATGTAATATAGGTCAAATATAGCCAAATATATTCTTAATTTTCCAAAACATTTAATCGAGTACTTTTCTTTCAAAAAATTCTCGCAAATCACCTAAATTTTCAGGGTTCACACTGGTGTAGCCCCTTAATATCAGGCATCTAGAGATATTTAATGCATAAATTATTAGGTAGAAATGTGGCCAGCGTGACATCCCCATGAAGTTCTGTATAAATATGACGATTTTTACAAGCTTTTATTAAACTTGACTTTCTGTGAGATGCAAAACGAAAAATCGATATTTCAGCCTCTTCCCGACTACTTAGAGCTCTGAAATTTTGCAAATATGCATCTAAAAGGTCAATTGGAAGAGTCAATTTTAAAATAAGTATCCATATAATGTTCAACTCTTCATGTAAAATTGGCGATATCTAATCATCCATATAAAATCTCACTAACATACAAACAAATTTGTAGCCGACTGTGTTCGTATGTGAAAAGTTTATTTGCAGCAATTAGTCGTAAGTTCTATCCCAATTATAGTCTTTGTTATTTTTTACAAGCATTCAATGTTCCTAAAGTACAAACTCGTAAACTAGTAAACGGCTAGTAACAACTAGTAAAATCAATGAAAGACTAAAAAGTAGAAAATAAATTATATGTATAGAAAATATTTTTTACAACACGCTTTTATTTAATGTACTAAGGAGAAAATATTTTTTTTTACAGTCACCTAATAGGTGACTATAAATAAAAACTGGAGCGCTCAAAATTTAGACATATAATCTTTAATTTACATAAATCCGTTAACATATCAACTGTATTTAATTTACTGTAAAACAACCTTAGATTTCTTAAATAAAAATCTTGAAACTGAGTATATAGGTGCGATAATAATGTCTCTAATTACTATTGTGCCAAATTCAATACGGTTAATGAAACTGAATTGATCGAATTTATTAAACATTTGAAAAGTTGAGCGTACCAAGCTTCTATTTATAGTCACATATAGGTGACTTGGTAAAAAAAAAAATATTTTCTACTTTTTAGTACATCAAACAAAAGCTTGTTTTTTAGAATTATTTTTTTACATATAAATTTTAGTCGTCATTTTTCGTTAAAAGTTCGGTGACTTGGCTTGAAATTTCACCAGTATACTGGGATGTATTTTTACTTGATTATAGACGAAAATCTCTTAATTGTTAAATATTTGGGATCGCGAAAGGAATACCTTAAGATGGTATTTGTTTTTTAACGGGTTGCGCCAAGCTAATTTTGGTCTTACTGTACCCTCTTTATTTATCGCAACGTTATGCATTTTTGGAATTCCCGTTTTCGTATTTTCGTACAAGTTCAATTTTCGTTCGAAAAACTACGTAATATTTGACTCTATTGATTTGTCGATAATATAGTACACGTTTCGAGGAGCAACCCTCATTTTTTCTCGTTTTCTAGCAGCCCGAAACAATTTAAAAACTTGGACCGTCCTCGAGAGACACGTTATTCGCGCGGAGGGTTAAAGAATTTAAAAAATACACTTTACCTCATGTGCGAGCAGGACGGAGTAGCATGGATTGACGTGGTCCTACAAAACGCTCTACTTCTCTACGTTCTCCTTACAGTTTATTGTTGAATTACTCATCAAAAACAGCTTATTTTGGCGATCGGCTCTGTAAAGTATACCGGCGAGCAGGCGGAGTATTTAAAAATAAAGCGAGCAACGTTGATCAATAAGAAAAAAGTAATATACATAACTTTCCGTAGATATAGCTATTAATAAATAAATCGATTTTACGAGTCTGCGTATCAAAAATAGCTGTACAGTTAGAGCCTCCAACCATTTGCTGTTGGCGTGGCTAATAAAATTACTAAATTATAACTACAATTTTTATGACTATCGAGAACTTTTGTAGCCAGCGAATGAGAACCTGTAATTTCGCATTATTCTTAAACATTGGATAAAAAAATGACTTGGGCTGACTAAATGCCTCATTGGGGGGTTGCCACCGAATTATTTATGGAAAGGTGGAATATTAAGCTACGTTAGGAATTATTTATTCCAACGAACTGACGAATAGTCGAAATAGTCAGATATTTAAGTGTCTCATCGTCTATATTTCGTTGGCCCGTGATCGAACAATTTCGTTGACCCGAGTGATTTTTTTTCTTCGTATACGGGTTAATTATGCGTGGATTATTAGGCGTATTAAGGGGTTAAGCTACTGTGAATATGACGAACACTCGTTCGCCGCTTGAGGCAACGCAAATTAAAGATGGAGGTCCAACATACGGTGCAGGAATCGCAGATTGCAGGGAAACTTATTATTGCAACGATAGAACTACTAAGAAAACTTTAAACGGTGTACACGATTTCTCGACGTCTAACGAATGGATTGACTTGAAATTTGGTACACTTATTCAGTGTAATAGTAGTTTAGTCTTGACCGGCGTTTTTCCTTAAGGGGTAACGTCGCTGTAGAATTTTCAAATAAATTGCTTTTTTTGGCTTAAGAGATGCTTTGAACCATCTGAATAAGGGGAAAAAAGTTTGGTACCTGTAAAAAATGACCCGTGTGCGAGACGTCGACCGTTTTTCTCGAAACACAATTTTTCAAAACGCCACGCAGCATAACTCCACCAATTTTCATTCTATCCACTCCAAATTTTGAGCACATCTTTAAAATAACATTCCGAAGAGAAATACGTGCGGAATTTACCATGAGTTAATTATAACATTATTTATGAACAAACGATTGTCTTCTTTTTCTGTCGAAAATTGAGTTTTTACGTTAAGGTAGTCCTATCGCTTCACACTAGTCATGCCACTGATCATACTTGAGACTTGTACAATTTATATTATTAACATAGGCAAACAAAAAAATTTGTAATAACTAAAGTTTCCATGTGTAAACTGTTAAATGAATGTTCACATTTAGTTAGAAAAATGAAAAAATAGTTATTCCAACGACTCGCGCAGTATTTCTAGGTTTGATATTTGGCAATATTGGTTCTATCTCCGTCTCTTCTTACTCAACCAGGCGAGTTTCACCTCCGTGCTTTTCAACGTCGATCTGTCAAAACAATGTCAGGTGTGGGAAATATAAAGCATTGTATTCGGGCCACGACTGGTAAAAAGCGTGGAAAATTTATGTCGGCGAAATATGTCGGTTAAAAATGAAATATGTGTGGAAATTCGAATGAGTGAGATGAGATTAGGACTACAGTCAGCTGTTGCCTTGCTGTCACGTCTCTTTATCGTAGCGAGTGGTAATAAATCCAATACCGGAAGTTCAAATTAAACTTGATATTACATAAAAATTAGGTCAGTAAGCGTAATTTTTTCTGAGAGCACTGGATTACTTCAAGTGTTAAGTATGTAAATCTGATTATTTTTAAGAATCTGACAGATTCCCACTATTATATACACTTTTGTAGCGATCGGAAATTGGGTTTTTGTATGTCGTCTCGGAATTCCTTCACAAAAATACGCAATTTTAATATTTCTTTTCTCTGTAATTAGGTCGATAAACGACCCTGAAATTTTACAGAGACGATTATGAATATATTTAGTGAGACTCAAAAAAAATTATGAAAATCCTATGGATTGAAGCCTGGCGATAGGACTACCTTAAATGCCTGCGAATTACACGAAAATTAATATTTTCAAAATCCCCTACGTATTTCTCTAGCTATATTCATGTTAATAAATAGAAAATTTTCAATTTTTTTCGACATTCAAATTTGCGTCAGTTATACTACTGTGTGCCGCGAGCGTCTCAAATTCAACATGCCTCGCGAGAATGGCTCCAGCGTCACTATTTTGTATAATTTTTTAATATAATGTGTTTTCAGTTCACTTGAAGATATGACTAATAACATCCTTGAATATTATTCTTTTGTCCTTCCACAAAAAAAAATCGCTCAATTTTACACGTTTACAGTGGTGTTACCCTTACCATTTTTTCATGAATTATTAACATTAATGATATCACTTTTTCTAAAAAAAAAAATCGAAAAAACAATCAAAACCTTTTTTGTTTGATCGAAACACAACAAAATAAATCTCGGTCAAACCTTAGCCAATATTATCTATTTTAGGAAAAAACTTTTTTTTCAGATCAACCGGGTGGCCAAAATCAAATACACCGTTGAGCCCCTCACGTTCAAAAGTCCCACACGAGATTATTGATAACCTCTTCAATTATTAATATTTTCAGATGAAATTTGGTACAAAATTTTCTTAAAGTACACACAAATAAATGTCCAAACGATTTTTCAATAATCTTACTTATTCTTTCAAAATACATTTTTTTCAAATAACCCTGATTTTCAGTTCGTCACAGTAGCCCAACCTCTCAATACGGAGCCTCCATGTATAGATATATACGTCCATAGCACGAGAATATAATTATTTATTCATTCGCCTCACTCGACGCGACTCGCGCTCTCAGCACCTAGCCAAGAATGCCTCTTATCGACACTCGCAATAACAAAATACAATCGATCCGTTACACATAAATTTTTGTTCCGTCAAGTACAGAAAAGTAAACAAACGATAAAAAAAACACTGCTATTTACAGAAACATACAAAAATACTGAACTATCGGATAGTTTTGGAGAGTGCGCTATACGTAACGGGGGGGGGGGGGGGGGGGGGCTGGAGGGGATGAAAATACAATGGAAAGATCCGCATTAGTTGAACCAGTCGCGTCTCAAGTACGATTGCTGTGTCTGATTGTTCCAGATGGCCGGCACGTTTTCCTTCATTGCTCTGCGTAAAACACACAACACAAATGAATTTTCGCCTCGTTGCAACACGATAGATCAACAAACTCAATGTTTTTTTTTCTCTTCGGTATTTCAAGTGCACCAGGCGAGAGTCGTGCAAGCATACGAGGCGAGGGGGATCACAGAAAGCTGCAGAAAGATAAATAGTACGGAAACATAGATTAGCAAAGTACTGAGAATAAGAGACAGAGAGAGAAAAAATAGTTGACGTTCGTCCAGACAATTCTTCGCGGAAAACTTCGCTCGCGAGATTCACTCGGCGCGGAATTTCGCCCACTCCGATCCCATAAGTTTACAGAGACCCTAGGAGCAATTATGTCAAATATGTATATAGCCCAACTCGAATAATAAAAAATACAATTTGAAAAAAGAAAAAAAAATTTCGAACTATTGAATTCCGTTTCGTTCCGCGAATTTTTTTTCCCCTCAGCAGAGGGCTGCGAATGGAGCGTGAATTTGCGATTTGCCGAGCACGTTGACCGCAGCAACCGACGGGAGATAGTTGATCGAAAAAACGGTAACTTCGGAACTTCCGATCGAAGTTGCGTTGACGAATTTAACGAGTATGTACGTAAAAATTGATTCAGCTGCGGAGCTGCGTGAGGGATCCTACGATATGCGAATGTAAACGTCGTGTCGAAGATCGATTTTTTTCAACCGGAGAACCAATAATCGATAATGCGGAGGAAGAAACGAGAGATTTTTCGATAGCGCGGGGAAAGAATTTGTACAAGCGGTTCCGAGTCGCCGGGATTGAACATGCCAGATTGTTTCGAAAGCGTCGAGAAGTTAAGCGTCATTCAAGGAAGATCGTCACAATAGTTTTACGCCGGTGCGCAGTTTATGTCCATGCTTCTATATAGATAAATATAAATATATATGTGTGTGTGTGTGTGTGTGTATCTTCCTCACTGTCTGGAACCGCTGGCCGAATCGGATTTTGTAATCGCGCTGAGAGCTGCAGATTCCGAAGTTGCCGACTTGTCGTCGTTGGTCGAAGTTTTCGTGCCTGTCTCCAACTCTTTCAGACGATCTTGCAGCTCGAATATTTGCTTCTGTCGATTTCGACACAGATTCTTCAGCATTGTCTTCTCTTTTTCGAGCTTTCTCACCTTCACGTGTCCCTGCAAAGTTCCAAGTGGATTGTAATATGGGCGGGAAAGTCAGGATGCCGCAAAAACTTTAAGGATGTATGGCAGCTAGTGCAGAGTCGTTACAGAACTGATTATACAATTTGCAAAAATCGCATTTAAAGACTAAATAAAATAATTGTAGTATTCATTGAAGCTAAAAAGGAGATTTACCACAGCTCAAAGTAAAACATGCGGTACAGAAAGAAGAATTTTCAATTTTTAACTGCAAATTTAGTTGCTGATTTGATGTACGTTTTCCCTGACGTTGTCGTGGTTACGACATACGAGCTAAAGAAATACGAAAACGGTCCCATTTAACTCGCAATATCTCGCAAAATATATGGGCACATGTCGATTTTTTTTTAACGTATCATGCATATTACAGCGATACCGCACAAAAGTTTTTTTTACAAAAGAGTACTCCGGAAATACCTTTTTTGCCAATGTAAAGGGAATTTTGGACGTACAGTCCTATGTTCCCCGTGTTAAATGACCCAACTTTGAATTCGTTTATCTCAGCATTCACGTGGGCAAATTTTGTTTTTTTAATCTCAAAAAGTTCTCGATATTTTCCTTTGCAATATCAGTGAGTTTCAATTCGAACAGTAGTGAATAACTTAGTTGCCATACATCCTTAACTCTTCAGCCTACGAACAATTCTAGCGGGGGAAAAAATCATGCTAAGTTTGAGTTCTTTGATTTGAGGGCGTGTACAACGTCAGCGTAATCTTGACGACTTTTTTGCGTTGGATATTATGCATCTGTGAGAAATGTCTGAAAATGTTTGCTCTCGCGCTCGTTACGTTGTGCAGTTTCTACTTCCCCTCGAGCGTAAGTGGTAGCGCTCGATTACTTTTTTTCCCTATTTGAGTGACACGGAAAATTTCTTCGGCACACTAGGACTTCAATAACTGAACAATTGTTTAATATTTGTGAAATTCAAATGGAGATTTTTAAAGCTTGGCCTTCGAGCTTTAAAAGGTTTAAAAAAAATCTCAATGTTGTTATCTCCAAACTAGCTTTCCGCTCGCGTCCCTTAACAAAATGTCCTCCTGAAATGTTTCATCAACGGGTCTTCTTACCTTAGACGCTAAAAACGGCTATTTTCATGATAGGTTTATATTATAGATATTGATAAAAAAGATAAAAGTATTTTCGAACAATAGACTGATAGTTGAAAACGAAAAAGACAAATTATGTGAATTACATCGATCATTCCGCTGCTCATGCCGCTCATATAGATCGGTGTACTTTCCGGCAGACACTGCGATGCTTGGTCACGTTTGTTCATCTTCCATTGTTTACATCTCTCGCATTCGCTCGACATTTCCTTCGCTCTGGTTTCCTCGAGTTTTCTTATTTCCGCCTTCAGTGATTTGTTCTGTAATTCGAGAACAACTATAAGTATTCCGAGTCAGCGATGATTATGCGTCAATGGAGGGAAATTTGTTCGGAAGGATGACACATTGAACATAAGAGACAATCCTCTGAGACCCCTTGACTATTCCTTTCCACGAAAAATGTACAAAAACCTTTTTTTTCCTTACACTTTATACTTTTATCTTACAAGAACTCGAGAGCATTTTAATATGGTACTGAAGTTTGCGTCGTTGGAATGCAACGAAAATATATTTCGCTCGTCTTCCCGAATTTTTTTTAAGCACATTAAGGCTTTTGAAAATCCTTAAAACTCATAACCAAAAGTTGCAAAACAAAGATTTTAGAAAATAGTAAAAATAAAGAAATTTAAAAAATCGCGAAAAATTTTCGTTGCATTTCAACGATGCAAACTGCAAATGCAAGGAAAATGAATTCTTAAAGCGGGATTTACATTTACAACGATGAAAAAAATCGCTTTGTTTTTTGTTTGAACTATCGAGCTACCTATGTAGAATATTTTCCTAAAGTTTCAAAGCTAAAATTCGAAAAACTTCAAACGTTACAGCCCGTCAATGCTGTGCCTCACTACTCGGATTCAGAGTGGGCGTAAACTTCGAACATGTTTTTCTCAAACCTGCATTTTCGAAATTGGCGTGCAGGATTACTCAAAAACCATTAAGCCGATCCAGTTGAAAGTTTGTAGAAATATGGATAATATTGATACCTTCTGCTTGACGAGAACGGTTTTTGAATTAAAAAAAAACACTACTTTTTAATCCAAATTCTACAGAAATTTTGCGTGGAATCTTGATTTTTTGTAAATGCGTGCCATTCTGTTAAATTTGCATTTTCTTCATTTTAATTACTGTCAAATAGAAACTATACATGTACTAACTGAAAAAAAATAGAATAATTTTGCAAATCAACGTTTGCGGGAACTGCACGCCCATTCGCAACCCCCGCGGCAACCTTGCCGTAACATTCTGCCACAGTTCCGCCATTTTGATGATACATAAATTAATTTAAAATTATTGTTTTATATACTAAAAAGTACTATTGAAGTATACCTATAGTTTGATAAATGTAGAATAACTATTTCTTAGCTTTAAAAATCCCTCAAAATTGCAAAAAAAATTCCCGTCTAATATATACACCACCTTACCTACCTATTTAGGGTGCCAAAAAGACTTAAACGTTTCTACGAATCCTTATTAAAAATGTACGCCCCCAATGTGAAGAAAAGCCATCGACTAATGATAGAAACGAAGTAATAAAAAATGAAAAGAAAAATATCGTTGCATTCCAACGATGCAAACTTCAACGCGATTCAATTAGGCCCATTGAATGTTCTCTGCATCTTTCGCAAATCTCTGCAAAAAAAAAATCATTTTCAAGTTATCATCCATACCTTCTTCGTGAGGGAGGCAAGTATTTCCTCGAGATCTTTGCACTTCCTCATATAAGGGAATATTTCACTCTGTATTTTGAGTTCAAGCGTCGCTATTTTCGCGTTTTTCAGGGCCAATTCTTTCTCGAGTTTGGAGCAGTGTAGTTTGAGAGTTTCGCATCTGCACTCCTCGGTCCCTTCGTTGTTCTCGAACACCTCGAGAGGTCGATTGAGATTGAAAAGTTCGTTGCGTGATCTTCTTCTCCTGTTGTCGACGCGTATGGACTCGAGAGCGGGACTGGAGCTTCTCTCGCTGTCGCCGCAGCTAATCGAATCGCCTCGATCGTAAAGCGACAATTTCGTACGTAGCTCGATATTTTCGTTCGCTTGACTGTCCGTGATTTTCGTCGCTGTTTCGAGCTCAGCCCGAGATTTGTTCATCTGGGTTTTCAACGTCTCGATTTCCCGCACGCAACTGGCGAGTTTCGTCTCGAGCTCGCCATTGATCGCGGTCAACTCGTTGATTTTCCTCTCGCAAGTCTTCACGGCGTTCTGGGCATTGTACAATTTTTCCTCGAGCTCGCTGTTCTCCTTCGTCGATTCGTGTATCCGCGCGACGATATCGTCCATTTCGACGTCGAGTTCGGTATTTTTGGCTTTCAAGGTCTCGTTCTCGCGCTCGATCGTCTCGATCTTCTTCTCCATCAGGTCGAAGCGCGCTCTCTTGTCGACGAGTTCCATATCGAGGCGATTTTTCTGCTGCATGAGCGTCTCGTATTTTTCCCTCAACGCGATGGTATCGGCGACGCTCGATCTATGCGACGACAACACGCTCTTGAGTTCGGCGTTCTCGTTGCACGTGGTCTCGTACTGTACGCGCAAATCTACGAGTTCCTTCGTCAAGCGATTTTTCGCCTCTTGCAAGTCGTTGATACGATTGCCAGCGCCGTCCAAATTTCTCTCGAGTATACGATTACGATCGCGCAGATCTTCCATCTCTTCCTCGGCTCGAGCTTTGCTCGTGCTGTTTCTCATCGACTTGGCCATCTTTTCGTTCGCCATAGCGAGCTCGTCGCATCTCGTGTGCACCTCGACGAGTTCCGCTTGCAGTGCGGCGTTGCGATTCGTCAATTCGACCAATTGTTTGCGACAGACGCTCGACTGGATCTCCTCCGCGTCCAAACGATCCTTGAGGGACGATACGACCTTCTCGTTCTCGGCCGTCATACACTCGATCTCGCTTTTGTATCTCTCGAGCCTAAGCTGTCGCTCGTTCGCTTGATCCTTGAGTTTCTCGTACTCGGGCGTTATCGTCTCCAATTTGGTCTTGTACTCGGACAAAAGATCGCATTTCGTCTTCAATAAGTTCGTTATCTCTTCGATCTTCGCGATTTTTTCGACGTTATCGCGACTCGACTGATTGTACGATTCGGTAATCGCGTTCAAATCTCGCTGCGTTCGCTCGAGCGTCGCGTTGCACTTTGCGACCTCGTTGGTTTTCATGTCGACGATACTCTTGAGCTGTCTCTCGTTCGCCTCGAGGCCCTCCAAGCTGCTCGACAAATCGATGTTGCGAGTTTTAAGATGTTCGATGCTGCTCGTTAATTCGTCGAGTTTTTCCTTGTACTGCTTCTCGACCATGCGAAGCTTCGCGCTCAGCTCCATCTCACGAGTGTCCACGCTCTCGTGAATGAAACGTTCCTTCTCCAGATTCGCGTTGAGCGCCGTCGACGAGCTTTGACGCGACTCCGGCGACTTTTCCAGATCCGTTCCCAGCGTATCGTAATCGGCCTCCAACACGGCCATCTTCTCCTTCAGCATTTGATTCTCGTGATTGGTCTCCATGAGGAGATTCTCCAGTTTGGTTATTTTCTGGCTGAGCTCGGTTCTCCTGGCCTCCTGGCGCGCGAGGTCCTGCTGAGTTCTCTCGATCTCCGCCTCGAGCTCCTTCGCCCACACGGCTGCTCGCTTCTCCGCGTCCAGACTCTGCCTCTTCTTGTCCTCGAGCCTTCTCTTCTCCCTCTCGAAAGCATCGCTCAACGCTTTCACCACCTCGTGCTCCTTCGACATGACCGTCGTGACGAAAAAGTTGAACAACTCGGTCGCCGACTTTTCCTCGAGCTTGAGATCGTCCGAGGATGCTTTCAACGACATGATCTCCTTCGTTATGGACTTCTTGGCTGATTCGAGCTCTTCGAGACTCGCCTCGTACGAAACGCTTTTCTCGGTGCTCGCCGAAATTCCGATCGACGAATCAGTCACGATGCTTACCTCGGGCCTTTCCCTCGACGTTTTCGTACTTTGCAACTCCTCGTTCAACCGAGCGTTCTTCTCGTCCAATTCGCTCAGAGCTTGGCGCAGCTTCGCCAGAGTCTGTTGAAGTTCGTTCTTCTCAGTTTTCAGATCTTCCACTTTTCTCTCTAGCCCCGATTTCAGCAGGTTCAATTCTTCCTTAGCTTCGTTGAGCGTTCTCAATTCGTTGCTCATGGCGATGGTCTCTTTGGTGTTCGATTGCAATTCCTCGGTGGTCACTTGCAACTTCTCTTTCAATTCCTCGATCATTTTTTCGTACTCTTTGAGTGTTTCGTACGGTGCGTCGTGCAATTCGTTGTTGTTCGGGATTGCGTTAGATCGTTTCGATTCTTCCAATTCGAGGAGCAACGAAGAATTTGCCTTCTCGAACTTTTGTATCGTGTTTCGAAGGCTGTCCGTACTCTCCCGGGCGTTCGTTATCTCAATTCGGAGACTCTTGATTTCGGCGGTGAGCACGACTTTGTCGTCGGAGTATACCTCGAGTTTTTTCTTCAATTCGGAGTTTTCTTTGGTTTGCTCTTTTAGATTTTCGGTCGCTTCTTCGAGCTTGGATTCCAACGCTTTCGAGAGGGTCTTCAACGTTTCGTTGTCTTTGCACAGTTGATTCAGACTTTCCGTCAAGTTTCGCTCGTTCGCTTGAGCGTTCGTTTTTTCGTCGAGCAGAGCTTCGATTCTCTCCTCAAGACTCGCCTTTGCCACGCTCAGTTGGTTTTCCGCCATCTTTGCCTGTTCCAATCGATGATTGAGCTCGGCGTTTCTCTTCACGTTGGTCTGCAAATCATTCGTCGCTTCTTCCAATTGTAGCTCCAACAATTTGACGCTCTTCTCGAGCGCCTCGATATTCGGCGTGGCGGTGGATTCGCGTTCCGCTTCACGTTGGGCGATTTCGGCTTTTTCCGCATTTAATTTTTCCACCGTCGCTACGAGTTCGGCATTGGTCTCGTCCAAATTCTGCAGAGTTCGCTGCAGTTCTTTGATAATCTCGTCGCGAACGCTCCGCTCGTTTTTCAACGCGTCGACTTCCGCCTTCAAAGATGATTTGGCAGATTCCAGTTCGTCCTGTAGCGCCTTCGCGTTCTCGATTTCCGATATGAGTCGCGACACTTCGTTCTCCAGCAACTCAATTTTTTCCCTAGCCATCGAGACACTTTCAGTCTCCGAAAATCTTTGCTCGTACGCTTCGTTCTCCGTCTTCAACCTTTGAACCTTCTCTTCCAGCCATGATTTTGCCTCCTCCAATTCTCGCTGAGCCACTTTAAAATTGTCGATTTCCGCGCCGAGACGCGACACTTCGATCTCCAACGTTCGAATTTTCTTCTCCGCCAGCGTTAAATCCTCGTTTTTCACCCCGAACATCGCCTCGTAACTTTCCTTCTCCATTTCCAGCAGTTCGATTCGCGTCGCGAGCGACGATGTTTCGTCTATTAGTTGGCCTCGCTCGACGTTGGACTCCTCGATCGTCGAGGTGAGACGAGCGACTTGCTTCTCCAGCGTTTCGATAGCCTCTTCCTTTCTCGCGACCATTTCGGCGATCGCGAGTCTTTCCTTCTCACTCTCCTCCCGCAACGTTTCGACTTGACTCTCGAGCGACATCTTGGCGACTTCGAGTTCCTCCTTCGCCATCTCGTAATTCCGCATTTCTGATTTAATCTGGGAGACTTCGTTGGCCAACGATTCGACCTTCTCCCTCGGCACCAGCGACGTCTCGATTTCCGCTATCTTTTCCTCGAGACTTTGCTTCTCAAGGCTAAGCGATGTGACTTGCGCCTCGAGCGCCACTTTAGCGCTCTTCAGCTGATCCGCGACATTCTCGCGATCGGCGATTTCCGACTCGAGACGAGCAACCTCGTTCTCCAGCGCCTTCATTCTCTCCCGAGCGATCGACAAAGATTCGCTCTCCATCGTCACTCTCTCCTCGAGATCTCGATTTTCGCGTTGCAACGAGTGAATTTTCGCGTCCTGCTGCGTTTTTTCACTCTCCCAGTGTTCCTTGGCCATCTTGTAACTTTCAATTTCCACTGTGAGGCTGGAAACCCGTTTCTCCAGAGATTCGTATTTTTCACTCGACGAGATTCCCGTCTCCCCCAATCTTTCCTCGAGCTCTCGTTTCTCCACAATCAACGCGTCGATCTCGCTCTGCATCGTGACTTTTTCATCGACAAATTTGTGCACCGCGGAGCTTACGCTGGCGATGTTTTTCTTGAATATTCGCAGATCGTTCTGCATCTTCTCCATGTCCGTGCGTATTCGCTCGATTTTGGTATCGTCGCGGCGCGTTCGCGGTGACTCGTTGGTCGTCGCGGGCGGTGTGGATTCTCGCAAGCTGCCGTCTTGAAGTTTCTCGATCTCCTCGCATTTGTCTCTGTACAGATTCGAGAGTTTCTCGTGTTTGTTTCTGAGCGTTTCGATCTCGGTGTGCAAGAGCTGCACTCGCTCCTCGACGTACGACACGTTGAAAGCGCCCTCTGGACTCGAGCTGGCATTGAAGCTCGTGTTGGCATTGAAGCTCGTGTCGCACACGCTGAGATTCAAGTCCTCGCTCGCTTTGCTTCTGAGTATCGTCGTATGGGCGAATTCCCGATCGAATTTCGCTTGCAACTCCTCGAGCGTGCGGTTCAAGCTTTTCACCTCGTTTTGCAACATTCTGCGGTTGTCCCTCAGCTCGACGAGATGGGCGCATTGTTTGCACGAGGTTGTCTTGAGCGAGCTGAGCTTGTCGTTCAGCAACGTGAGCTTTTCCACCTGTTCCTCGAGCAATTCCGCTCGCAATCTCCACTTTTCGGCGTCGTTCTCGTTGCTGGAGACATTCGCCGAAACGATCGTTTCCCCGGGCACAATGGACATTCGCAGAAGATCATCGACCGTAGGGCAGTTCGTTTCACCGTTGATTTCTGGCGTTGTTCGGTTGGGCGGCCTCGCGCGTGATTCGTCGACCGATAGACTATCAGGGATCATCGAGATGTCCACCAGTTTGTTCGATTCTTCCGGTTGTGACGATGTCGAGGATTGGCAGCGCAAACGCTCGTTTTCCTCTCTCAAACGATCGTACTCCTCAATTTTGTCCATGAGGTTGTCGGATAACTCTACGTTCTCGCTCTCCAACAGCTTGTTACGCTCCGTGAGACTGATGACCGAGTCGCGATACTCGCACGTGTGCTCACCCGACACTTCTCTGGCGTCCTTCAAACGGTCCAACTCTTCGATTTTGTTCATCAGGTTGGACGACAACTCGATGTTCTCGGCCGTCAACGAATCGATGCTTCTCCTGTACTCGTTTATCATATTCAACGTTTTCTCGTCGCACGTCGGGGTCGATTTCAATTTTTCGTCCAATTCCTTGACCTTTCTTTCCGTTGCCAGTTTCTCGTGAGCCATTATGTCGATGCGCAAGTCGAGCTCGGCGATCGTCGACTGCAAATAGACGAAAAAGCATTTTGGTAAACGGTCGCGAACGTGTCGCGATGTTTGGTTACATTTCAAACGTTAAGGGGCCAGTCCACTTTGAAAATTTCAAAAAATCAAGCGAGACTTGAAGAAGTCGACGATGATGGGCAATCAGAAGGGATTTTGTACGCTGCAGGAATTGCCGATTGAGTTTAGGTAAGAGTTATAGTATAAACTTCAAACGCGTTTTTCTCGAAACAACGTTTTCAAAATCTAGCTCCATCGTATCTCTGAAACTAATAAACCGATTCTCTTGAAATTTGAATTACATATTGTATACATGATTCGCAACCAGATGACCCTCGATGGTTTTAAAATTTTGATTTTTACTCTTTTTTTGCGAAAAACTGCGAAAAACGCGTTTTTTTACGTTTTGCGTTTTGCATCTGCCATTTTTTTTTTGGATAAAACTTTATATCCGAGGGTCATTTTGTAGCTGGTGTCATACTGAATCTAATGGACTTTGATTTTTTTGTTTCAGACAAGCCGTTGCCGAGTTGTGATGATATACGTAAACATGAATAAAAATGATTTCAAATTTTTTAAAAATGTATTTCAAGACTTTATTTATTAAGCCCAACAACTTTTATATCCATATCTTTTATAAAAACCTCTAAAAAATCGCGAAAATCGTTTTTTTCGTGATTCCAAAGTGGACTGGCCCCTTAAATGGGCGAATCTCAAAATCTCCTGTAGTCGGCCCATTCCATTGGGCTCTTTCGTGGCGTTTGAAAATCGTGGGAAACATGTGACCAACTCCGAACCAATGGCGCGTTTCGAGGTAAAGTCGGCTAAATGGATAACGAGGCTAGTGCCACCGGCGACTGTTGTAATCTCTGCATTTGTGAGAAATTTATAATCGCCGATATAGCGAGATTGATCACTGGCGCTTGGTGCCCGGCTTCGGTCGTCGCGATGATGGCAAAATCAAGTCTTGCGTCGTCGTTGCTGCTTGT
This sequence comes from Ophion slaviceki, assembly GCA_944452715.1. Taxonomy (NCBI): domain Eukaryota; kingdom Metazoa; phylum Arthropoda; class Insecta; order Hymenoptera; family Ichneumonidae; genus Ophion; species Ophion slaviceki. Next base: position 11,881,935 of record OX101785.1, read on the forward strand.
CTATTTTTACAGACAGCCACAACGAGCCTACCGTCGGAAACTGGAACTACCAACTACGCAACGGAAACTGCAATATGGCCGCGTGCACGCGTTTAAGGGGGGAGGTACCTTCAAAGGAAAGATTTCTTCACCATTTTTTAGACTTAGGGTACTTTTTATTACTACTTTTGGCTGTTATATGGTAGTTTTTTAAATTATTCTTTTAAAACTGCGGAGGTGTGGCACGGCCTTCTATACTGCATATTCAAAACTGGCGCGACGTTACGTTAAAAATTTCGTTAAATTAAAACTAATAGACCGATTCTAATGAAGTTTGGTATAAATATTTCTCACCTTATTGTCTGAAACACGACGCTAAATATTTTTAAAAATAAAACGAAGTATTTATATTGCAAAATGGAGCCATTTTATCGGAAAATTCAATCTTTTCGTTTCAAAGCGTACCATTTAATCGATTTTCAACATTTCTCTCTTTTTCTCGGTCCATATTCGGCGTACGAGTGTTAACGAAAGAAAAATCTCCGTGAGTTTTCTTCAGGTTCATCCCGCCGATGCTACGTGCCACGCCGTCTGGCAACATCCGCCGCAACCCGTTTAGAAGACCGTGCCATTCCACCGTCATTTTTGAAGATTAATAAAAAAAATACCACGTAACAGCCAAAAGTAGTAATAAAGCATACCCTAAGTCTCGAAAATGGTAAAGAAATCTTACGTTTGAAAATCATGAAAATCACCAATTTTTTTCGTCGTCTAAAGGTATCTCCCTCCTCAACAATTCCGATTTTTCTCTACGGATCATCGTTTGTTGCTTTCAACAAAGCAAGGAGGGAACTATAGGGTGTCTCAAATGCCCTGACATTTAAATTTATTAATAAAATGTAATATTCATCTGAAAAGTACGAATATTTCTATTTTAATATAAGGTACCAACATGGAGGTTATGTGTGGAACACACTATCCGATAAATGGCCGCCTCGTCCCTGTTTGCAGACGTTCATTCTTTTGACGAAATTTTCAATAACATTTTGGCATAATTGCGGACTAATTTCATTAAGGCCTTAGGCCACAGTAACGGGTGTAACATCATGTGCAAAATTAACCATTTTTTTTTCGTTTGAAAAAGTGAACAACTCATAATATTAATCACACACCTATTTAGTATGAATATCAAGTTGTTCGAACTTTTGTTTTCGATGTACAAAACGGCCGACTACTCGGAACTTCTCGAAACAGCTTTTTTTCAATTGACGTGACAAATAACCAACAATTTTCACTCGATTTACTTCAAATTTAAAAGTTATGTTCCTTATTGCATTTCGCAGAGAAGTACGTACGGAATTTCTGATTAATCGAAAACTTTTCATTTTATGAGCAGTAATAACGACATTTTTCACTAAAAATTCATTTCTTAAGTTCAAATACCTACAACTTTTGAATAAAACAATATTTTTTAATTCCGTACGTACTTCCCTAGGTATTCCAATGTAGATTGAGGAGAATTTTTTTTTGTTGAAAAAATTGTGGATGCTAAATGTCACGCCGCGGAGCACCGAAAAAACGTTAGCAAAATAAAATATTAGTAGTCGGCCATTTTGTACATCGAAAAACAAATATATATTTTCCAACAGCTTGATATTAATACTAAATAGATGTGTAATTAATTTTATGAGCGAATCATTTTTTCATACGAAAAAAATTGTTAAATTCGCACATGATTTCATACCCGTTACTGTGGCCTAAGGCCTTAATGGCCAATTGCTTCCTTGAGCTCCGAAATGGTCTGTGGATCATTGGCATACACTTTTCCATTCAGAAAATCCCAAAGAAAGAAGTCCAATGGCGTCAAATCGCACGATCTTGGTGGCTAATTCACATCGCCGCGGCGCGAGATAACAAGACCATGAAACTTCGTCTGAAATAACTGCATTGTTTCGCCCGCAGTGTGGCAGGTTGCGCCATTTTGTTGAAAGAAGTCTTCCAAGTCCATGCCGTTTATGCCATTTATTGGATATAACACACATAACCTCCACGTTTCTACCTTATATTAAAATCAAAATATTCATACTTTTCAAATAAATAATAAGTTTTATTAATAAATAAAAATATCAGGTCATTTTTAAACACTTTTTATTTCGAAGACTAACGTAGAGCGGTGCTCACGGTCCCCGCTCAACGATCACAGTTCTGCATGAATTCGCCGACTGACTAAACCAGCAAAATTATGTGCAACATCCGTAAAGAAAAATTGTTAGTTTATCGGCCACTCGGCGTTTCTAGATTTATAGAGATTTATAGAGATATAGATTTTTGAAATAAAATAACTTCTATTACGTACTTGAAAGTTCTTCTCAGCTTCTTTAGCGAATTCCTTCTCGTTGTTGAGTTTGCTCGTCAAATCGGTATTCTCGCTCGTCAATACATGAATCGTTTCCTGTAACTTTTCGATACCCGATTTCAATTCGCGAATGTCATTCTTGACGTCATCGGCTTCGCGAACTTTTTGGCGCAGGGTAGCCTCGAGTTTCGTGTTTTCCTCTTCCAGCGATACTTTTGTGTTGAAGAGATCTTGCATGACGCGTGCGAGCTCGTCGCTGCTCTTCTCGCCGATTTGCTTCATGAATTCGCTGTAAGTCGCGTTCGTCATGTCTTTGAATTTCTTCGAATCGTCCAATTTGTTGATCGCCGAATTGTTGTTGGCCAGCGTGATGTCGGTTATCAAGAGACTCCCCGTGTTCCCGGTATCGTTCATCAAGAGGGAAGAATCGCATTGGGGATCCGATACGTCCATATCCTCGAAGTACGTGTTGTTGGCGAATATACTGCTGGTTTCCTTGTCCATGCTAACGTTGCACGACGGTTGCGTCCGCTTTACGGTCTTCGAACTCTTTAGCTCGTTGAGCTCCTGGACGAGAATTTCTTTCTCGTTTCTCAGCGTTCTCAGGGCGTTCGTGGACTCAGCCAATTCTCGGCGGAGATCGTCCAGCCGCTTGTCCGACTCCGACGAATGACTCTGCCGTAAAAGGAGTTATTATCGAAAGCACATTACATCGAAAGGGGCTTTTAAGCAAGTCAAAATCAATAATGAATGAAATAATGGTAATTCAGCTATTCGCTCACTTGTAATTTCGTATATTTTTCGTGTAGCTCTTGGCGCGTTTGCTCGCTGTCCTCCAATGCTTTTCGCAGGCTTTCTACAGTCTTATTATGCTCGACCTAGCAATCGTGTGTGAAATTCGATAAAAATTACATCAACGTTTGTTTTATTGATTCGCTCTCTGGAAGGAATTGGATTTCTTTCCGGGGCAAATTGATCATCGGGACTCCACCCCAAAAACAGACGGATTTTTAGTAATAATTCTTATCACTTAAAAATGGTGACATCGAGAGTTGATATTATGGAAAGAGAAGCTATAAAAACCCAAACATTTATTGTATAGCCGTAGTAATCAGTCAAACGAACCCAAACAAACCTCGCAGTTTCGGGTATCTTTTATTCACATATTGTTTTTCACATGAGTTATTATTATTTGCATTGCCCCTAGGGTGTCTAAAACATTGATTATTACTCAGAATATTTTTGTTTTTGAGTTTCGGTCGATCTTGTTTTTTGTTTGCCTTTCGACTTATTTGTTATTTTACAGTTATGTTCTAAGAACGAACCAGCCGCGAATATTCATTGTGGGGCAATTGTATTCAACAAACAGGGGTAGTAATTGGTTTGGGTTTTCGGGAGGCTTCTCCCTCCGCAATATAAAGAGGTTAGTGCAAGATAAGAAACACTCATTCATCGCTTGAGGCAACTCATATTGTGAGGCAACTCAAAACTTATGATTACACCGATAGAACTGCTAGTAAAACTTCAAGGGGAGGCTAGAGGTTTCGGCGTGAAAAAAAAAACACTTTGTGGCGAATTTTTTTCATCTATATGGATGGAGTACATTTATTGAAACCTTTTGTACATTGTTAAGTGTCATTTCAAGAACATTCCGTGAAATTTGTACCCGAAAATATCCACAAACAAGCCGGTGCCGCGTTTTTCTCGAAACCACTTTTTCAAAGTCCGTGTTCACTGCCGTTTGAAAACTACATGACCGATTTATTTCAAACTTGGTACACACTTTCTACATATAAAATATCTCCCCTCAACGGTTAGTTTGCGATTTTTTTTACATTGAGGGAGTTTTCCACCCCCAAAATGGCGGAATTTTTCGTGAAAAATAGCACTTTTCACTTTACATGACCACCAAAAATTTAGAAATAATAAAAAATATCAAAGACTGTTGGGGGGAGGATTTGATGATGCTTTGACTAAATTTTAATGGTACTTGATTTCACATAATTTCTACCTGAGATACAGTGAACACCGCAAATCATGTTTTTCCAAAGGCGTTCTTGGAAAAGCTTTGTCACCGGCTTGTTTGTGGATATTTTCGAGTACAAATTTCACGGAATGTTCTTGAAATGACACTTAACAATGTAAAAAAGGTTTCAATACATTTACTCTATCCATATAGATGGAAAAAATTCCTCCTCAAACGCGTTCAAAGTCGAAACTATGTTTTCCAAAACGGTGTACATTATTTCTCGATATTTAAGGAGGTTGGAGTGTTAGCCATAATCCCAGGTTTTTTTAAATAAAAAAATATACGTTATTGTATAGGCCATACTAAACCTTTACGAATTTTTTGAAATTGTGTCACCACGAAACACCAGAGATAAAAATAGTTTAATGTATGCCATTTTACGTGCGGTTAGATGGGCAAAACGTTCTCACTGCGGGTGTTTTTTTTGCTATTTAGCACCAAGATAAACCATTTCGTATTTGTTTCAACGTCTGTTGTACTTCTCCAGAAAAAATTGCGTTCCGGTTATCCAAATGATTTTCAGTCCCTATTGATTCGGATAATCGAGGTTCTACTGTAAATGACTCAAAATTTCATGCTGAATTGCATAAAACATTCACTGACGCAATTTTTTCATAATAATCATCGACGATGTTATACTTTTTTAAGTTGGTAGTAACACAAAAATTTTTCTTAATCACGTGATAAAAATATAAAAGTGCATGATTATGCTCTATAATTATACATTTTGTGAAAAATTAGCATCTACAGAATAAGTCTATGCCTCGTATGGTTTCTTGAGGTTCATTGAAAACAAAAATAGTACAACGTCATTTGACTCAATTGGACCGCTCCAACCTCCTTAATGAGGGGATAGACTTGGAATTTGGTACACTTATTAAGTTGAATAGTAGTTTAGTCTTGACCGACTATTTTCTCGACATTTTTTTAATTAGTTATTAACAATGTCATCTTTCCTAAAAAAATCGAAAAAAAATCAAGTATAAAAAATGGAAACACGACAAAAAAAGACTCGGTCAAGTCTTAGCCAACATTATCTATTTTAAGGGGTTACCCCCACTTGCGATTTTGAAAAAATCGATTTTTTTTATTGCATTTTTTTGAAGTGCAGTTTTTTTATGCCCGGAATAGATGAGTCTATGTAAGTATACAAAAAAGAAAAATATTTTCTTCTTGTAAACTGAAATTGAAACTTTACACGCGTTTTTCTCAAAATGGCATTTCTGAAGTCGGTGACCAAGATTACTCGAACACTAATGAACCGATCTTCTTGAAATTTTGCAGGCTTATTTAATACATAAAAATGTAGTCTTTAATCGTTCGATTTTTTTTTTCGAAAAAAATGCCCGTTTTATTGCCAAAAAACGGCCGTTTTTTTCGTTAAAATCGAACCATTAACTTTGACTGTCCGCCAGTTTGTGAAAAATGAATATTTTTTAAAATCCTTCGATTAAAGACTAGTTTATACTTATATTTGACTAAGTCCAGCCGCATTTTTTTTCAGATGATCCACTTCGCCGCAATGTTGGTCACCGCAAACCGTGTATATAAAAACATTATTTCATTGACGGCCATTTGCCACTAAACAATGTAATATTTTTCAATAAAAAAATTACTGAAAGTTCTTCAAGATGTGTTCTTTAAGATGATATATTGATCGATTAAAAAAGTTTTGTAGTTTTCTTTAAAAAAATTCATGAAAAAGGTCTTTTTTGCGCTACAAGTGGGGGTAACGCCTTAAGAAGAAAAAAAACTCGTTTTTGATGTTTCAAATCAACCGGGTGGCCAAAATCAAGTCCATCGATGAGCCCCCCACGTTCAAAGCTCCTTCACAAGATTGTTTATAACCTCTTTAAGGGGCCACTCTAGAGGCTGAAAAAATAGGCTTTTTGGAGACTTTTTTTTTTCAGAAAAACCACAAAATAAATCGAGATTACAAAAAAAGGTGTTTATCATACATATCAGTGACTGTATAAAATAATTTTTTTAAAGCGATTAATTTCAAAATGGCGGCTGTGCAGCGTTTATCTCAAAACTGCATTTTTTAAGTTGTCCGGAAACATAACTCAGACAATTTTCAACCCATTTACTTGAAATAATGAATATATCTTCAAAAATACATTGTCTATAGAAGTACGTAGGATTTTTTTATTGCATAGTTCATTTGTTATTAACAATTACCTGACGATTTTATAGACAATATTTTAACTTTCCAAAAATTTGCCTAAAAAATCGTCAGATAATTGTTAATAACAAATGAACTATGCAATATAAATAAAAAATCCGAAAATTGTTTGAGTTATGTTTCCGGCCAACTTAAAAAATGCAGTTTTGAGATAAACGCTGCACAGCCGCAATTTTGAAATTAATCGCTTCAAAAAAATTGTTGTAAACAGTCACTGATATGTATGATAAACACCCTTTTTGTAATCTCGATTCATTTCGTAGTTTTTCTGAAAAAAATCCCCAAAAAGCCTATTTTTTCGGCCTCTAGAGTGGCCGAAGGCCTCAATTACTAATATTTTTAAACGAAATTTGGTACACAACTTTCAATCATTTCACTCATTCCTTTAAAATCAACTCTTTCAAATAACCCTAATTTTCGGGTCGTCGCAATAGCCTAACCCCTTAATTGTTATAACATTTTCACGTAATAAAAATCATCAAAAAAAACCGTCTTCGGTAACACTGATATGTTCTCACCATCGCAGCTTCGACCGCTTCTTCGACAAACATTTGTTTCTCCAGATGCGTAAATTCCACGAGGCTCCGATGATCGTCGGTCAGGGCGTTGTACTGTTCCATGAGAAAATTGATTCTCGTTCGCAAAACTGCTCTGGGTGTCTCGGGCGATGAGGGTTCACTGAGGATTGTACGAACGTATTGTTTCCATCAGCTTTCTATCGAGATACCCCGATAGATTGTAAAGTTGCAATTTTATCTTATCGCGATTAGGATTTCATTCAGAATTTATAGACGGTGGAGCGAAGCGTTATCGCCGTTGAGAAGAAAAGGAACCAGCCGGTACTTGGGGGTGGCGTCGAACTTTTGCAGAAGAACAAAAGTGCTGCTCTTCTCTGTCGAGCGTCACTCACCTGTTTCTCTTTTCGGGCGTTGTCTCGGGACTTTTAGGTCCGTCGTCTGATACCATGACGTCGTCCATAAACTTAACGTTGCGTCGCGGCCGCGTCGTAATTGAAAAATCGTAGTCGCCTCCGGAATTTCCGTCGGAAAGGCGATTCCGCGATCGCTCGCTCTCGATCAATTCGAGCTCGAAATCGGTGAAGGCGGTCTGAAAGGCTGGCGCGAAGTATCTTTATGCAAAAGTTTCGTATAACTCCTTTCGTGGGATAATCGCGAGTAAAGTGCCTGGCTTACTTTGATTTGGAATGTCGAGCGATTGAATGATACTTTGGCGTCTCTTTATGTGCTCCTGTTTCTTGGTTTTTTCGGGAGTCTTTTCGGATTCTTTGATGGTGGGAAGACTGCTGGTAACGTTGAAGGACTTCGTTTGAAAGGTCCCGGGGCCGCCCCAGGTGCGTCGTCGTTTCGAACGCCGCCTGAATTTCTCCTCCTCGGGCGTGCTGTTTCCCGATACTATTCGCGTCTTCAACAACTCGATACGCTCTTCCAACAATTGATAGGCCCGGTCCTTTTCCATCAATATCGATTCCTTCTCCATCAGCTTCGATTCCATTTCCTCCAAATTCGCGCCCTGGGCTTTCTGCATTAACTAATTCATAAATCATCCAATGAAGGCAGCGAACGTGAGACTGCACGTTTTCTCGATTATACGTCGGTTTGCGCGAGACAGCGTGGGACGAATGATATACGGCGAGAAAATAAATGGGTATGAAGCCTGTATCGACACAGGGTTTCCACAGTTTCCGTGTGCCCTCGTGCAAATACGATACAGTCGTGGATCGCGAAACGAATGGCTCCGAGAAACGTAATCGATAATCACGTAACACGCGCAATATATGAAGCTTTAATCACACGTTTATGTTAACGGGAATATCAAGCCCTTGCAATACCTTGAAAAATAATCACCTAATTTTTCATCATTTTTTAAGGGGGAAATACCTTTAAGCGAGGAAAAAAATGACTGATTATCATGATTTTTATAACCCTTTAGCTGCCATTGTAGCAAATTTGCTACGTTCACTTTGACCCCGTCGGTAAAAGCGTAAGGACACTATAGCGGACAAGCTACTTCACAGTTCCATCGATCTATGCTAAATGCAGCTACAAATGCCGGGATAGCTTGAAATTCAAACTTAAACATATTAATTATGTTAATGTGACAACAATATTGTGAAAATTTACGACGCTTGCCCCAGTACTCTATCTGCTGCCCGTTTTTTGTCCAAAAAAGTAAGTAAATGGACATTCTTGAAATATTTTTTGATAGAATTGTGTGAAGGAAACTCGACTGGACGAACTAGGCTTTGAAGATTTTTGATTGAATTAGAATAATAGTTCGAATAGAGCAGGTGAAATTGTTAGTAGCAAATTTGCTACAGTCCGAAAATACTACTTCCCAGGCCCTTATCGAGAAAACAATAGTTGGACATTCTTATTTAACCCTTTTTTAGCTATACTACCGGAGGAAATGATTTTGAGCCATCCAGAAATAGGCGTGGCCCTTAAAGGGTTAAAGGAAACATTTCTTGACCTTTTTTGAGACTTAGGGTATTTTTATTACTGCTTTTGGCTATTACGTGGTTTTTTTTTTCTTCAAAAATGGCGAAGGTATGACACAGTTAATATAACCATTTTGTTCGAAAAATTCAATCTTTTTGTTTCAAAGTGTACCATTTCATCGATTTTTAACATTTCTCACTTTTTCTTGGTTCATATTCTGAGTATGAGTGTTAGCGAGGATAAAATCTTCGTTGGTTTTTTTTTCAGATTAATTCCGGCGACGCTACGTGTCACGCCGTCTGACAATAATCGCCGCAACCCGTTCAAAGCACTGTGCCATACCTCCGCCATCTTTAGAGCTTAATACAATTTAAAAATACCATGTAACAGACAAAAGTAGTAGTTAAACATACATTAAGTCTCAAAAATGGAAAAGAAATATTTTCTTAAAAAAAATCATAAAAATCAGCAATTTTTTCCTCGCCTAATGGTCTCTGCCCGCGTAATCTAGTTACCAGTCTTTAAAATTTACTTTCAGTAGGTACTCAATTAAATACACCTTAGCTTTCTTTTTTTTCTGCAAATCTGCTCAACACTACTTTTTTAGTGGGAGTTTTTTTTTTATCGGTGTCATTGTGTATGTTCAGCAGTGATAAATGAGAGAATCTTTCCTGAAGCATTGTACTTTTAAGCCGCGTTTTTATCCGCTTTATAGCAAAAAAAACTTCTCACGCAGCCGGCGGAGCTCACTGGGAGCACTATTGCTGCTTGGAAAAATTTGTATAAGGTTGGGCTCCTTTTTAATATGCTTTCTTAAATTTCCAGCATTTATTTCATCACTTTTAAATGAAAGTATATTTTTCACGACCAACGTTTCACCTTGTAGGGCTGACGTATCGATTATTAAGATTTTAATAATAATTATTGATGAAATCCTCTCCGTTCTTCATAACAATTTAAAAAATGCGTCAACTGCATGAGCTAACGGAAAATTCTCAAATCGGCGTTTCAAATTTACGATAATATTATCTATTACTTAGTAGGAAATGTTGATCTTCCAGTATTTTAACTAATGTATTTCGTTTGCTCGCAGTAAACTTAGTTGGAAAATTTGAATACCTTTTTAATTTACGTAATAAAATAGCTACTTTTCATACAAGTTACGAAAATACGACGAAAAAATTAGTTCAAGCTTTATAAAATGATTTCTTTGTGCTTGCTTGGGCGCAACAAATAAAAATAATCGATTACTTGAATTTAATTATCCCGGATCGATTTTTCTCTGAAAGGACAACGGTCGAGTAAAATTGAAAGGGATGGGATTGTGAAAGCCTGCAAGCGTACGCGAAGGAACATCAAAAATAGAAAAAATAATGTACAGGTAAGCGTTCTCTCCCGTGCAGTTTTTTTTTCTTCGCCTTTGTTACTTCGCACCTAAAAATCTTCATAGCTCGAAAAGGTTGAACAGTTCTGGGCGGGACTATCGCAAGCAAGATAAATGATTGTGAAATACTCGCCTCCAATTCATCTTTCAGCTTGCTGAGTTGTTTGGCGTATCGTTTGAGCAGAGCAGCCTCCGATACACATTCGTTGACTTGAGGCTTGTTCTTTATTCGTTTCGCTCTCGAGGCAAACCTGAAAAATTGTTCAGAGTTAAAAAGAACAACCTGGTATTTTTTCCACCTCGAATTGAGTCCTCATTGATATTCCTGAATGAAAGTCAATTTTGGCTACAAAACATTTTCTCCAAGTGTTTTAAGGAACATAAAGAAACTACTAAAGATACAAACCAAGGCCCCGATTTCCTCTATACTGGTATTTTTTCGATATTTTTGAATATAGAGTGTCTTAAAAAGACCTGACATTTTAATTTATTTATAAAACGTATCGTTTATTTGAAAAGTACGAATATTTTTTTTAATATAAGGTACAAACACGGATGTGTGGAGCACAATATCCGATAACTGGTCGCCGCGTCCTTATTTCCAAACGTTTATTCTGTTGACGAAATGTTCAATAACATTTTGCCATAATTGCGGACTAATTTCATTAAGGCCTTAGGCGACAGTAACGGGTATAAAATCATGTGCGAAATTAACCTTTTTTCTGATGAAAAAGTGATTCACTCATAAAATTAATTACACATCTATTTAGTATGAATATCAAGCTGTAAGAAAATGTATATATTTTTTTTCGATGTACAAAATGGCCGACTACTCGAAACTTCTCCAAACAGCTTTATTCCAATTGGCGTGACCAATAACTTCAACAATTTTCACTCCATTTACTTCAAATTTAAAAGTTATGTTCCTAATTGCATTTCGCAGAGAAGTACGTACGGAATTTTTGATTAATCGAAAACTTTTCGTTTTGTGAGCACTTTATGAGCAGTTATAACGAAATTTTTCACTGAAAATTCATTTCTTAAGTTCAAATACCTACAACTTTTGAATAAAACAATATTTTTTAAATTCCGTACGTACTTCTCTCGGTATTCTAATTTAGATTGACGAAAATTTTTGTTTTTTGGTCTAGGTAAAAAATTGTGGATGCTAAATGTCACGCCGCGGAGCGCCTAAAAAAAGATAACAAAAGAAAATATTAGTAGTCGGCCATTTTGTCCATGGAAAAAAAATATATAGATTTTTTCTAACAGCTTGATATTCTACACTAAATAGATGTGTAATTAATTTTATGAGTGAATCAGTTTTTCGTACGAAAAAAAATTGTTAAATTCGCACGTGATTTTATGCCCGTTACTGTGGCCTAAGGCTTTAATGGTGCGTCCAATCGCTTCCTTGAGCTCCGAAATGGTCTGTGGATCATTGGCATATACTTTTCCTTTCAGAAAACCCAAAAAAAAGAAGTCCAATGGCGTCAAAACGCACGATCTTGGTGGCCAATTCACATCGCCGCGGCGCGGCGCGAGATAACACGACCATGAAACTTCGTCTGAAATAACTGCATTGTTTCGCTCGCAGGGTGGCAGGTTGCGCCATCTTGTTGAAAGAATATGTCTTCCAAGTCCATGCCGTTTATGTCATTTATCGGATATTGTGTTTCACACATAACCTCCATGTTTGTACCTTATATTAAAATATAAATATTCGTCCCTTTCAAATAAATTATACGTTTCATTAATAAATTCAAAGGTCAGGTCATTTTGAGACACTCTTTATTTACCAAATTCCCGAAGGGCGAATGAGTGGTGCCCAATGATCTACCGAATTTAAAATTTCGTGATTGTAGGCCAAGAGAGCTCGCGCGCGATTTTTCAGTGAAATTCTTCTCGTCCCACAAAGCTTATCAGAATTCAGTATTGTTCAAATATTTTCACATGTGGCGACATTGTCAACGTACCCAAAAAGTTTGAAAAAAGCGGATCGGAACTTCTTTCGCCTCCTGTTTTACATTCAACAAAATCGTCGGCTGCGCGACATTCTCAAACATCTCATTTCACAAAAAAATCAAATTGGTCTCGCTATCCCGAAAGTCATTTTCTGATAAGTGAACAAAAAATATCTTTTTCGTTGTTGCGCATGCGCTAGAAATTACAGGTTCGTTTATTCGAGAAAAGTTTTGGGAACTTTTCTCAAAAGCGGCTGGCCCGAATCGTTAGTGCACTGAGAAAAAAAAACCAATTGAAACAAAAAAATATATTGGTTGATCCAAATAAATGTGCTGCTGCGGAGCGCCACCGATATATGAGATTGTTTCGATACTATAAAATATTGGAAAACGAGATTGATTTAAATAACGTATTATTTGATTTGAAAAAGCTCTTCTGTTCTCTGAATATCTACATTATTCTTTAAATATAATTATATTCTATTGAAATCATTCTATATACAATACGTATATGTATTGGATGAAATAATTAAGCGGTTGCTACAAACATTTTTTATTTCGTACAAAAATATAATCAATAGAATTAATTATTTCTTTACTACATCGAAACGAATATGCCATGGGACGTAAGTTTTTCAATTTGTTTCAAATCTTAAATAAAAAGTGAGCATTAGAATGATCATCCACGATAATAGTGGAGAGAATATCAGATATCCAATGGAATATCCATGGAGAGAATATCAGATATTCAACTGATTCGAACAAATACTACACTTTGATCTTAGCCACAGGCCAAGAAGCGATACTCTTTAGAGTTTCTCCAGCGTTTAAGTAGATTTTCGGTTCGCGCCACGCTTACGAGAAACGAGCTCGCGTGCGACCTCTAGCGGTTACTCCGAGAGCTACGGGTTTCCTCATACCTGTAATTTCGGTGGCGCTCGGCCATGATTTCGTTGAATTTTTTCAACCAAATGTGAAAAAAACAAATTTTACTTTCGCATAATTTTTTAACCAATTCAGACAATTGCTTAATATTTTTCAATCAAAATAAAATATTAATATTTTCACGAATAATGTACTTAAAATCAATATCGGATATGGTGAAAAAAATAAAATAACATATTTACTCAATAGAAATTTTATTTGAATCAAACGAGCGAAATTCAATTTTTCGTGTGTACTCGAATCAACAATATTCATATCATGAATTGAAACGCTTGTTTCGTTCGTTCCAGAAATTGCATTCCAAACTATTTAATTTGTTCGCGATAATTTTTTAGATAGTTTCAATAATATATTGTTCTCGGCTAACAATATATATTTTGAATGAAGAAATACTTTCAATTTCACCCTGTCATTGAAGTCAATAGCGTTTTGTTTGGACTAATAAATCCGATTATTTACACCAACAATTTTACAATTGAATCAACGAAATTTCATTCATGACACCAATGATATTGGATCAATGATTTTTTGTTCTCAGTGTGACCGAGCGTCATTTGTCTACTCACGCCAATGTGCACTGTGTCTCCTCCAGGGCAGCTGGCGTGACGGCGCAGATGATCGTCGTCATTGCGTTGCCGCCTAGCGACGCTTGCAAAATTCGCGTCAGTTTGCTGTCCCGAAAATTGACGTATCTCTGGGGATTGTCTTGGCACTCGCTCAGCTGCATGATGACCAGTCCCAGCGCGGACAGGGACATGTTGATGTGGCGTCCTTCGTTGAAACGATCGCCTGTAGCACCGCTCTGTTTAGGCCTCTCGGAACCGGCCAGATCTACCAAATTCAGCTGTGAAACGTGAACCACTCCGTCCGAATTTTGTTCGCGGCTCTCAATGGTCTGTCGACAAAAGCACGATGTATGGTTGATTAGTTGGGGTTGCGCAAACTTGTCACAACGTAATCTATCGATTATGTTGCGATTTTGCTACCTGCGCGATTTCGGCAAGCGTACGATTTTCGGCGCGCCACAGTTTGATGGTCAATTTTGGGTTTTCAAGTAAAAATAAACACAATTTAAAGAGTGGCAAAAATTGATATTCCGATTATCTTTCGGTAAAATTGGAATTTTTCGTTAGTTATTAAAAATCACGATTTTTTTAAATTCGAAAATGTTGTCTTTGCTCATTGCGAAGATACCTTAATTTTATCACTAATAATGAAAATCAGGCAAGGTTACTTGGGAATGTATAGTTTAAACACTGTCTGAAAAGCCAAATATGTATTTTATATACCACTACCATATTTTCCTCGCTTACAGGTGCGTCTAGATAAGGAGTAAAGTAGTACGTTTAAGGCCGAAGCCTGAATTAGAAGGTCCGAAAAATCGTTATTTTTTAATTGTTTAAATCGATAGATAAACTATCCAAGAATATATTTACAAAGTTACAGAGGCCAATTGTAAATATTTTCGAAGATAGGAGGCCAAAAGGAAAGAAACGATTCATATTTGATATTGATATTTCTTCCTATTGAAAACTTTGAAGCGCGTTTTCTCCAGTTTTCACTTTCACGGTTTTTCTAAATTGGCGGCCGTGATAGCAAAAAATCTAAACGACCTATTGAATCAAACCAAAGTTTGTTTTTTTCAGTATGAAAATCTCTTATAAGTGAATTAACAACGTCGTTGAAAAAGTCTTTTTAAATAATTCATATAGCACGTTAAAGTGTTTTTTTAAACACATTTCTTTTTCAAACCTGAAAAAAGTTATAATTTCACGATTTTTCAGTTTTTTCTTAATTCGCCCAGAAAAAAAATATATGGCAATTGAAAATTTTATTGGTTTTTTTTTCCAGTCAAGAATTACGAGCTGCATCTTTCCCGCCAATTAGGGACTGCAGTGGCAAGACGCACATCGAATATGCTGATAAATCTGCAGTCATTTATTGTTTCATGTTGAAACATTTTTTTTTAACATTGCAAATATACATGAAAAGATACCTTAATGTTTACTGGGCTCACTTGTTTTTTCCTTCTTAAAAAATTCCCCAAAAAACGCTTTTTTTGGACCATCTAATTCAAGCTCCCGCCTTAATGGGTAGACGTCCGAAGAGGGATTGAAAGTACACTGGTCATCCCTCTTCGAACTCATAAGGCTCCATAGTGACTCCTGGGCCTTAAGAGTGGATCTCGAAACAAACCCAAACAAGCTCGTCAGGTCGGTTTCCCTTATTGGTGATAAAATAAAGGTATTGTACTCACGAGTAAAAACAAAATCGTTTAATTTTGGCATGTTTGTAATTATCGCTGAAAGCGCTGATATATCCTTAGGGGTTTGTACACAGTTAAAGTTGTCGAAAAATCGATTTTTTAAATTCTTTTTTCGTAATATACATGTATTTAAGTATACACACAGAAAATTTCTTGTCAATCGGGCGAATATTCTCGAAGTTACACGCACATTTGTAATGACGTGTCAGAGCGTTCGAAAGTGCTTTTGAAACTTTAAACGCGTTTTTCTCAAAACTGTGTTTTCAAAGTCGGTGAGCAAGATTTCTTGGAAACGGCCGAACCGATCAGTCTCAAATTTTAACACAATCTTTTCAAGTATATTTTTTAGTAATTAATCGAAGGTTTTTTTTCACCGATAAATATTTTTCATTTTCTAAACAATTTGAGGCTTAATTTTTTTGTCAAAAATCGATTTTTTTTAGTAGCCGCCATTTTGTTAAAAATGATTATTTTGCTTATTCCTTCGATCCATTCCAAGATAATCCATTATATTAAAGAAATATTTTTGGTTTTTTCATTTTAGATGAAATCAGCGTCTAAATTTCATTTAGACGCCTTTTTTAGAGGTGCGCCCGGAAATCAGCTATAGCAGCTTTCAAAATAATTATTTTTACAAATAAAAAATGTTAAAATACAGTTAAAAGTTACCATAATATGTGTACAAATTTTTACGTTAATATATTTAAAGGTCTTCTTAAGAAAAATTTTTGAAAAATCGATCTTTTTGGGTCTCCCGACTGTATATAACCCCTTAAGGAAGCCGGAAGAGAACATTTTTTACTCTGCATTTGCTGAAGTTTGCTTAGCCGCAAACCGGCTCGCGCGCCGAACCACCGAGCGGGAGGAGAACAGTTTGGCTGTGTTTCCGAAGGCATGTAATTGAAAATTAGGAGGTAAATCCGAATCCATCAAACAACGTTGGAAATTTCATTGCCATTGAAAAATGATTATTTTGGCGCAAAGATTTGCGAAAAAGCAATTTTGTATACACAAGTACGAAAATATTGATATTCATTCTGCTGCTAGTCATGGAAAAATCGTGTTTTGTGTTTTCTTGATAAACAACAACGTCTGCGGAACTTTGCGTCGGACTTGCACCTTTAAGAATTAAAAAATAAGCAGCTTTCCAGGCTCGACGCAAACAAAAAGAGTGCCAATGTAATCGATATTGAAGTTTGCATCGTTGGAACGCAACAAAAATTAATTTTTTTTCATTCCTGTAGTAGACCTTAGCTACGCAAATCACGTAAATATTTTTTAGCATCCTTATGTAGCGATCTACAACCTAAATCTGCAAAAGATGATTTTGCAGAAAACATTTCGTTGCATTCCAACCATGCGAACTTTAACCCCATTTAGAAGCCACGTATTTAAGGGGTCTGCATGAACTAGAAACGAAAAAAAAATCGATTTCTTTGCAGATTTTCGTAACGTAGAGTATTTATTTCAATTTGTAATAAAAATTTCGTAGAAATTCCGAAAATTGACTGAGTTTTGTGAAGGGTCGAAGGCCCACTGCACCACGGTGAAACGCCTCGATGTGATTTACCCTTTTTTTTCTTTCGCATTTTTCGCGGAACTATGTTTTATGATACAGTGTAGGTCGTATTCCAAAATTTGTTCGGCACATTCACTTCAAATTCGGATGGTTTCGCATGCTTTTTTATATGTTTATCCATTTATTAATAACAAATTATTGAAGTTTTCTTGCTCGAAAATCGAATTTTCTACAGCTGGCCATTTTCGTAATTTTCTGTTTCAACGAAGTTCCCTATACTAAAAATAAATGTTTTCATTTTTCATATTAGATCAGCCTAGTTGCTGGAACCATCTACATCGATTGGCCATGCAGCAACGGCTGCACTTTGTTTAAACAATAAGAACTCCATTGTTTATGATTATCATTCGATTAAAAAAAAACTCAAACCTGGCGAAACTGCGTATAAATTGTGTGTAAAATCCCCACCTCGTTAACCCAATGCTTTTATCGGAAAAAAAATTTTAAGTCGATTTATGTTTTATGGTGTTGAAGTTTGCATCGTTGGAACGCAACGAAAAATCTTTATTTTTTCACATCTTTATTTTTATTACTATCTAAACTCTTATTTTGCAGTTTAAGGTTATAGATCCCTAACAAGGATCATCAAAAATGTTTCAATGTAGCCTAAGTGCGCCAAAAAATTGAGCGATCGGGAAGAAAAACAAATTTCGTTGCATTCCAACGGTGCAAACTTCGATACCATTGTTTATTGGGCCACGAGGTTATGCAGACCCGTTAGTCGTTTGATCAAAATTCCTGTCTTTTCAGCGACTCCAGACTATTTTTCCAAATGATATTGAACTTTGCGTTGTAATGCGATCAAAATTACTTTTCTTTGAATTGCTTAAATTTCTTTTAGCAGACTTTGCCTGCAAAAATCCCTCAACCATTTTTTACAATCCTTATTTAGGGATCCACGATCTGAGTCTACAAAAAAAAACATTTTGTATGGTCGAAAGGAAGAAATAAAAAGATGAAGAAAAAAATTTTCGTTGCATTCCAACAATGTAAGGTTAAGTAAAGTCGAACCTATATTATCCTTTTCGTAATGTGTTTTTTGTAAAATGCTGTGGGTTCAGAATGATTTTTACAGTAAATGAAGGTTAAGGGGAGATACGATTGGGCGCGGAAAAAAATTTGCTGATTTTCATGATTTTTTTTTAATTTCTTCACCTTCTTCGAGACTTAGAATATGTTTTATTACTACTGTCGGCTGCTACATGGTTTTTTTTTATTAATATTTAAAAACGGCGGAGGTATGTCAAGGTCTTGTAAACTGCATTTTCAAAACTGGCGTGGCGTATAGCTAAACAAAAAACTAATTGACAGATTCTAATGAAATTTGGTAGTAGTAGTAGTAGTATGTATTATTTCCGGTATACCCCTTCAGGGTGTTTATACATAGAAGCCCCTCCCTACATACACGTCCCCCTTCAATATACTTCTTCTTATTTCTTACTTATATCCTATTGTGATTTTGCCTTCCGTTTCGTCTTGCATTCGCTTCCTCGTTTACTATTTTCCCAATTAGATTCTCGAAGTGCTTTATGTACATACATAGTTCAGTTACCGACTTCTTTTTCAGCACCGTCTGTATTTTCCTGTCGATTTGCTCTCCTTCTTTATCCCCTATCCATTTTTCCAAAACTCCAACTATTTCTTTTTTATTTTTTCCTTGGATTTCTCGCACGTACATATACGCACTAAGTTTTCCACTTCCTTTTTACACACTCTGCATTTGTTGTCACTATATCCCTTATTTCCTTCCTTTCCCACATTCCCACATCTCAGTCTCGCCCAGGTTCCTTCTATTCCGTCCATTATATTCACATCCTCCCAGTACTTCTCTGTCTCTATGGTATACTTCCTGCTTTTGTACTGTGCGCAATATGTCGATTTTTCGCCTTTGTGCCAATCCTGTTGGGATTCTTGGTCTACTTTTGTTTTCGTCCCCCTTTCTACTATTCTCTCCATTTCGCTTACATCGTCGTTTGCCATGGCTCTCCATGTTTCCCTCTCCCCATTTGGGTGGGTTTCCTTGATGAAATTTGGTATAAATCTTTCTAACTTTATTGCCTAAAACATGACGCTAAATGTTTGAAAAAATGAAAAGAAAAAAAGGTTTTTTTTATAGCAAAATGTAGCCATTTTTTTGGAAAATTCAATCTTTTTGTTTCAAGGTGCACGATTTTCAACATTTCTGACTTTTTCAGAGTAGTAATAAAATATACCCCCAGTCTAAAAAAATGGCGAAGAAATCTTTCCGCATAAACAAAAATCATGAAAATCAGCTATTTTTCTCCCGCTTAAAGGTATCTCCCCCCCTTAATGAAGAGAAATCTAAGCCTCACGATTCGAAAAATGGTGTGACTCCTGCTACTCCGCTCGTTCATATTCGTCTCGCCGATCCTCCGATTTTTGATGCCCTTTCGCATAATGGCCAACACGAACTCGGACGAATTGACGACCTCCTCCTTACAAAGGACCACCGCCTGGCCGCTCTTCTCCTCCTTGATTTTCAGGTCGACGGCGTTTTTATCCAAGAGGTCGTTTATCTTTTCGTTGTAGATCTCGATGTACGATACTCTGTGAATGCCAATCGGACGAAGGTAAACGAAAGTAGGACGCGATATCGTGAGGAAAATACGAAATCGTTGTTCAGCGGTCGTGAAACAGCTGAGTATATTAGCGACGCGTTAAGCCGAAACGCCACACGATTCCACAGGCTAAGAATCCCGTGACGAGTTTTCGGAATTTTTATCCGAATCGGCTAAACCGACTGACTCGAAATTTTCACAGTCGACGTTCAATCGCTATAGCAATATCGAGGATGATTTTCGTTGATTCGAAGAGAAAAAGAGACCGGATTGCTTTTCACGGAAAACTGTAATCGAATCCAGCTAGAAAATGTTATTTTGGTTGAGCCAATCGCAAATCAAATGAGGTTGAAGTTTGCGTCGATGAAATGCAATGGAAAGAAATATTTCTGAATTCGTTTAATTCATTTTGGCAGATTTTGCCTGCACATCACTCTCAACTATTTTTTAAAAATATTTATTTAGCGATTTACAATATAAATCTATAACTGGAACGCAATGAATATCCTTTTTTATATTCTTATTTCCACATTTTTATTGCTTCGCAAAAACGTTTTTTAAAGATAAAAGTTATAATCTCTAAACAAGCGATTTAAAAAATGATTGAAGGATTCTCGTAACGAATATTTGCCAAAAGAAAAACGCGCACATAACAAGAATAAAAATGTCCCAACCATGTGTTTCTAAGCCACGTTTTTTCCATCTGATAGCAGAAAAAGTCGTTTCGCAACCGACAGAGCTCTTTTCCAGTAGCTCCGTGGAAAAAGATAAGTTTAGATAAGTTAGGGCAGTACTTCTTTTTAATATGCGTTCTTAAATTTCCAGCATTTATTTCATAATTTTACAATGAAAATACGTTTTTCATGGCTACAGCTTCAGCATCTGAGGCTGACGTATCGATTATTAAGATTTAAAAATAATTACAGTAGAACCTCGTTTATCCGACTTTGGATTAACCGACGTTCTGCATTATCCGAGTCACCTAACTCATCCGAGTCGTCCGCATTCCTAGGTGTATCCTCAGATAATATAGTCTCGGACAAAACGGAAGAATCTGCTATGGCTATGCGTGGAGTAGTCCTATATTGCTACTGTTTTCCTTATTATCCGAGGTACACTCTCCCCATATTACCTCAGATAAGTGCGCTTCTACTGTATTGATGAAATCCTTTGTTCCTCATATTCCATTTTTCAAAATGCGTCAACTGTATGAGCTAACGGTAAATTATCAAATGAGTGTTTTAAACTTACAATGATATTATCTTTCACTTGGCAGCTAATGTTGATCTTCCAGTATTCTTCTGGTTGCGTATCGGCCGGCAAATGTAATGCGTTTCTTTTGCTCACAGTTAACTTAGTTGTGAAATTTGAATATCGTTTCAATTAACGTCAAGAAAGAGCTACTATTCATGAAAGTTACGAAAATACGACGAAGAAAATAGTTCGATTTGTTTATGCGTACATGGGTGAAACGAATGAAATGAATCGATCATTTGAATTTAAGTGAAAAGGACACGATACTAGAGTTGGTAAAAACCATTACGGCATTAGAACAAGTTGGTGCTTCACTGGCGCAAAAATTCCTCCTCCAAGCTTCACGAATTTTAAGGCGGCATTTTTAGCGTAAAAATCTCCGCCGTTCCATAGCTGGAGATTCCAAAGCGGAGACGAGGAACCTGCGGTTACCTGAGTAAAAATTCGCGATCGTAGGTACTGGTGATTTTGTCAAAGATGTAATCTACAGAGAGTGGGATGACTCCCGGGCTGTCTTCCTCGCCCATCATAGTGAAAGTCTTTCCCGAGCTGGTTTGTCCGTAGGCGAAGATAGTTCCGTTGATGCCGTTGATGGCCGCATCGATGATAGGTTTGGCGACGACGTTGAAGACGTCGGAATTCGTTTGGCAAGTGTCGAAAATGTGATCTGGCGAGAAACGTTTCGAAAAAACAAACAATTGAATCGTCGGTGAAGGCGTTGGACGGGAAGTTGGGCAGGTGGTTTCCGAGCGAATATTTTCACAGCGCGGTGTGCGTTAATTTGTTTGCACAGACTCGCGCGCTTGGAACTTTCATCGCTCGGGAAGTGTGGGATTTTTCCTCCATGTCAATGACCTTAAAAGTGCGCCGAGTGCGCTGAAAGTACGCGGTGAAAGGTCGCCGTTGGCTGTTGGAAAAAAAAGAGGTACAGGACCGGCGCGATTTTTCGAGAGATCGAGCGGCGCTGTCGCGTGTGCCGGAGAGTCGAAATTCGAGGACAAACGAAGGTTATAGCCAGGATCGGGAGTTTTTTTTTCGCATCGTCCGGAGACTCACCGAAAAAGAAGGGTTCGCCTCGTTTTTTGAGCTCGGGATCGAGCGGCGCTATCGAGTTGTCCTGGACCGTCCATTGTATCGGAAGATTCTCCTCCTTTTCGCGCTTTATCAGCGGCCTCACTTTGATCGCGACTTTTATGCTATCCATTATTTCGCCGGGGTTTATGACTCCTTTCGCGATGTGCTTCACGACGCTCGGGCAAATACTCTTTTTCTCTCGAACATCTGAATGAGCACGCGCGATCGAACGAGAGGGAATAATTTGTCTTCGTCCCTCGCTCTCGTATTATGTACGCAACGGGCGTCTACCGGTCCGTGTCGCTTCAAAGTTTTCTTCAACTGACATCGGTGACGCGCATACCACACACGCACATCACCGCACCGCAAGCGCACTGTAATAACGGTTTGAATTCAAATACGGCGATCCTCATTGGTGAAACAGCGGCGATCCGCAAAACTGCAGCGACGCGCGCCGTGGCGCGGCGAACTCGCCCGCTCGCTGGCGCCACCGCGCGGATCTTTTCCGAAACGCTCGAGGGTTTTCGCCGTTTTGCAACGTTTTCACGCGCTTCGAAAGCTTTTAACCTCTAAGTACGTAACTTTGAAGGCACTCGATTTATAAACACCGTAAATTATTAAAAGATTGTTTTTTGATCATTCTACTTAGGTCTTAGTTGACCTGCGAAGGGTCCATTTTTGGAAGCATAGTCGATTTTGGAAGTAGTATGTATTACACGATCGTGAGTCGTTACCAAAACATCGGGCAAAAAACACAAGATCGAGGCATTTTGCGAGGTTTGGATCTTTTATTTTTACAAGCAGCGTTTATTCGAGTCACTAATTCTACTTCCTGTTTCGAACGTTATTTCTCGACGCACAGACGTTTGTTCGAGTGCAAAACTGGGCGTGGAATTTTACGCTGCTCGTCTAAATTCGAAGCCAATGTAGTCGCGCGCATGCGTACATCAACTCGCCATTACTTCACACGTGTTAAGGAATAATCGTAGTGTGAAATTTTCAAAAAATCGATATTTTTGCATTATCCGATAGTATAGACGGTTATAAACATGCTGTTTAATTTTTGGGGCCATATTCGAATATTTTCGGTCGCTACAGCATTTCTCAAAGAAAGTTATTCGAGCCGCGCACACGCACTCGAAACCTTAAACGCGTTTGGCTCGAAATGCCGTTTGTCAAAACCGTGTACACTCTCAACGGAAGAAATCTAAGCTATCCGTCTCAAATTTTGAAACAACATTTTTCACGCCACTCTTTATCTTGCTATGGAAGTTTTTTTTTAAATCTTCATATTTTTTTTAACGAGAAACTGTCGAAAATACGCTAAATTCGAGACTTTTTTTTAAAACGCCGCCATTTTGTCAATTTTTATTTTTTAAAAACTTCCATAACAAGATAGCGGCTTTCATACTGATTAATAACCTTTTTACAAATTTTGTTTCAGATAATATTTACGGCCACAACCATGTACACCGTGAGGGCTCCTTTTTTCAGACGTTCTCAACCGTTAAAAAATGTCAAAAAAATTCAAATCAACATTTAAAAATTTATTTTCTGTTCTTCACGAGTGCTTCGATTTGACATAAAAAAATCAGACTGATTAGCGTATTTTAACCATCGAAAAAAATCGCGAATATCAGCTATTTTTCGACCCGTTACACTGTGATGATCCCTCAAGGAGATATATATCCGGGAAAAAAAGTTCATATCTGAGTGGATATGTTCATATATGTTTCAGATATTGTCATATATGTATCAGATATATTTATATCTGACATTTTACAATATCATATATGATTAGGTCTGATCATATTCCACATCACATATGCATATATAAGATCATATCTGATCAAATGCAGTATCTGGCCTGACCATATATGAACTCATATCTGTTTGTATCTGGCTAAGTACCAAGGCGAGTTGGTACCGTAAATTCGTTTCTGAATATACATGATGTGATATGTTAACGTATCTGTTCGTATAAAATCTTATCCGATCAAATACGGTACCAGACTCTGCTATGTAGATCTCAGATATGTTTTTATCTGGTCAGGTACCAAGGCGAGTTGGCAGCGTGAAACCGTATCTGAACATGTATGATGTGATACATGAGCAGGCACGTTCATATAAAATTTTATGCCATCAGATACGATACCGAACCTGGAAAATATACGAAGTCTTATACACTCATACCTTATCGTATATGCAGTGCAGTTGTTCACACATGAAAACATCTGAATATATGAAACGATATATGAGGATATGAGACGATATCCGATCAGATATGGCACCTCACCTGACTGTATTATATGTGATCATGTGAGTTACTATAATATTGTTAATTATTAACACGTCAACTGATGACGTGTTAATAACCCCGCTCTATATATGTAAACAGTTTAATATCTTCATGACTGCACTAACAAGATTTGATCTGTCTCAACAGGGTAAGATTTGCTCTGATATAATCGGAGTCATACCTGGTCTGATAGTTCAGATAAACTATGATTATATCATATGGGCAGGTCTATTGTTCATAGATGTCCAGGTCTACTGGAATCCACGGTATTTTATTCTTATACGGACAAAAATATCTGGTCCAATAAGATTAGATTTGTCTGACATGATCAGATCTGGCTCAATAAAATCAGATCTACCTGACATGATCCGATCTGGCCCAATAAAATCAGATCTGGTCCAACAAGATCAGATCTTGCCTGGGGATTAGATCTGGTCAGACCTGCTACGATACGGACGGGTCTGCTCTCAAAATTATCAAAATGGCTCTCATATGATTATACATGCTCAGATATAAGCATACATGATCTGTCATGACACTACATGAACAGATATGGCCACTTTTCTTGTCTGATCATATCTGATTCTACAGATATGATTCAGATATATTGAGATATGAACTTTTTTCCCGGGTATCTAAATATATACCTTTGAGGAGATTGGTGCGTTAGCCACAATCCACGATTTCAAATCTTTCTACCTGTAATATTATAAATGGGAAAGTTTGTAGTTTCGTTTGTCCGGATGTTTGATGTTTGTTACTC
The DNA here is from genome assembly GCA_944452715.1 of Ophion slaviceki. Taxonomy (NCBI): domain Eukaryota; kingdom Metazoa; phylum Arthropoda; class Insecta; order Hymenoptera; family Ichneumonidae; genus Ophion; species Ophion slaviceki. The sequence continues at coordinate 11,907,050 of OX101785.1, forward strand.
AATGACGCCAAAACAACTGAATGGATTTCGATGAAATGTCGTACACATGTAATTAATAACATAACATTAACATTACACGTAGGGTAATTTTTATCATAGTAAAAGGTTTCATACGGCTTACAACGACAGTTTCGTACGCCCAATCACGCCGAAACAGTTGAACGTTATAGAATTAAATTTGCCACACAGGGAATGTATGCCATGGAATAATCTGTCAAACAAATGGTGGTGACACTATGTTCGTGTGACGTGCGAAGATCTGTCCAAGAACTTGATCTGTCAAAGAACTCGAAAACAAACACGAAAGCCGAAAAGTTTTTGAAATTACTAACGATTCGTATATACGTATTCGGTACATTTTTGGGGTCTTTTTTTTCTACCCATTGGAGTGATCACGCGGGAGATCCATTAATTTTTATAAAATAAAGTGCGACGAATCACGCCGGGGCCTCATTCATTTTTACATCAATCTCCCGATCTGAGAGAGTGATAAAAAATGAAGTGCGACGAACAAGTGAGAATTCGCGCGTGGGGGTAGACACGGCGCATTTTTTTTACCCTACATCTCTTCTGGCCATTTCACCACTTCTACCCGGAGTCTCGGCGGCTATCTCAGGCACATTTTGAGAGTGGCGCATTTTTTCGGCCTACTCTCACCCTATATCTCTTTTGGCAAATGTTTTAATTCCTCACATTATTATTATTATTATTCCGAGTAACTTGCCGTTTCACTTTGAAAGGCTCCAATTCCTATTGAAATTGGCATTTTTCATGACAATTAATGAGTCCCAGGATCAAATCCTGAAAGTGGCTGGAATGCGTTTGGGAACTCTGTGCTTCTTGCATGGTCAACTATATGTGGGCTGTTTGAGACTATCGAGTGCCAAGAACTTACATGTGCTTGCCGAAGACAATAAATCTTACATTGTTGTCTACAAAACTACACTACCGGTCGAAAGTTTTCGGACACTTCCGATAATTGCAAAACGTTCGATCACTTGGGATAATTGCAAAATTAGATTAGAATAATATAATTCATTGAACAAAGCCATATAGGATCTTCACAAAATAATAAATGAAATAAATTATATTATTCTAATATTATTTGGCAATTATCCAGAGCTCGAAAGTTTTGCAATTATCTGAAGTGTCCGAAAACTTTTAGCCCGTAGTGTATATTTCAAAACCATATCGTTTTGTAGATAATCAACCAAACACTTTTATCTCAGTCAGTCAGTTATGACCGTGCTTGAAAAATATGACACTCTACCTTCTTTGTTTTTTTGCTTACTTATTTTCGGTATTTGTTTATCTATTCTCTTGATAAAATGCTAAAGTACACGCTAACAGAGTCGCGGATACAAGCGAGTTGTTAATAACTGATGAAAAATATGTTAAAACGTAAAACGTCGGTCGAGTCTAAGCTAATATTACACCGAATAAGTGTACTAAATTTAAGTCAATCCGTTCATTAGATATCGAGGAATCGTGTACACCGTTTTGAAAAACAGTATCGAGAAAAACGCGTTTAAAGTTTCACTAGCAGTTTTATCGTTGTAATCATAAGTTTACTTCAATCTGCTATTCCCGCACCATATGTTGGACCTTCCTCTTCAGTTTGAGTTGCCTCAAGCAACGAACGAGCGTTCGTCATTCTCACGGTAGCCTAACCCCCTTAACGTAGTCCCGTGCTTCAACAGTGTGAAAAAGTATTTCTCACAGCACATGGTGAAAGGTAGGGACTATAGAGCGTCGAACTTTTTTCCCGATGTCGCTTATTTTTTTCTACGAGAAAAAGTTTCTCGAAGATGTGGGAAACGAAAAAAACAGGGGGTATCATGGAAATGCCGGAAAAAATACGTCCGGCCTCACATTTTGGACAATAAATAATGCTCCACACAAAATTGCCAAATGGAATTTTTGTTTTATTGCATACACACTCATTAACACGTTTTTGTACGTTTGAAAAATAAATACGTGTATACATTCATTTAGATTTCGCTTACAGATGTATAATACAAAATAGGAAAGTCTGAATCACTCGAGTGGTCGAGTTCGTCGAAATAAATTAATCAATAAATTAATGATTCGTGCTACTAGAAAAGAATACAAAAAAAGCATGATCGATGACACGGTTCACACGAATGATTTGAAGAAATGTTTCGTAAAAACTAGTGAACCAATGACGAATAAATAATGCATAATACCAACGAAAATTATGAGAGAATGCCAATGAAATAATAATGGCCCCCAAAAAAGTGAACCCTGCCCACCGGGTCTTTTATTTTTCCCGAACCGTTAGCCGCAAAATTCAAAAATAAATAAATCAATAGTGTATGAAAAAACATATTTAAAAAATATTTAAATAAAGAATGATGATGAAACGATTGGCTCGGATCGATAAACGGCAACAAGAACGAGCACCAACCGCGATATTAAAAATTTCCGAGCGCTCGCAAGTGTGCAGTGTTCGGAAGTGAAGTTTTTGAAAATAAGGCTTGATTTGCATTAACATGTTCACACAAGATCTCAAAGATACGATTGATCTTACGATCAACCTATCAATCATTTTTCTACCATCACTTCCGATAATTAATTTAAAAAAATCGAAGTGTTCGCGTGCACAAAAACGTGTCTTTCCTCCTCTTCGAGTATACTCGTCACTTCCGGTATGCGTCACCGCATCGCCTTGTCTTATCGCGTATTACGAGTGATCCGGAAGTGACGTTGTCTCGAATATTCAGCGCTGACAATTCGAAAATCGCCTACCTAAAGTAAATAAATAATAGAGCTAAAAATTTCTTTAAAGAATTAACTAAAAATCGTAAGTGCTCGGTTCCAATGAGGCAAAGTTTGCCCAGAAAGAACAAAAACGAAATACTTTGAGCCGGAAATGAAATAATTGCGCGTCCATCATTCGCGGAAAACGAAAATTCAATTTTCGGTTGTGCACTCTCGATCGAATACGATCGCGGCTTCGTAGCGAATGATCGGTAAAATCCTCGAAAATAAATTATAATTCCGAACGTGTAAACATTTGAATAATCGATCGATTCTTTTTTTTTTCAAAATATTGAAATATTGCTGAAAAATTGGAAAATTGTGCGAGAAAAAAGTAAAAAAGAACGATCGTTTTCGATGCTTTTTTTTCGGAATTTTGTGAATTCGATCGTTATTCGTGCTCGGCGTTGGATTAATTTATTTGTCATATTTCGAAAAACGCTCGTCACCCGCTCAATTCTCCTCTGTGCTCGTTACGTTCGAGTTGAGGGAGACGACCCGAAGAGCCCGCAAAAAACGTCAATTTCGACAATTTTTTACGGATAGCCGGTTGATAGAATGGAAATTCCGTTTCGTGGCTTTTATTCTACATATCTTCGAGTATCTTTGCAAATATTTTCACGAGGTTTTGCAACGAATTGGCGGCGCTGAATGTGCACAAAGCGACCTTTGTCCGATAATGTCTTGCAGCCGGCAACATTACATTTGACTCAAAATTTTTTTCAAACTTAGGGCATTTTTCACACGTTGAAAACTTTTTCGGCAATAAAATTATCTTCAGCCATTTTATTTTCGCAAACAATTTTTTTTACTTCAAACATGCACAATTTTATAAAAATCCATATTTTACTATTTCCCTGTGTACTTCGAGAGTAAATCTTATCCAGAACTCAAATTATTTTGAATTTTCCGTCGCCGTTTTGTTTCAAAATCTTGTGAATAAATTTTGTAAAGATACTCTAAGATATGTAGAGCAAAGATCACTGTATGAAATTTCCATTTCGTCAACTGGCTACCCATAAAAAATTGTCGAAATTCACCTGTTTCGGACTCCACACTGGTCTCCCTTAAAGAGTCTCGGGACAATTGACGATACGTTGCCATTTGCTTTAAATTTATACAGTGAATTCTTTGTTATATACTGAATGGATCCTCCAAATTTTAAATCGAAGGTCTACACCATTTTTACAAAATTAAAAATTGGAAAAACCCTTTTTAACATAGGGAGATGCCTACGATCATTGCTGAATGGTAGTTTTCCGCACGAAAATAGTGTGAAAAAATGTTTAAAATGTTACGGAAAAAACTGTCAATTAGCTCAGTACATTATGATGACAAAATTGTCATAATGTACTGAGTGAAAATACTGTCAAGTCAACAAACAGTCTCAGTACGTTATGAGAATTTCGTCTCCCTTGACATTATGACAATTAGCCATCTCCCCATGTTAAAAAGGGTTTCTTCAATTATAAATTTTATCGAAACTGTGTGGACGATCGATTTAAAATATGGTGCTGAAGTTTGCAACGAAAATTCTTCTAAATTTTTTTATTTCGTCATTTTTTTATCGTTTAAATTCTTTTGTTTTTCCTGATTTAGATTGTGGATCCCTAAAAAGGACGTTCAAAAATGTTTCAATGATTTTTATAGCTTTAATGTCGTGAAAAAAATGGGGCAGTACGAAAAAATGTCATTTCGTTGCATCCCAACAATGCAAACTTCAATACCATTTGAAATTCAGTGGGTACATTCAGCATATGATGAAGAATTTACTGTATAAATTTGAATCAAATGGGAACATATTGTCAAATTTTCCCGAAACCCATTCAAATCCCTTCGCGCCGAACGGTCGTTGGGTAGTCAAGCTGACAATGTGCTTTTTAGGAAAAATGCCTGACGACAAGATTTTCATACATACACCGATTGTCTCGGACGAATATTGGATTAATTGGGATATCGAGCAATTGTACACGAGTATATCCGTAAAGTTGTGATAGACAAAGAGCGAGAAAGAGAGTCAATTGTCCGACAAAATACAATTTAGTTTGAGAGTTCAAGCTCGCGGACTGCGGAAAGACCGCTAATACTGTTTTGGCCTTGAGGGTTGAAGTCGTCGTGCTTCTTCTTCATTTTTCTTCTCCTCTTTCGAACTTATACGGATTGTTCCTTGCTGTTGAATTATTATCCTCGTACCTCCCGTCAATTCCTCGTTACCAAACTGCTCGTTCGAGTTATATCAATTCATTCGTCAGTTCGAGGCTCCGTTGATCCTCCGCATCGTTCTGAAATCACAAATTTCAACAGAACGTTAAACTTGTGCATTCTTCTCTTAATTTTTTTTCACTGATTATTATTCAGAATCGCTCGGGTGATCTGAGATAACAATCAATCAAACGAACTTTTGTAAGAATATTTGGTGTCCAAGTTAGCATCGCAATTTATTGAAATTTTTTTTTCGTATAGCGTAATTTGTTCGGAAAAAGATTTTAGATAATACTGTGAATGAAAAAATGGAGAATCTTCGTTGCGTTGAAACGATACAAAGTTCCATAGTATGAAGATATATGAAACCATACAAAACAAACACAGGTATTTATTTTCTGAGTTCCAACGTATACCCTTGCGGGTTTTTACCCTTCGGGCATTGCGAAATCATTGTTATTAGGGTAAGGTGCCCAATCATTGGCACTTTAAGCCCAATTATTGGCACTTTAAGGACGACTGTGTAGGTAGCAGAGAAGTGTCAATAATAGGTGGGGTGCCAAAATAAGATCACTTCACCCTACTATATAAAACAAAATGTTGACATTGAAAAAAATAGGGCGAAAAATTAACTTTGTTTTCAGGCAGTCGTCCATAATTTTTTTTCCTCTTTGGTACGTGCGATAATGACTTTCTTATTGATTAAGAATATCAAGAGCTTTGGAACCGTGTCAACCGCCTCAACCCTTTTTCTTTACTGCCATATTTAGAGGTCCGTAACTTTTTCATTTCTCATTTTCTCAGCACAACATTTTTTTGTAAATTCTTGAAACATCAATTTTAAAAAACTAAAAAAAAATTGGATGATAACATTTTTATTTTTATTAAGCCTGAAAAAACGCTCGAAATTCTGGCCTGAGGAGTAGAATACTGCCTCAAAGGGGAAGATAGCTTTAGGCGAGGAAAAAATTTGCTGGTTTTCATGATTTTTTTTAAAAGGAAATATTATTTCACCATTTTTGAGACTTAGGGTATCTTTTATTACTATTTTTGGCTGTTACATGGTTTTAAAAAAATTCATCTTCGAAAATGGCGCGGTCTTCTAAACTGCATTTTCAAAACTCATGTGACGTAACCTATAAAACTAATCGACCTCATTTTGTTGGAATTTTGTATAAATCTTTCTTAGCTCATTGTTCAAAATATATTCCTACATTTTTTTAAATAAAAAAAAGTATTTTTATATAGTAAAATGTAGATTTTTTTCAAAAATGCAATCTTTTCGTTGCAAAGCGTACCATTTCGTCGATTTTCGACATTTCTCAGTTTTCTTGGTTCATATTCTGCGTATGAGTGTTAACGAACGAAAGTCTTCGTTGGTTGTTTTTAATATTAATCCCGCGTGACGCTACGTGTTACGCCGTCTGACAACATCCGCCGCAACCCGTTTAAAAGACCGTGCCATACCTCCGCCATTTTTGAAGACCAATTAAAAAAACTGCCATGTAACAGCCAAAATTAGTAATAAAACATACCCTAAGTCACAAAAGTAGTTGAAAAATCTTTCCTTTTAAAAAAAAATCATGCAAATCATCAATTTTTTCCTCGCCTAAAGATATCTCCCCCCTTAATAGCCAAGATCAAAGGCTGGTCTATTTAACGCACAAAAAAACGCTACACATATCGAGCGAAACAGAGCGCAAAGAAGTTGCCCCCGATGTCACGCTTCGCGAGCAAGTTAATGCAAAATTCAATCGTAATGAAAAAGTTTCGATCGTTGCATCACAGTCGCAGCTACGTGAAAAATGTACACTAGTAATCGCGTAGCTTTTTGCACTCTGGCACGTGCCGGAAATACGAGCTATCGATCTAAAACGCGAATTCATGCCTGTGAAGTTCTACGATATATATCTGTATGCATTTGAGCTGCGATAAAAATGAAGTATCGTCTAAACGAACAGATTACTACATAATTGCTCGATAACTCAGTTCGCGCGCGCGTGAAAAAAAAAGAAAGAAAGGTTGGCGATCCACGCGATTCATCGCATCTACATTAATTAGTTAATCTACGCGAGGGAGGGGAATAAAAAATATTGGTGTGAAAGATCGACACATTATTTCCGGGAATTGGTGGAAAATCCACAACGAGAGGAAGAAACGATTGATGGATGAGGATCGATACGTGTAATTATGACGAGAATAAGTGAACCTACCCAAAAATGAGGAAGCCCCTCGTTACTGTCTTCCGAGCTGATTGATTCCGAATCTCTTGCCACAGCTTGGAGGAGACGTCGAAGTTTCTCAAGCTCGCTGTCCCCGCTCGATCTCCTTCTTCGCCCACTGCAAATTAAAGATAACGATATTCTTATTTATAGTTTTTTTTACATATTTTTTTTAATCATTTTTAAGGGGCAACGCCACTGTAAACGTATAAAATTAAGATTTTTCACGTTTTTTTTTGGGTGGAAGGACAAGTAAGGGGATAATAATATTTAAGGATGTTGTTAGTCATACTTCAAGTGAATAAAAAAAATACGGCACGCAGTATAACTGACGCCAATTTGAATCAGGAAAAGAATTTGAAAAATTCTATCAATTTATATGACTATAGCTAGAAAAATACGTAGGGGATTTTGAAAAGATCAATTTTTGTGTAATTATCAAGCATTTGAAGTAAAAACTCAATTTTCGACAGAAAAAAAGTTCAGAGTAAAGGTTTAAATTAAAAACTCAATTTTCGACAGAAAAAAAGGTTAATAAACGACGTCATAATTAACTCATGGAAAATCCGGGGCTGGTTTGAAATTCCGAACTTTGAATGATCAGAACGCTCAAAACTCCGAAAGAATTTTACACGAAAGACCAAAACTCCGAAAATGTGAACACTTTTTCAGCAAAAGTTTCAAAATTTTTAATAAAACGACGAATTATTTCAAGAATTTTTTTTTAATAACAACTGACTACGTCAATTTTGAAATTTTTCTAGACAATGTTCTAAATAATTTACAGTCAACTGTGTAGTCTTTCGTTAGCATGATCTTGACGGGTTCAGGTTGAAATTCCGAACTATGAACGCTCAGACGATTCAAAATGCCTAATTTTAATGTTCCGAAATTACACGTTTCGTCAAGATCATGCCAGCGAAAGTCTACACAGTTGACTGTAAATGATGTAAAACGTATAACATTGTCTAGACAAATTTCACAATTGACGTAAAATCACTTCTTAATAAAAAAAAAATCTCGAAATAATTCGTTAATTTATTGAAAATTTTGAAACTTTTTAAATTTCCATAGCCGAATTATTTTGACGGTGTTCAGATTTTCGGAGTTTTGGTATTTCGTGTAAAATTCTTTCGGAGTTTTGATCTTTCGGGGTAGTATTCTTTCGGAGTTTGGAGCGTTCTGATCATTCAAAGTTCGGAATTTCATCCCGGCCTCGAAAAAATCCCGTACGTATTTCTCCTCGTAATGTTATTTTAAAGACGTGCTAAAAATTTGGATTGAATAGAATGAAAATTGTTGGAGTTATGCTGCGTGTCGTTTTGAAAAATAAAAAATAAAGGCCTGCGCGCTTTTTTTACAGGTACCAAACTTTTTCCCCTCATTCTAGATAATTCAAAGGACCTCTTAAGCCAAAAAAAAAACAATTTCTTGAAAATTCTACAGTGACGTTACCCCTTAAGGAAACCTTATTCGTAATTCGCAGTTTCGTGAAATTCGCCACGAGACAAGACACCGCGCGCTGAATAAAGTTCACATTTGTATCGGTCGACTTTTTACGCGGCAAATTATCGATTGAAAATAATTTTATTACCTCGGAGAGCGAGAAGATTCGATTTGGGAATTTTCAGGCTCTTCGAGAGTCGAATCGTGATCATTAATTGTAATGGCTTTGGAATAAAATTTAATTGGCCGAAGATTTATGGCGTCCGATCTTGACCGAGCGACTTTTCTGGCCAATTGGAATGATCGGGATTGCACAAATTCCTGAATCTTCGCGATACGATAAGTCTGACATCTTTTCCCACTCGTTACGTATGCTTCGTATTCTTCGATTTTGCCCCTTTTCCCCCGCATCTACGCATCATCGTAACTTCAATTGACGTCAAAGAAACGCTCGTAGCGTGTGTTGCGGCACGTTTTACATTTTTGTCATTTTTCTTTGCCCACTTTTTATCGTGAAAATTAAATAATTAAACAAATAATTTAATTGAATAAAATTAAAAACAAAAAAGGTGTGTGGGCGTGAGATGAAAATTCGAATATGAACGATAAACCGAACCATCCGTTTTTGCGAAAATTTATATGATTTTTTTCTTGATAATGTTTAAATTTGAATTTTGACGTCTCCGCGGAGACTCGTGAACGGAAGCTGCGTTTGCGGTTACAACGCCCGTAGGTCGGATACGAGACAAGTACTATTATCGGGTATAGCCGTGATGGCCTCCATACATGATTTTCTCAATCGCCTGACCTAACCCAAGAGCCCGAGAAGGAGAATATCTCCGGTGGATGGGCACGAACGTATGAATAAAAAATGCACCCTCACACTCCACCGAATTGACGCGTCTATTTTTACCAATTTCTTCATCCTATTTGCCAAACCGTACGAAAGAAATTATTATTACTATTAACGATCCAATTAAAAAGTATCGAAGCACCACGCAGCTGGAGCCGAATTCACGAAAAATTTCGACGCGGTTGCCCATCCTCTGTATGGACACAAAGGTCGCGGGCTTTTCTTAAAAACGGCTTTTCGGCAAGCTACTTAACTATTATAGCTTATACAGACGCGCACGAAAATAAAAATACAATCTAATAAAAATATGTCAAGCAAATTTCAATTTTGCCTGCTTATATATATATATATATATATATATATATATATATATATATATATATATATATATATATATATATATATATATATATATTCTAACGTTTGATTGAAAATCGTGTTTTTCTGAATATCATTATTAGTATTGACTTCATTTCTCACGGAAAACGCGCTTGGAGGATCAATTTTAGTCTTATTGAAATAGGGACCATGTTGCTCCTTAAGTGCCACCGAATCATTTTTTTAGTTCCCTCGATGAGAAAAGTATTAGCAGGCAAAATATAGTATAGAAGATAAAGTAAAAGTAATGAAACCGAATCGCTTTTTGCTAGGGAACAATAAATATCCCTAGCAAGAAGCGATGAGGTTTCATTACTTTTACTTTATCTTCCATACTATATTTTGCCTGCTAATACTTTTCTATATATTTCGCCTGCTAATATTTTTCTATAATTTTTTCCGCTAATATTTTTTCTTTCTAACATTTTCTTGAAAAACGTATTTTTCTAAATATAATTTTTACTATCGACTTGATTTCTCATATATTTCGAATGGAAAACGAGCATAGAGAATAAATTCCAGTCGTATTGAATTTGCTACCCTGCTGCTCCTCAAGTGCCACTAAATCATTTTTTTTCTAAATTTTTCGTGATGTGTTTATTTTTCTACAACAAACAGCAATTAGGTTTTATTACTTTTACTTTACCTTCTATATATACATAGAAAGCTAATTAATTATTAATCATATATATATATATATATATATATATATATATATATATATATATATATATATATATATGTATATATTATAATACTTCGTAACTGCTAAAATGTATATTTACTTTTCCAACATTTGATTGAATATCGTGTTTTTCTGAATATCATTATGAGTCATGACTCGATGTCTCATATATTGTATTTCAAATGGAAAACGCGCTTGGAGAATCAACTTTAGTCATATTGAAATTGCGACCCTGCTGCTCCTCAAGTACCACTAAATCATTTTTTTTAAGTTTCTTATGTCAATGTATTTATTTTTCTACAACAAATAGCAATTAGCTTTCATTACTTTATCTTTACCTTAAATCCATACATGGAAAGGTTAATTAATTATTGATTAAATATATATATATATATATATATATATATATATATATATATATATATATATATATATATATATATATATATATATATATATATATATATATATATATATATACATACATATATATTATTTTTTTGTAAAGCTTCGTACAACGGTCCTAAATAAATGAGCCGGAGGCGTTCAGAGTAGGAGATAACGCTCGGCAGAAGCTACAAAATGGTAATTTATTCGTCGATTCGACGCTATATACTCCGTTTAACTCGATTACAAGTACTGCTCTTCGTCACGCCGAGATATTCTCCATAAAAGACCTTTTCATTCCCCATACATATCACTGGCCTAATGTCCTCGTGAATTGTTTTCCATCAACTTTCACTGCTCCGACGTATTGCAGAAATAAAAAAGTAACGACAAGAAAAAAAAGTTTCGACTTTAACCCGTCTTCGTGCTCGCAACCGACATTACTCTATATGTTTTTATATGCAGAGAATGCCCGATGCGGATAATCCAATTTTCCGACATTTCTGTAGAAACTCGAGCAGACAAATTTGATCTGTATCCGCGTTCTTACTTTTGCACACGGAGACTCGATTAGTTCGAGGAGTATGTCGTTCGACGGGGGCACGAGGGAGAAACAAAGATGACGGTAAAGAGCGATCGGGAGCCTCGAGCGAGAGATGGGTGATCGAAAAAATTTCGGAATTTTCAGTGTCCCGAAAATGGAAATATTATGGAGATTTTATTTTTTTATTTTTCGAAATATTGTTATTGCTGAGCTTGAATATTTTTAGTTCCAAGGGTGACTGTATTTGAATTTTGTCTGTTTTTTATTATGGCTCCCTGAATCGCTGATTATTTATCACGATTTTGTAATACATTGAATTTTTTTTTCAATTTGGCTGCTTATGGTATTTGTATGGGATATGTGTACAGACAGGCCCGAAAAGTGACGTCCAAAAGGGAAATCTAGATGCCTCGTATCGATACCTATTCGAATAACCCCTATGCATGTTCTAGGATATTTTTTAGTTTTCGACAGAAAATCATTTTTCAATTTCTTTCCAGCTCTTCTGTAGCATAGGTTTTTTTCTCTTTCGTGTATGTAATCTTGGAAGTTTTTAAAAGCAATTGGGAGTCGTTTAGACTAGGATGAGTAGCTTTTTTTTCATCTGAAGTTTAGTGACTGAACCTCTCAGACCTTTTTTTAAAAGTCTTTATCAAAATCTAAGAGAATTGCGTTTTTGTTCAGTTGGTAATTTACTTATTGCGCAACAGTCACCCCTATGTATGTTCTGCGATCTTTTTCGGCGTGGGAGAAAAAAGCATTTTTATTTTTTTTTTTCAACTTTCCTGTAGCATAGGTTTTTAATTTTTTTCTCTTTTGTGTATGCACTTTCCTCTTGGTAGTTTTTAAAAGCAGTTGGGAGTCATTTAGACTAGTATGAGTATTTTTTTTATTATCTGAACTTTAGTGACTGATCCTCTCAGGCCTATTTTTTTAACTTTTCATCAAAATCGAATAAAGTTACGTTAGCGTCCATATAACACGTGAAAAAAATCGTGACGAAAGAAACTTGCGAATTGTTAATAAAACAGATTATTTAAGACGGAAAGAAATGAACACTATTTTTCAAATAGAGAATAGTATATTGAAAAACACTATAAAATTATACTTATCACCCGTATAGCAAAAAATTAACAGCAGGTTTCCAGTTTTTATACGAGTTCTTTTCGATACACATGAATGTAGAGATATTTCGGTCGAGACCCAAATCCGAACTGGGAGATTTTTATTTCACCCCATACGGTACATGTTGTGCCCTCGTGATCGTAAATCTCGTAGAAAAATGCATCGCGAGTGTGTGTATATGAACGGAGCTGTCGCTAAGGTAATAAAAGTGGTCGATAAAAGGAAAGTAAAAAAAACTTACATTCTCACGGGATCAACACGTCCGAAACCCACCGGCACGGTCACCAACTTGCCCCTCATTCTCGCAAGTGCCAACAGGGTCTCGAGTTCGGCCACCCGTTGATCCGAAACGCGTTTTTGTCTGCTGCCGAACAAAACAAAAAAAAATATTAGTATACCGCAATTAAGTACATGGGTCGTCAAGTTTTTTAAATGATTCATTGAATAAATTGGAGAAGAAAATGACCGATGTTTTTCAGCTCTAAAATTTCACGGCTTTGAAGCATGCATCGTTGGAATGCAACGAGATTTTTTTGCTCTATTGCCCACTTTTTTTGCCCATTCAGGCCACGAAAATTACTGAAATATTTTTGTGGATCCTTTTTGGGATCTTTACTCTAAATCTGCGAAAAAAAGATATTGGATAATATTAAGAATAATAAATGAAAAATAAAACAGCATTCCGGTGCATTCCAACGACGCGAACTTCAGCACCATCAAAGTTAACCCAAACAAACCCAAACAAAATCATAGGATTCAAGTACAGTGGAAAAAAATAACTTTTCCATTCTTGGGTTGTTTGGAATTAGCTTCTTAAAGGACAAAGCCAATTTTCATTGTTTGGGCTCGTTTGGGTTTGTTTGGGACAAAGCCAATTTTCTTTGTTGCAGTTAAAAATGTAATTAATGTCCGTTTGTTTTTATATACTTCCGATTCCAAAATTTCGGTGGTCTAGTATTTTTTTGTTGCTTTGGATAAAATTACCGAAGTTTTGAAACTGATAACAATGAACCAACGATTATAATTTGATTCCTATGGTAATCATATATAATTGATAATTTCTTAAATTTCTCTATTGTCGATTCGATTGAACGCAGAAAGGACCTTTTGCTTTAATCCTTGACTGTCAAAATTCCTGTCGCAGCTAATCACGAGCACTCTCAATGCGATGAATAATTTGTGGAAATTATTACTCTCAACGAGAGGACCATATCTTTATAGATTGACCAATAAAATTTATCAGCTATTCGACGAGTTCGATTTTTTCCATACTCGCTTAACGAACGCGCATTTTTTGATGGTGCAACGTTCCGGAATTTATCACGTCGAGATATTGCGCTTAAAAATCATTAGGCAAACGTTTTTTTTTTTCGTGTTCGACACACGTATGATAAAAAGCGATCGCGTGAGAGTGAGATCGCGCAAGCGTGCTGAATCTGGTACAATCGCCGTCTTACCGACTATCCTACCGGATTGCATCAGCATTCGCAGCGTAAGTAATATTCGGCATACTGACTCTCGGTCTCTCGTGTGTAAATGCATTTTTTTCATTGTTTAAGGGGGATTTACTGTTTAATGTTAAGGTAGGATTTTTTACGTGTAAATACGTCCAATTTTGTTTTAGGCGGAGATACAGTATAAAATAATATAATAATGATGAATATGCAGTATATTAGGGCGATATATTATCAATATTATTATTAGATATTGATAATGGTTATTGTTATATTATTATTATTAGACGTTGATAATGGTCATTGTTATATTATTATGTTATTATTATATATTGATAATGGTTGTTGTTATATTATTATATTAATATTATTAACTATACTATTATAAATACTACAATATTTATTTCAGAGTACAGCTCTTGCTTTATCCATACCACGTGCTCTCGACATTATTCTGATTTTTATTATCGATCAGTCTACATTATTTCATTATACATACATCTGTACGACCTTATTCTTTTTTTTTGTTTATTTATATTTCAATCATTAATATTACCGAAAAAATTATATTTTCACTGATCAAAGGCACATGCTTCTTCACGAAATTTCCGTAAGCTCCGCTACATCGGTACCCAGAAAACAAAACGTTATCCAGACGATTTGAGGATCTTACGGAGAATTGCGAATTGAGCGGGAATTTTATTGTCAATGAACGTAGTGTCAGCAAGAGATATTGGAGAAACTTTGCTAAATCAATTTTTTTCCTCGAAAACGATTTAGTGATTTTTTTGCAGTTTTCAATTCGAACTTTCATTGGACGTACCTCCAAAAAAATAGCCCTTGAGGGGGGAGATACCTTTAAGGATGTATGGCAACTAAGTTATTTACTACTGTTCGAATTGAAACTCACTGATATTGTAAAGGAAAATATCGAGAACTTTTTGAGATTAAAAAAACAAAATTTGCCCACGTGAATGCTGAGATTAACGAATTCAAAGTTGGGTCATTTAACACGGGGAACATAGGACTGTACGTCCAAAATTCCCATTACATTGGCAAAAAAGGTATTTCCGGAGTACTCTTTTGTAAAAAAAACTTTTGTGCGGTATCGCTGTAATATGCATGATACGTTAAAAAAATCGACATGTGCCCATATATTTTGCGAGATATTGCGAGTTAAATGGGACCGTTTTCGTATTTCTTTAGCTCGTATGTCGTAACCACGACAACGTCAGGGAAAACGTACATCAAATCAGCAACTAAATTTGCAGTTAAAAATTGAAAATTCTTCTTTCTGTACCGCATGTGGTACTTTGAGCTGTGGTAAATCTCCTTTTTAGCTTCAATGAATACTACAATTATTTTATTTAGTCTTTGAATACGATTTTTGCAAATTGCATAATCAGTTCTGTAACGACTCTGCAGTAGCTGCCATACATCCTTAAGCGAGGAAAACATTAGCTGATTTGGGTGATTTATTTTTAAATGGAAAGATTTCTTCAACATTTTTTAGACTCGGGGTATGTTTTATTAACACTTTTGGATGTTGCATGGTATTTTTTTTAATTTTAATCTTTATAAATGGATCTTCTGAACCGCATTTTTTAAACTGGCGTGGCGTATAGCTAAAAAACTAATCAACCGATTCTGATGAAATTTGGTGTAAATCTTTCTAACCTTATTGTCTAAAACATGACCCTAAATGTTCTTGAAACTAAAAAAATTAAGTATTTCTTTATTGCAAAATGTAGCCATTTTTTGGAAAATTCAATTTATTTGTTTCAAAGCGTACCATCTCGTGGATTTTCAACATTTCTTACTTTTTCTTGGTTCATATTCCGCGTATGAGTGTTAATGAAATAAAAATCTTCGTCGGTTTTTTTTCGGATTAGTCCCGCCGAAGCCACATGTCACGCCGTCTGACAACATCCGTCGCAGCCCGTTTGGAAGACCGTGCCTAGCTCCACCATTTTTAAAGATGATTAATTTTTTTTAAATACCACGTAACAGCCAAAAGTAATAATAAAATAAACCGTAAGACTCAAAAATAGTAAATAAATCTTTCCTTTAAAAAAAATTATGAAAATCAGCAATTTTTTCTTCCCCCAAAGGTATCTCCCTCTTAAACATGCAAGAGCGAAACACTCGGCCCTACTTAATGAATGTGCAAATATGTCAGAGATTAATGGAATATTGAATCCTCGATACTTTCGAAACACGATTTTTTTCCAAAATCCTGTGAGCTTTGTAATATCGGGCACAACGAAGGGGTCTCCAACAATTTTGTAATATCGCGACCGTGAATTTCTTTTTCGTTTATTTTTAAGTTCAATATCAAGGCTGCCGTTTTGTCAATTTTTTTACCTATATTTGACAGTTCGTGTAACAAAAACTTCTCAAATATTAAACGCTATATTTTTTTCAAATCATTGCACACAATAGGACGATTTTTTATTCTACAAAATGTCCCTGGTAAATTTTTTAGATGGCGGTAACAAGATGTCCTTAACTTTTTTGCGAATTGGGTCAATGGACTGGGCTATTTTTCGTTCGACGATCGTCCGCGGCACGAGAGAAAGAGAGCAACCAAGGCCGGAGATAAGGGCCTGATAAGGTAAGGTAGAGGCGATACAACGAAGACGCTAATTAACGAACGGTTACAATCACGTCTACTCGCGATGTTTATCAAATTTGTCTGAGAAAATTTGCAACAGGAATAAATTGCGCGAAGGCCACGAGACGTTGCTGCGTACACGAGAGTTCGAACTTTTGTATAATCAATGTCCGTTGTAACAAGTAACGAGGGTCGGTTTGCAATTCTGCAACTCTTTAAACGATACACCAATCTTGCGGAAAAATTATGTTGCCGGAGGCACTCTGTATTTTACTTAATTCTTATTGCGATTAAATTGCGATTAAGTTCGCTATGAGAATTTATTTCTTGCTCGTTCCCTCGGCATGAGGACGAACGGCGGAAAGCTGCAGAATTCCTGCCAACATTTCATTCGCAGTCGAAAAGTTTATGCCTTCGAGTTTCGCGAAACTTTTTTTTTCAACACCCGAGTATGTTTGACTTTAACCGCGGGCTTGATCTACTATTGAGCTTTTTTCTGCGAAGGCACAAATAAAATTAACTCGAATATGAATTTTTCAGAAGGGAACGTTATCAGCAGTTTTTTCATTTTCTATTAATATTTTTTTTCAATTAAAGTGAAGAGAAGGAAAATAAATGTGAAAAAAATGGTTAAAATTCGCGTTTTTACGATAGATTGTTTATTTGTCGTGTAAAAAATTGTTGAATTTCGAGTTTTAACGATTAATTGTTTTTTTTTCGTGAAAAAATATTTTTATGTCGAGCAAAAAATGTTTTTTTTTTCGTGTAAGAATTTGTTAAAATTCGAGTTTTTTAATGTCGATAATTGAGAGACAAGCTCGAGTAATTTTAATTCGTGTGAAAAAAGCCATATCGGAATAATTATCAATTTTTCATTGTTGTAAAAAAATCACGCGTTGTTGTAAAAAATGGCTTTGTTCTGTCCGAACGCACGTGGTCAATTCCGGCTGGAATCGCACAGTTGCTTGGCTCGTATCAGAACTGATAGTACTATAAAATCAAGATACCACGAAAAGACTCGCACGTGAAAAAAAAAACTTTGCGTGCACCGTTAAAAAAGCGGCTCTCAGAAAACTTGGATTTATGCAAAAAAGAAAATGCTTGCTACAAAGGACGTATAAATTATATTTATTTCACCGCAATAAAAGCATATATACTAATCTCAAACGTGCGTGTTCTTTGAGCCGTACGCCGCTGCATATTTGCCCAAAGCAACAATATTCCTTTCTCTCCGAATAATAATTTTGGATTTCGCAGCCCTCGCGAATCAGAATCACTTAACATTCATTAGCAAAACGATTGGTCCTTATTCAATAAAGAACCAAAAAATAACTTCATAAAAATGATTTTTATAAACGAATTTATAACTAAATTATAAGAAAGCGGAAAACTCTTCATTTGATAAGGAAGATTAGTAAAACAATCAGCACTTATTTAATAATGAAAGAAAAAAATAATTTCGGGAAAAAAAAACATTTTTTTATACGAATTCGTAACGATATTATACGAAAGCAAAAATTGCTCATATAATAGGAAACGTTTCTATTTTATAGGAATTCGTTCATTTAACAATAATTTGTTCATTCAAAATGAATTTTGTCATTCAACGTGAATTCGTTTATTTGATTAAAAAATATTATTGATTAAGCAAAGAACATTAATTGCTCGTTCAATGAGAAACTAAAATTCAATTGAATGGCAATTATGCGATAATTATATCACGACGCCCCCATCAATTAAAAATTTCACATACACTAGTGTAATTAATTCTTCACATTAAAAAAAATATATATTTCTCATTTATTGATTATTTTTACGTCGTAATCACTTATATTTCATATTCTTATCAAAGTAGGCTTGCCAAGGCAAATATTAAGTAGAAAAATTATAGATTAAAATAAAAGCATTACATTATCCCTTCGGCGTAGCAGAATATCTCCATTTTCTGCGTAAATATCAAAAAGCTCATTTCTATCAAAAGTGTCCAGAATTAGTTCCACAAGTGGAGTTAATAAAAAAATGATTAAGTTTTCGCTTCCACTGGCTGATATCTACTTTCTCAATCACGGATCTCCGTGTGATAAAATATTTCGTGTTCCGTTTCATCATTAAGGGGCTATACCATTGTGACACTTTAAAAAAATAGATTTTTTTGCCTTTTTCGACAGTTTATACTTTCAAGAATATCCTGTAAACATTTCAAGGCCCTATCTCGAATCATTTTATCTTGCAAAAATCGATAGTTAAATCTTTAAACGCGTTTTTCTCGAAATGGGATTTTTCAAATTTGCTGACATTGTAACTCAAAGAACAATTATCCGATTTCTTTGAAATTTGAACTGAGTACTCTTGAATATATTTACTCCACAGTGACGTAGGATATTTTTGATTTGATGAAAATTAACGATTTGGCATTGGAAAAAACGACCATTTTATAGGCAAGAAAACAGACTTTTTTTCATAACTACGGCATTTTGTTAGATTTTGATATTTTCCGAAAATCCTACGTCATTATACAGGAAATACCTTCCAGTTTAACGACATTTTTTCCGTTTTCGGTGTCAGCCACTCAATCGGCCGGAATCATGTCAGCACTGGAGGAACTTTTTTTTTGTTGCGTCCGAAGGCAACGCGTAAGTTGCTTGGATCTCAATATTTTTCTATGAAAAAATTCTGTAATATAGGTCAAATATAGCCAAATATATTCTTAATTTTCCGAAACATTTAATTGAGTACTTTTTTTTTTAATTCTCGAAAATCACCCAAATTTTCAAATACATATTTAGTCCGATTCAATTGTCAAATTTTCGTTATCCAGTTTCTTTTTTCTCCAATTTCCACTACGAACGAGCTACCCTATCGCTAAATAAAAATTGCAAATAAATAAAAATAATGAAGAAAATTGCCTGGCGTCAAATGTGAAGAGGTCATATACCTGATGAGACCGGATGGCCTGGCGTGAGTGAAGTGGGGCATTATAGCCGCGACGATCACGATCACCGTCACTATCGATCCTAAGTTCGTCCTCATGGTTGTCGATCTCTTAATTCCCGTATACCAACAATTGACTTCCACCAACGACGTGTCTCGATCGATGAAAATCGAAAATTGGCGTTTTTTTCCCTCTTCTCCAAGCACTGATCAATTTACGAAAACGAAGGAGGATTCTCCCCTTCGGATCACACCTTTACACGCAATTAATGCTTTCGTATAACGAACAGCCGAAGAGTCACTGGCCGCGATTCGAAAATGTTATTACGCAGCGAAAAACCGAAAAATCTTTCCAAAAATAAATTGCGATTTTTTTATGGAGAATTTTCGAACACCCTTAACGTTTTATAGAAATTTATATGTGTGCATATATATCTATATATGTGGGTATATAGAGTAGCTCGAGTCTCACTCTTTTCCGTTTTGTCTCTTGGTGAACTGTACCATGCTGCTGGTCGCTTCCAGCATATATACTCGTTCGCTCCTTCTTGCCCCCCCACTCACGGTTTATCCTCCCTCACTTTTATCTCGTGCGCTCGAACTCGCACACACGCGCGTACGTACCCGCGTGGCGGCGTGCTCCGGATCTTCGCATGAGCCCCGGAAGCCTCCGGAGAAACACCCTTCGTGAAAAAGCTCGGCGCCTCGGCCAATCGCACCAGACGGGGATCTCCGTGCGATGAGGTTCGCTTCCTCTCGTCTCGATCGCGGATCGCCTCGCCTCGATCTTCCAAATGGACCTTTCTTTTCGCACCCGCTGACCTCGGCTTTTTTCTCCACTAAATTCTTTGGTATCATTTGGAATTTGTTCAAAATGATATTCAAGAATATTAAGCATGTTGGGGCTTTAGCCGCGATCCAAGGTTTCATTTATAAAAAATATATGTTATTGTGTAGACTGTATTGAGTTTTTACGAATTTTTGGAAATTTTTTCGACACAAAACAGCGGAGGTAAAAAATAGTTTAATGTATGTAATTTAACGTGCTGTTGGGTGAAGAATTTTAAGGAGCTTGGAGCGGTCGATACAATCCGAGATTTAATCTTTTTTAAATATATGTTACTGTGTAGGATATACTGAGTCTTTACGATTTTTTTGGAATTTATTCGCCACAAAACATCAGAGATAAAAAATAGTTCAATGTATGTAATTTTGCGCGCCGTTAGATGGGCTTGTTCACGCTACGGGCGATGTAATTTTTTTGGCTATTTAGCACCAAGATAAACCATTTCTAACAACTGATTAACGCAAACTAAACATTTGTAGACATTTAGAAAATTTTAGAAAAACATTTTGAAATTTTAGTTTTTCCATTAATCATCGTTGATTTTAGACTTTTTCAAGTTGGGAGTACCACCAAAGTTTTTTTTATTTACGTAATAAAAATATAAAAATGCAGAATTTTGACCTTTAATTTGTTGAGATTCATTGAAAAGAAAAATCATAAACAGTCGTTCGACTCAACTGGACCGCTCCAACCCCCTTAAACAATATTTTTCGCAAATTCAATCGTCAATACAATTTATTTAAAATGAAATATAGTACGATAAAATAATGGTATTTTTTTAAGAACAAACTAACAAGAGAAAAAGAAAACCTAGTTTTCTTTTTCTCAACTAAATTTCTTCATTTTATTTAACATTGATTTGAAATTTAATGAAAATTTTGTTTTATAATATAGTGTATTAATCATTATCAGTAATATTTTATTTAAAATTAATTTTAATCAATTTTGTTCGTTTGTTTTACTTTTGATTTCCATGATATACCCCTTAAGGGTGTTTGCACATAGTCCGCCCTCACTTATTATCCTCCTTTTTATTTTTTCTTAAAAATTATGTACATGAGCTAATAATACTTAATTAAAACAAATATGATATAATAAACTTAAAATAATATTTGAATAAAGTATAATCAAATAAATTTCAGAGCGAAATATATTTAAAATAATATTTATCAATATTGTTTAAAATTCTTTAAAACTTCGCGAAATTTTCTGTAATCGCTTCGAAGTGCCTTGCATCGGGGAAAATAATAATGTTGCCGAAATAATAATGGATTATATGAAAATGTCTTCCTGACATTTTAACTACGCCATTGACAATAAAATTTGAGCTCAATTCGCGATTTTTCACGAAATTCTCGAATTGTTTGGATTTTAATTTTTTTCCTTCGTATCGATTTAGCGGAACTTACAGAAATTTCCAGATTCAAGATATACCTTCGAGCGATGAAAATATCAATTTTTCTGAAATAGTAAAGCATAATATATAACAAAAAAAAAAGAATAAAGTCACACAGAGGTACGTATAATAAAATAATGTATAATGATGGATAATGAAAATCAGAATAATGACAAGAGCACGGGCTATGTAGAAATAAATAGCAAAATATGTAACAATAACATAACAATAGCTATCATCGCTATTTAATAAAAATACTTATAACATATAGTAACAATATCTCATATTTTCTTATCATCACTAGTTTATTATGCACTACATATACAAATATATAAAATATATAATCATATAATAATAACAAATATTCAATAATGAAATAAAAAGGATAAATATTGCAATAGATAAACATATATATTTTTTTATACATTCATATGCAATTATGCATTTATTTACACCTATGTTCATTCGCACATTCTATCAAAGGTGTTGAAGTTTGCATCGTTGAAAGTCAACGAAAATTCTTTTTCATACGTTCACATTTTTATTTTTATTATTTAAAAAAATAATTCTTCGTAATCTATATTACAGATCTCTAGATAAATATCTTGAGGGATTCCTCTCGCGGAGGGCCGTATTTTACGAGGGCATAGGCAGGGCCCTTCTGAATCATTGGTAAATTACGATTGCGCTCGATAAAAATGAGTCACAATCAATTATTATACCCAACGATATACTGGAATAAAAATATTTCGCGCAAATTTAGTAGATTTAGACATTTTTACGTTTTCAAAAGTCGCGGCTACGAAAATTCTTCTGCTAGTCACATTTTCCTAAGTTTTCTTTCTTCAAACATTCTTCTTTTTCTGAGTTTTCTAAGTTTCTTCAGTATTCTAAGTTGCTGACTTCTAATTTTTCTAAGTTTTCTTTCCTTCAACATTCTTCTTTTTCTAACTAAGTTTTCTAAGTTTCTAATTTCCAATTATTCTAAGTTTGAATTTTGTAATTTTTCTAAGTTTCTAATATTTCCTTTAACCATTCGGCGACCCCCCGTTTTTATTGTCATTGTCGAATCTTTAAAATTATTTACACGCGATGAACAGTTTATATCGAGCATCTAGAATGATTAAGTGTACAAATTATTACATATAAATGTAGCCAGCCATCTCCAAAAAGTGCCGTATAAATGGGACGATTTCAGACTCGTAATTTTTCGGTAAAAGCTCGTTAACGTGGCTTGAAATTTTATCAGTATACCGGGACGTACTTTTACGCGATTACAAACGAAAATCAGTCAATCGTTAAACATTCGAGTTCGTGAAAGGAATACCTTAAAAAATGGTTGACAGATTCTCGTGGGCAAAATCTGCCAAATTTGACGCAATTCAGGAATATTAATTTCCACTGAGTTTCAACGATGCAAGCTTCAATCCTATCTCTATCATGAGGCACAGAGAGGTGCGAGTTAAAAAAAATCTTCCACGCATCACCTTTTCGATTATCGAGAACTATTATTTTTTTGTTCGAAAATTAGTACACTCGTTTCCTCTGAGAGGAGGAGAGATTTTCGACTGTACAGAACACAGAGTTACATTCCATTGGTCCAGTTATGACGTTGATTAATTAGCACGCTGTGATCGGTTATGCAGATTTTTAATTCGATCAACCGATAAATTGCCGGTAAATGCAAATCGATCGAATCGGCGGATAACGAAAAGTTTGAAAAAAAAAGAATGGGGTGTCGCGCGTACGTGGAATTGTATCGAATCAGCGACTTTTTTTAGAACGAAGTGAGCTTTTTTTTTGTTCAGCCGAATTTTTTTGTAACAGTTGGGCCAAACAATTCATACGAGTCGTTTCGATTGCACCTCATTTGCCACAGTTGCACGATGTTGCGCACATCGTTTCTAGGAACGTTGGGATACGAGCAAAAAAAATCTCGTCTGGAGAAAGTGGCGGATCATCCGGTCCGGGAGCGTGCCGATCCGTCTTGCAATACCCGTACGAGCCGGCACTTGAGACGTGTCGAACGTCACGAATGTGAGCACCAAGTTTCACGAGGACACAATTCCGGAAGTTCCCGCGGAAATTCCGTCCGAATTTATTTTTCCTACGTTTTTTAATTATTATGTCATAACGATTTTGATGTTTTTTTTTACCAGTCGGCGAGTCCGGTGCAAAAAAGATGGTTAAGGGGGTAGTAAACCTAGAGGCCCGAAAAAATGGCCAAATTCCGTTTTTTTAGGAAACGGTTGGTGAAAAAGAAACGCATTTTTTAAACACAAAGGTAGATATATTGAGAGCGTTTAAAAAAAATCACCAAAAAAACAGAAAAACAACAAAAACATGGCCGCCGGTGGATTGGGAATTTTTTTTGTGGCGTTTGGCAGTGGACACTCTCAAGCTTAAACGGTCCATCCAAAACCTTAAAACCAAACGGTTTATTTAAGATAACAATAAATGCGAGTCGTTGACGATCGTCGATTTTCAAAATAATTTTTTTGAACAACGTGGCGACGAATTAAAACTCGAGCATACAAAATGTATGAAAAAAGTCGTCGTTTTTACGTAACTATTAGAAAATGAAGATCGATTTTTGAAAAGTGAGATCGTCAATGACCTTTGAATACTTCTCATCGTATCTCCTGTAAATTTGGAAACAATCCATCAAGTGGTTCTCGAGACATCATGTCCACCGACTTTGAAAACAGTGTTTCGCGGAAAACGCGTTTGAAGTTTGAAGTATGGTGCTGCTATGGCTCGCCCGGCCCAGTGTTAGAAGCTGTAGCTCATTCAATTTTAGGAATATTTCAATGAAATTTTCAGAGAATTTAGCTGGAAGATGATACTAACGAATCAAATTTTTTTTGGAAAATGCAATTTTTAGGAAGTAGCCCGTTAATTCTTCAATTTGGGGCTGTTGGGAAGAGATTAGTTTTTTTCCAGACTTTTTTTGTTGCTGGGTTGTACGTCATTATTTAACATAATATTTGGACAATCAGTCATCTGGACAAAGTTAAGATATTATCTTACGAGATTCATACTCCCGCCTGTTTTTGCTCACGTCATGTAAGTGATAATAATAAGCTTGTTTTTTTGTCTTGTTACGCTTGCTTGTTTTTTTTTCTTTCGGAGACTCGTACGGGACATTTAAAATACTATACCAGTGTGAACGCTGAACATTTGGGTGATTTTCGGGAATTTTTCGGAAGAAAAGTAATCAATTAAATGTTTCGGAAAATTAAGAATATATTTGGCTATATTTGACCTGTATTACATAATTCTTTAATAGAAAAATATTAAGATCCAAGCGACTTATGCGCTGCCTTCGGAGGCGCCAAAAAAAAGTTCCTACACTGCTGACATGATTCCGGCCGATTGAGTAGCTGAAACCGGCAAAGGAAAAAAATGTCGTTAAACTAAAAGGTATTTCCTGTGCAATGACGCACGATTTTCGAAAAATATCAAAATCTATTAACAAAATGGCGTAGTAATGAAAAAATGTCTGTTTTCTCGCCTATAAAATGGTCGTTTTTTTCAATGCCAAATCGTCAATTTTCATCCAACCAAAAATCCAATCCAATATGTCATTGTGGAGCAAATATATTCAAGAGTACTCAGTTCACATTTCAAGTCAATCGGATAAGTGCTCTTTGAGTTACAATGTCAGCAAATTTGAAAAATCTCATTTCATATTCTTGAAAGTATAAAAATCTTGAAAGTAAAAAAATTGTGAAAGTATAAAAATCTCATCTCATATTCTTGAAAGTATAAACTGTCGAGAAAGGCAAAAAAATCGATTTTTTTTAAGTGTCACATTTTTTTAAGTATAGCCCCTTAAGGTGATTTTACTTTACTCACCGTATTTTATTTCATCTACCTGAAGAATGCTCGTCCTGTCGGTAAACGTCCTCAAAGCCCTTTAAGCCCTTTGAAAAATAGTCATCGTCCTTGGAACGCATATGTATCCGATAAAATTACACTAGAATTGCGCAAATTTCAATTTTTCGTTCACCAAAATGTCGTGGTGCATGTTGCAAAAATATTTACCGTTGCACATTACTTGAAATCTCCTTACCAAGAAACAAAAGTTGCATCTATAACGAGAACAAATTTTTTATTCAAAAAATTAATAAAATAATTCATTAAATACAATAACAAAATTGACGAAAAACTTTATTTGGTCGGTGTATTCATTACTGATGAAAGAAAGCCCGAAAATATTCAATGACGTCAGATAAAAGTCGTAACGGACGTAGTCACCTTTTAATAATGAAAAGATTTAACTTCATTTTTGCTGCAGTATACTTTCGTTTACAAAATAATGTATTCGAGAGTCCTCGAAAGGGATGACGTCACGTCACTTTTGGCGAACATCTTACGATATTACAAGGAAAAAGAACATCAATAAATCATTTTGTGCCCCAGCAATCGTAATTCAGGAAAGAATGAAGGCATGGGAATAAATTACTCCAAAAAGGGCAATTTTCTAAAAATAGAAAATGTAGTGCTAAGAATATGGAAAACGCTTCAAGTGATGTCGTTCTTATCAATTCATTCACGAAAGAAGTTTTTTTATAAATGAAAAAGTACGTCGCATTTTTCCCCCCTAATTCAGGCAAGCATAAAGGCATGGGAACAAATTACTCCAAAACAGTCATTTTCTAAACATAGAAAAAATAGTCCTAACAATGTGGAAAACGCTTCAAATGATATAGCTCTCATCAATTCATTCACGGAAGTAGTTTTTTTTAAATAAAAAAGTACGTCGCTTTTTTTAAATAAAAAAGTACGTCGCATTTTTTTTTCGAAAAATGTACGCCGCATTTTTTTCTAAGGTTTTTTCTGTCTGAAATTGCTCAGTATTGAGTAACGTTCGTGCCCCCACTCCCTTCCTCTCTCTCTCTATCTATCTCTCTCTCACGATAACGAGACGTCTCCCGTTAATATCGTCATGAGCGCGCTCGTGCCGATATTATATTATACTTTCACACGAGTGACACGAGACCACACACGCAGTAACGCCGGTTATTCCATGAAACAAGCGTGACTCTTCTAAAATCCATTATCTAGGTCCTCTCGAGATCGACGCGTTGCCTACCTGTTTCTTCCCCTTCTTCAGCAGCCGACGATTTTTTTTTTAGTTCATTCAACAGCTGCCTGGACTTCGAACTATTCGAAAATGCCAATTTTAGCACTCGACGATCTGCTGAATAGCGATGATACTCTGTCACCAATATAAAAAAAAGACTTTTTTTTTCTTCAACATTTTCGTTTTGTAACATCGTGGCGTAGCGATGATACTCTGTCATCAATATAAAAAAAAGAATTAAAAATAAAAAATATAAAAATAAAATGTTTTGCAACAACATGAGAATGTTAAGGGGCTACATCTACCTGGATGGAAAATAAAATTGCATTTTCCAAAAAAAAAAATTATTCGATGGTATCACTTTTTAACTATATTCCCTGAAAATGTTATTGAACTATTCCTATAATTGAATGAGTTACGTCTATCAGTCGACCGGGCGAGCGGTAGCAGCACCATACTGTAAACTTTAAGGTGGTCCTCCCATGTGACAGGTCCGAAAAATCGAAAGCAAATGTTTAGCACCAATTGCAATGAATGTCTACATTTTTTTTGTGTAAATCGTACTTGAACTTATTTTGAACGCCTTTTTCTCAAAACTGTGTTTTTCAAAAATTTCCGAAAAATCGAAAAAAATATTTGCACAACTTGCAATAAATGTTTACATTTTCTTTGTGTAAATCGTACTTGAACTTTTTTTGAACGCCTTATTCTCAAAACTGTATTTTTCAAATTGGCTTTCATGATATCTCGAAATTGATTGAACGGATTGCGCTCAATTTTTTGTGATGTAGTCAGCACATCTGTAGTTCTCACCCCAACAAGAATATTTCTGATATCTGCCATAAGCTGAAGATGTTGAAAACAATGATGAAACTTGGAACTTAACATTTAAAACCGTGCCAAAAATTCAATTTTCGATATTATTACTTTAGTCTAGTTCCGGCGATAGCCTCAGGTCTACAAATTGAAATTCCATTTGGTTTTTTTATTTCAGATGAACAAAACCTCCGGCATTATAGCAGCCGTCAACCAACTTTTTTTTCTACACACGAGTGTCTTTCGAACGATGCAAAGTCGATTCTACACGTTATTTTTGTTCGATAAAATTCTGAGGCACTGTATAAATGTTAATAAATGTGTGGTGAAAATTAAAAAATAGTGTTTTTTAATGGTTGATAAAAAAAATTGCAAAAAAATAGCTTTCACAAGGGATGACTCCGTTAAACGCGTTTTTCTCAAAACACTGTTTTCGAAGTCGGCGGACATGATATCTCGAGAAGCACTTGAAGGATTGTTTCCAAATCCAATTTTGAACAGATTGCCTTGAAATTTGCGGACAATATTTTTTAAATATTATATTTTGAGAATCCGTCGAAAACCAAAAATTGATATTGTCAAAAATTTTAAGTTCGTGTAAGCCCTCAAACTAAAAACAGGTTTTAACTGTAACATATATATACATGGTGTCCTGTTATGATTGGATAATCCTGCAACTGTCGATGGGTCAGATCATGTCCTACTATATGCTGGAATTTCAGTTCAGTAAAAGTCCCACGGTTTTCGAGATTTTGGGCTTTATGATTTAAAAAAACCATCTGCTTTTGGTTTTTCGCATGCCATTTCTACAAACGATCTGAATCGACAATAACTAAGCAACTTTTTTAAGTAATTGACACGATATGCGTAGTACATTTTTTTTACACCGCAGGCTATCAAAGTCAGATGTTCGAATTGGTTTGTATGAAAATTCTGCATACGCTCTTTTTTCTTAAAGTTTCCTTAAAATTTGAGGTTAAAAAGAAGACTCTTCTGAACCGGTGCGATGGTCTAGTGGTTAGCGTGCTCGCCACTAAACCAGCG